>CM073776.1:40683160-41283160 GCA_037158775.1 Hetaerina titia | reverse complement strand
TGTTTACGACCCTTCGTAAAGAATTGTGCTCAAAAGGTTAAGTATCTAAAAATTTTCTACACACTTTTACACGTAGTTGTCGCAGTATCTGATTCATGAGTCTTGAGAACTATTCTTTTTTACATATGAACAAGTCAGGTACACTTAGAAAGATAAATGTTAAGCGTAAGAAAAACAGATCAACAATTTCTTAAATGAATACTATGGGATGGGACTTTTGAATATCATACCAGAAATCTATTAAGTTATTATTTGCTAGGGTTCTGATAACCCTACGGAGACAACGCTGAAAGCCCGGGTTAGAGTCCGGATGAACCCTTAAGCGACCCGCAGCTTAACCCAAGCTGTGTGATTTTTCGGGTGCCATTTTCCTGAGGAACCACAGGTGGCAATGAAAATGAAACTGATCCCCTACACTGATAGGTGTATTTCACACTATTATAGGGCTTGGAATTACGTGAGCTCTATCCTCACCAATGAAACCAACTATTGAGTGGACCACTTTGATTTGTATTCTTTGCTATTTTCAGAAATATGAAGCTGGAAACCGGAACACTTCTTACTCACAAAATTGAAAAAAAAGACTACAAATGAAAAAGCGGGTCAAATATATCACATAACCCCGCCGGTAGGCAATTGATAACGTCTATTTGTTATATATATAAACACGATTAAATGACGGAAAATACTTTAAAATGATTTAATTAAGTGGAATTGATTCGGAGTTAATAGGTTCCTAAACACAGCACACTCGTAGCCCTGCCGGACTAAAAAAATACTCTATGCAGATTTTAAAAATGTACCTCCCTTAGATGCACCTTACCACTCCATCCAGGGAAGACAATTCAGCAGCAGAAACACCACTTCGACGGGATGCTAAACATCGATTTCCGCGACACTTTTCCCAAGTAAGTTTCTAACATCCCCAGGTATCACTCTCCTCTTCCCAATCTCTACCTCTGACAATTTTCACTGAAACCACGACCAAATCCCAAAATAACGCCTACTATTTTAAAACCAAACACTTTTTTCACTTTGAATTTGAAATAATAAAATACACTAACCCATCCGGTATCGCATTAACACTCTCAATGTCATCCCTATTAAAGAGAATCTAGGGAAATTGTTTTCCCGCGATACGAAATCATTTTCATCCCTGGAAGGTTTTTTTTCTCTGTGGATCCTCGACAACTCGCCCATGGATTTCACCGTTCGAAGCGAACTCTGGGAGGAGTTGGGGCCGCGTTGCAAAATGCTGGGTCCGACGCCCACTAAAAAGTCACTGGTGACCTTCATTTCAACCGTCGCGGGGCGATCTTATTACGAAAATTTAACAATTATCTGGTGGCTAAAGTTGGGTGCACGTAGATAAATAAACTATATTTATTGTAGCAGTAGAGGTTGTAGTTGTTTGGGAAGGCGACCTAAAGCTGAGGTCGTTTGCGCCATTAAGGGCAGGTGTATAATTTGGTGGAGAGGTGGGATTTTCGGAGAATGGGGAAAGGGTGAAGGGAAACCCAGCGTCTTCATTAGCCTGCCATAAAGGAAAGGCTCCAAAGGGTTCACACAATCACTGTCCCATCGGACTGCTCTCTTGAAGTTGACTATGAAGTCCGATGAGACCCAAGTAGGAATTCGGATACAATGAAAAATTCTTACACCGCCAGGTTTCGAACCCGGATGGGTGGGAGGACAGTATTCTAGCCACCACATCTTAACCCTCAAGAGAAATCACTTGAAGAACATACGCATCGATGCAAAAAGCTCCGCTCGGGATTATTCTCATTTTTTTACCGAAGGTACAACACAACAGACTAAAAAAGTCCAATAGCCTGAGAAGGCATTTGCCTATCTGTCCATACTTCATTACAAAACAAAAGTGAAATATATATATATGCGTATCATTTCTTACGTGCGCATGGATTATTGAAAGTTCTACCACAATTTGAGGTCCATATGTATCACTAGAGCAGCGAGAATTGGGGAAAATCCTCACTACGTTGGCATTCAATTCCATGAAGGAAGTGGAAATGTGATAGTCCTACGTCACTCTAGAAGACCGGGCTACCTGTCAGCCATTGAATGACAACATAAATAATGTTTTCACTTTTACCCAATCCCCGCCTCACCTACAAACTTTTAACAATGATCGTGCGTGTGAAACAAAAGAGCGGATAGACATCACAGATATAACATTAGAGATGCTGTAGATGGATACAAACTTCAAAGGCTCAATTGTGGCATAATATTATTGTAGTTAGGTCCTGACCGACAAACCTTACCAAAGGAGTTGGGGGAAAGAGGGGTTGATGGAGCGGCAGTTGTCGAATGAACATTCGCGAGAGGCCCACCTCGTCAATTCAATTCCGCTGACGCCAACACAGTCCTCATTTTTTGAGAAAAGCGAGAAACGAAAATTCGCGGTTTTCGGACGAGGGTGCGAAAGGGGAATGGGGAGAGAGAGAGGGAGGGGTCGCCTTCGCAGGCGGCGGCCAATCGCGTATTAATAGCCGATACCGCTCGACCACGCCCACCTCCTCCTCAAATATCCCGGGATCCGTCCGGTAAAGGCGGAGTAACCTACCGCGGCAACAAGTTTGTACAGTTAAAGCGAAAAAACGAATGGTTACTCGAGGACTGGCTTCACCCTCCATTCACTCCCTACCCCACCCGACGGCATAACTGTAACACATGCTTAATTTTACGGGCGTAGAGTGATTAAGACGACATATTTCTGCCCATACGCACTGGCATATGTACACACATGCGTACGTGCCCACGCGGACGTATACGCACTCGTACGTGCGCACACACACACGTAGTTACTCGTGTGTGAAGCTCCGATGATCGTGACTGCTGGTGAGATACGGTCGTGGAAGCGAAACGTCGATTAATCGGGTATTTAGGGTTGAGCCACACGTGAGGGTCGGACGTGACACGACAGACGTGACAAATCGGCTCCAACTTGGTTGATAACTACCGATTTGCCCATGATTAAAATTTTTTAGGAAAATCCCTTCACGCCCGCTTCATAAAAACCGACGAATCCGATTATGACCGATCAAACACGGGACGTGAATTCACGATAGGCGTCGTGGTTCAGAATAAAAGTCCGTATGCTGATTACTTTTAATGACGCGGGGTGACGAACAGATAATGGGATGCTCACGTGCCTTTGTTTTGTAAAAATTTGTAACCCAACAGTGTCGCGCGCTCTCTTCACGACTGCAGAACCTCATTATTCAGAATCATTATTCGGGTCCCTTAACTCTGGCGAAGAGATATGACATTTAATGTTATTCTTCTAATTTTAGAGGTGTGGTATTTCACTAAGTCGAACGGTCGGTCATCCACAGCGGTAGTGGATGGGAGTGGCTCGGATTCAAATCCCAGGGATTTATGTATATTATATATACATATTCAAACACGAAATCCCGCCATACGGCGAACAAATATTCATTCACATAGAAATAGAGATAAGGAAAGGGGAAAGGAACACAAATAAAGGACGAACATAAGAGAGGTGGGGAAGGCGGAATCAAGCAGACCACTAATGAAAAATAATATTTTTACATTAATGGTCAGCTTGATTCCGCCTTCCCCACCCATCCTGTGTTTGTCCTTTATGTGTGTTCCTTTCCCCTTTCCTTATCTCTATTTCCATATACAGGTATATATATATATATATATATATATATCGTGTGTATATATATATATATATATATATATATATATATATATATATTGGTACTCTAGTCCAAAACTGTGTGATTTCACCGGTAACAGAACTTCCTGAAAAACCTATGATGGCACAGAGGGCTCTACAATATTTCATGTGTAAAAAATTGGCGCCGTAGGTTTTGCAAAGGATTGAAAAAGCAATTTTCGTCACTTCGAAATTTTTCCTAGGCTTCACAGCTTAGATTTATGAATGAAAAAAAACTGGGCCGAAAAAGTTTAAATATTAGAATGGCAAAATGACTCAATAAGTAACATGTGGGACAGTTATTTAAAAATATAAAAGGCAGCGAGTAATAGGAGCATTTTCAAGAATACTTGATACAGTAATTCTGACGATTTGACTTCACACCGCTGCTCGAAGAGATAGAGAAATAGCAGGTTGTCCAATGAACTTTAAATGTTCACGGGTGCCGTTGATACAATAATTTAAAGCTGACGCTCTTGAACATTAAATGGAAATTATATCATACTCTCCGCCTGGAGTTAAAATTACAATATCAAAGGCAACTGACCTATTCCTTGAGAAGGTTTCCGCGGTAAGCAGCTATTGAAGGTTCAAGTCTTCCAAGTTCTTTGAAGGAGTCAATCCTGGGAGACTTGGATTTTCACCAGAACTATTATTTAGCAAGAATTCAAGAGCTCTACGGCCTCTAGGTTAAATAATAATAAGGGGGAAAACTCCACTGGCCGTAAAAAAAAAATTTTACGGCCAGTGGAGTTTTCCCCCTTATTATTAAGAACTATTATTTATTTAAAGTAGTTTCAGCTATTACTCCATTATTCCAATTGTTTCTCAGAATTGAATTAAAATACAATTTTTAATGTAAAATATTATAATGTACTGTTTATACTCATCATTCAAAAGAAGCGGAAAAGAAATGTGTACCTGACGCTATCCACGACACTTGGACCCCATTTTATTGAAGTTAAGAAGTTTCATAACACCAAATACTTCCAAACTAAAAAAAACAGTGGACTCGTTAAATGAAAAAGGTAAGTACGAGATATAAAAAACAGATATTCACAATACAGCATAGCAATGATGATCAAAATTCAAGAAAATTACTGGCAAGGTTTTTTGCCGTCGTTGAACTTTCGGAACTAAGCAATTTTTTTTGTCAGAAAATTAGTTGGGAAATTACGGAAACGGAAAATTTAGGGATTGATTATGAATACGGCGTTTTAGGTTTGAAAAAAGTTTTTACAGGATGAACTCTATTATATGCTCTATTTCATCCAGAGCTTTGGAGTGGGAGAGGGCGAGAGGAGAAGGAAGAGAATAACGATTAATAGATTTAGCTTTAACGATTAGTTACAAAATGCTCACATTCTAGTACATCTATGACAGTTAACAATTAAAGTAATTACTATGATACGACCACTGGAAGTAAACTATTAATTATACTATCGGGAATATAGGCGATGATCAGTCTATATCCATCCAAAACCTACCTTAGGAGTAACTGAATGATGGATTTAGAACACAGCGCACAAGGTCTTATTTTCCATACACTGCCCGAGAATACCAATATCTCCAAGCCTGCGTTGTCTGTGCGAGAGAGTACACCGCGCATATGGTAATTTCTACATTTTGAAGGTACAAACCTTTCAAAACACAACAGCGCAAGAGTATTCCACGCACCACCAAAGCCTTCAATAATTTCTTCTTTTTTCCGATTAAACTGTGAATTAAACCAGCAATTTACGAGTACTAAATTTTATGCCCACGAACCCTCTTCGTGTAAATCCTGGGCGCGCCCGAGGTGAGCATACAAAACTCGTCGTCGTGTTCGAACACGAGTGCTATTTTTTTAAAATTAAGAGTTCCAAAGCCAATATTATGTTTATTCCAACCGGATAACTACGGTAAGTGGCTAGAATCCCAGGGTATGCCCCAAAGGCCTCAGAGCCAGATTCTTCATTTCAGAGGCTCCAGAAACGGAAACTTTCGCTCATTTAATGGATCTTCTCACGAGTTGTTGCTCCTCCGCGGAATCGGAGTCACGCATCTCTCTCGATGCTAACCTGTGCCGTGATTTGGTACCGTATATTTGTTTTCCCATGAACAAGAATCTCTACATCCACCTCAACCTCTTGCCAGCATGGAATTTGACTCGATCCTTTTTCAATCAATGTCCGTTCCTTTTGCTCCTCAACTGTCACAACCACTGACTACATTACGGAGTCAAGCGATGATACTTCTGGTTGGTATGTGGACCGTGGACGGCTAAAAGGTAGTAGGACAGTTCGATGGATAAGTTTGAATTTAAACTCTGACTATACATATAACAGACCTGCGCTATAGAGAGAAGCTCGAATACATAAGCGGGACCCGAAACGACATTTTTTTGCACATTTCTGCTAGGATGGTGCCGTAAGCAGGTCAGTAAAATATTTTAGGGAAAAAGTATTAGAAAAATTCCGGGTTGAATTTCGATCTAGGATATCTCTGGTTAGCATAACAGTTAACTATAGAGCCCAAGAATTTGATAGGTGTTAATTTATTTTTTTTGACAACTTATCTCCGGGTATATAGGCATACCGACCCCACATATTTTCCTCTCTTTTCCGATGATCGTAAATTAAATTATTTTTTTTCTAGTTATATGTATACCTTGGATTAATGCAGTAAATTTTTTAACATTGACCTGAGTTATGAATGATAATTAAAAAAACAAAAATTGTTAGTCTTAAACTGTCATTAATTTGCAAACGCTATTTATCGACTAATAAAAAAAGTTTACCCTGCTTTCTAAGCAAAATTCTTCAGTACAAATGTATCGGTAATCGGTATAATATATATCGGTAATGATGAAGAGGGACCTGATGTAGATTAGGTTGCTGGATTGGGTTATAAATTGTTTATTTGATAGTTGTGTCCATCCAAAAACCTACCTCAACCGGTAGATTACCCAATACATATAATCGGTAATCTACAGGTGAAGTTAGGTTTATGAAGGACACAAGCTATCAAACGCTATAGCGACAATTCCCTTGTCTCTCATAACAAAACACAACCCGACATCCAAACATACACTAGGCCCCTCTAAATCTGCATACTTACTTCATTCCGCCCAACATCACTCTCCTACTCCTGCCCCTTCCTCGTTTTCCTAACATTCACCCCTCTATCACAGTCTTCAGCAATCCATTGCCAATCTTAACGCCCAGCATCCTTATTTCCTGCCTCCTTTGGAATTCTACCAACAACCCCCTCTCCTTTCCCAAAATTTTTATAATTATATATTATTAATATTATATCAATTTATTATTATTATTAATATTATTATTAAGTTTTTTTTTAATTTTAAGTACGTATTATAATTAAGCATACGTACTTGCATGCTTGTGGAGTGAAGGGAGGTAGATGTGTATTTGCACGCGTGGAAAATGATAGGATGTTTCTATGAATGTATGCCCTCCTGTGGAAGAGCAGTTCCTCGTTTGTTTTCCTTTCAGTCCACTTCACCTTTCCAATCCTTGCCCTTATTCTGGGCCATAGACAAGAACAATTCAAGAAATGGAGACGTCGACTTCTTCCCTCCAACGTTCGAGCCCGAATTCCTACCCAATAGTTATTTTTCCCTTAGCTAAGTCCTGGTGTGATTCCACCAATCCATCCAATCCTGCATGACATGCACGGCAGAGGGTGCAGCTACCAACACAAAGCGATGGTGACTGATGAAGGTCTCTAGATAAACTATTGAAGTAAAGAGTGGATATTTTATGTTTGGCGAGATAAAATTAGTTTCTAAATCTATTGGTTTTTACATGATTTCCAACACATTAATGTTCTTATTGTGAACGGAAATAGGCATAAGTTAGGCTGTCATTTTCAGGCACCGGTTCTGAACCCATTCGCTCAAAATTATCTTGACACTGAAAATTGTTGACAGTCATCTCCTTTAGCTATGACCGCTAAGGAATTAGGAATACTTCTAATAATATTTCTTCCCTTCGTTGCGTCGAATAACAATATGGAAATGAAGTAGGTGATGAGATAAAAAGAACAGCACTGGTGAGAAATACTTTTCAAAACAAGAAAACCCAAATGATCAAGAAACACATATATAATCATTACAGATTATATTCATCCGAGGACTGGTTTATAGCAACCCTATATAACCTTGTTATAATTAAGCATACGTACTTGCATGCTTGTGGAGTGAAGGGAGAAAGATGTGTATTTGCACGCGTGGAAAATGATAGGATGTTTCTATGAATGTATGCCCTCCTGTGGATTTGAGTTTGCATGTATGTGTTAGTTTTGAATGCGGTTTTTCTTTATTCCTTATTTTGGGTGGCGACCTAGCACTCCCCGCCATACGCCCTTGCGGCGGCTTGCGGGGTATTATGTAGATGTAGATGAACCCCCAAACTGTCCTGTTCCCTCCGAATTTCTTCACTTTCTCATAGCTCCTTTCACCGACATATCTATCATCCCCTTACCTGCTTTTCATCGTTAATCCTTGGCCTTCCCCTGCAATCCTCCCCTCCCCCTGTGTTTCATTCAACTATGGTCCTCAGCAAGCTATCATACCTCAAGATGTGTCTATTACTTATATCCTCCTACTACTAATAATTACCTCCTCTTCTTTTGAGTAACCTACATGAACTCCTCTCTTCACCCACAACTCGAAGGACTCTTTAATTAATTACTCTTGCATATCCATTACGTTTTCACCATTCTACGGTAGAACCTTGTTTTCATTCCCTGCAACCGTTTTTTCTCTGCTGCTCCTATCTCCGTAGAAGAACTTACCATACGTGTATGTAAGTTTCACTGAATCGTTTCCTAATGACTATAACAGCACTAAACGCTTTCAGTATATGTAAAATATACTAATTTAAATGTTTATTTGTTACAGCTACTAACGGCAACTAACAACAACACAAATAAGTGGTTTGTAGGGTGACAGGGGCAGGGAAAGGAAGACCTTTGGTGCGAAAGAAATGTCGTTACGTGAGGGTCCATGCCAATGATTTTCTTACTTGATACTCTTTTTTCCTCCCTTTTCCTTTCTTTAATTCCGGAGTGGCACGCTTTCCCCTCCCTCCATCCCTATCGAGGCTCCCAACCTCAACCCAAACGAAGAGGACACGCAGAGGTTGGAAAAGGGTGGAGCGGGTAGGGGAAGGGGAGGGAGTAGAGACGAGAGAGGGAGAGAGAGTGGGAGGACTGGACGGCGACTTAACGGCGTTCCCTCCGCCGTTACTCGCTCGCGCGCTTAACGGAAGGCCGTATCACCGACTCGAAGGAGACCCGAGTGGCAGCAGCCCTCCTCCCTTCCCACTGTTTCCCTTTGTACCCACCCCTTCGCCCCTTTTCCCCGTCCACGCACATGGCCGATTCAAAATCCCACCCCAACCACCACCCTTCCGAATTCCACCCAGCCACTCTGCGTCGTCTTTCCAGAAGGTGCTCCAGAATGCACGGGACCACCACCGATAATTAAGCATTTAGTTTCGCGCCATTCCACCCCAGTAACAGGGCTATTTATGTCGAAGCCAGCGGTTCTGATCATTTGTTTACAGTTTTCTCCCGATGTGAATAAAAAAAACGTTATGGGAATTCTCCAATGAAACGGGCCAAAGCATTTTATTATTAACTACTTTTTTCTGCGAAGGTTTAAAAGAACAGAAAGGGAAGTTGACAAATCAAACGATAATGAATACTATTTCTATCGATCAATTTATTTTAGAGAAGTTTTTCAATATGCTATCTGACCAGCGAGAATTTAGTATGACGAAAAATTGATAGTGATGATAGTAATTTATTTTTTTGGCAACCGGCCGGGTTAGGTATGTAACGCCCTCGCATGTTAATGTAATGGTCGCCAGTTCGAGTCAGCCTTGGGCATAGGTATCCTGTGAATTATGATGTTTTGGCCCCTGTGAATCATGGCAACAATCCAGGAGCGACTTAACGGTATACCAGGGGTAGGCGAGCCACGAGATACGTTCTAATGACAAAAAATTACTTTTGCATTCTCAAAAACTGAGGAATACCTTACGCGGGGCAAGAATTACAGTGAATACTTCATGCCGAAAAATAAATAACAATTACATAAACATATACATATATATTTTATATGCGTATGTATGTGCGTATATACGTAGTACGTACGATAAATACGCGAACTGGTGCAATCTGGCGGCCATGACGCGGAATATAGCCCCGCCCACTAGAGACGCTAGTTGTCTGACACCCAATGAGCCGTTTGTTCTCGGCGGATCGTCGAGCTGTGCGTATGGTGCCGGTTTTGTTATTTTCTGTAGTCCTTGTTTTTACTGTTGCTTGAAAATGAAATTGACGAAATCATGGAGGAACTAATCAACAGCAAGTTTTAGGTGAAGTGCGGTAAAAGTTATCAAGAACTTACTGAAATGTTGACGGCTGTTTACGGTAATAATTTTCTGAAGAAAACATCCGTTTTCAAATGGAATAAGCGTTTTTAAAATGGTCGACAAGACACCACGGATGACACAAGGCCGGGACGACCTACAACCACCTGTAATGACAACAACATTGATCGTGTGCGTGTCCTTATCGATCGTCGAAGAGCTGCCCGAATGATAGCTGATGAGCTGAATTAGGAAAATCAACAGTGCACACTATTTTAACCGAATATGATGGATGGATCCTTCGCCATGACGATGCACCTGCACATTCAGCATTGATTGTTCGCCAGTTTCTGGCAAAAAAATCAATCGCCATCCTTGATCAACCTACGTATTCACCAGATCTCGCCCCTGCTACTTTTTCCTATCCCCAAAATGCAAAAATGTGATGAGGGTACGTCACTGGGAAGATGTGGAGACAATAAAGCAAGAAACGACGAGAAAACTAAAAAGCCTAACTGCGGAGGACTTCCAAGGGTGCTTCAAACAGTAAAAAAAGATGGAATAATTGCATAGCAATGAATGGGGAGTACTTTGAAGGAGACAAAATCTACCTAGACTAAATTTTGTAAAATAAAGTTTATATGGCCTCAGTTGGTGTATGTATTGGACAGACTTTGTGTATGTATATGAGTGTGTGTGTATGTATGAGTGTGTGTATGTATATGTACATATATATACATACATATATATATATACACATACATACACACACATTAAAATACAGTGATTTAAAGTGATTATCATTTAGCGTGATATTCAAACTTATTTATTTAGAAATGTAAACTATGACAACTTATCAGTTATATACGTTATAAAAATTTACGCGCAAGCTGATTGTGAGATCGAAATAATACAAATAAACTAGAAAATATAAAAATTCAAACAATAAATGCGTAACTATACAGCAGTTTAGAAAAATACAAGTTGGCCCGAGCAAATTCAATTCGAGGAGAATCCACATTGTACCTATACAATTTTTTTTTTAAATATGTAGCATGAGAAGTATGTATTTCCGGGAAGTACTGTAGATAAGCCTAAAGAGATTGTGTAACTAACCTAGCGAAACAATGCTAAACGACTATCCGACTGAAATCTGTAAATGGGTGAGATGCTCACTCCACGCAGTCGGATACCAAACCTGGACAATCGTTAAGATCGGTATCCCTACCATCGGCCTGTGCCTTAACCGTACAACTCTCCAGTGTCTTTCTTTAAGAACATGCCGGGGTTAGAGTCAAGTTTATCACCAGCTTCTTTCCCTCCCGCAACCCCGACCCTTTCGCTCTCCTGCTGCTTCCCGACGCCCTCGTGGATCTTGATGTGGAGCACGCTTCCCACGAAATTCCCGACCGTAATGCGCCCGAAAGAAAGTGTTGCTGACACCGTGGGAAGCATACTTCTTGAACAAAACGAAACCGTATTTTGACTAAATAGAAGTAGCACCTTTACAGTCGAGGGAAAAGTAATTCCTGTCGATATTACTCATTGAAAGCGATTACGTCTTCCAGCCCAGTGCCGTACAACGAGTAGAACTTTCTTTCCGATATGAATTTGGAGATTTAAAAGGGAGCAAACATTAAAATAATATACGCTTCAAATGAAAGTTAGCTTAATTAAGACAGTGAGTTGATGAAAAAGTAAAGAAAGGGTATTAATTAAAGGGAAAGGGTGACAAAATTAGAATACTCATTTCACGGGAGTGCACCTTCCTCCTAAAGTCGTCCAACATTTTGAACCGCAGTCACCCACTTCCCTTCTCACCTTCAATCATACCCTCATTTACTTTCTACAACAAACCGTTTCCTCTTAGCACATTCCATATCCAGTTCGCATTTCTCTACCTTATTCTACCGAAATGTATTATTTTTTCCTTAAAAAAATCACCCATCCTTTGTACCGGTTCTTCAGCATTTGCTTCCATACCCACATGCCAACATTTCGTTACTCAATACTCAACTCAATGGCCACATCTCTGAAACGCTTGGAAATATACGCCATGCAAAATACTTCTTTAAGTATGACTCTAAATTGTCGGCATATGATTATTATTTATCTCATTTTCAAAAGGTCCACACATCCCTTACATCTACATCGTTTTTTTATTTTCTCACTTCACAAATCGAATAAAATATTTGCACGACAATAAGATAATATTAATTAAGATAAACGAAGCTCTAAAAATGATGAAACGAAGCCCTTCTACATACGGAGAGAGAAAGACACATTTAGAGTTTTAGAAAATATGAAGGTCACTGAGTTTCTTTCTGACAGATCGTGGAAAAGATTTCACACGTCATACTCCATTACCGCATTAGTCCTGCATAAAATAATATAAATAAATATTCGCCCTGATGGGGTCAACCATGAAATCTGTTTGATTGGGTGACTAGTGCACTGGTTTTCCACCCCTTAGGCCCAGGTTCGATTTCCAAAAGTGGGAGAATTTTTCTTACTCGCAGGTATCCCGATCCCTAACTGGGAGGCAAAATGGAGAGTGCTTCAAGCAAACTACGTCCTGCATTGAATGGAATGTTATCTTGTCGATCCCTTAGCGCCTTTCATAAAGAGTAGGCTAATGCCGACGCCGGCGTTTTCTCTCAAAACCGTTTTACTCCATTCCCTGCAGATTTTACCTCAGCCAAAATTCCTACCTATTCCTGATGACGTAAATGATCTCAACTGCCGCTCCTGCAATACCTACTACTAATATAATTGAACCATTTGGTTTTCAGTCACACGATTAAATGCATGCTACAATAAATCAAATCCCACAACGCGTAGATAAGTCTGGAAACGAGGGAAAATTTGAGCGAAATACCGTCGAACAGAGGAATTAATGGATTCGTTCCCCGCTCGCATAATCCAAGACCACAACATAAAGAGCGATAGGATGAAAAATTATCACATATCTCCAATATACATATTTGTTCTTCCATCGTCAGTATCCTAACACACGGCCTTGTAGCGAGTCGCGGGCCAATGCGTGGATGTAGATGTATACCCGGCATCCCATTCCAACAATTTCCCGCAAAGAATCAAGAATTACGTGAGCATAGAGACCAAAAGAAAAAGAATGATATGCCACCGCGGCGTCCTGGAAATAACGCTCGTCACAGCTGACTAAAAGGGAAGAATCTCGCAGAAAAACCGGAGCGTCCGGCCCCCTTTCGAGGCATAAGACGAGTCTTATTCAAGGCAACGGGCCGGGAGACCCGCACGAAATTTTCTCACCGAAGAGCGTCACCAAATTTCCTCCGGAGGATGTGCACTGCGGGGGATCCAGAGGAGTGGGGACGAGAAGTGGACGGAGGGTGTGAGTTGAGTAATCACCGGGGTGGTTTTTGAGAAACGCTTTTTTTTCTGAACCCGTGATTCCAACATTGCGGGAAATTCGCCAACTCGGCCCGCTTCCATTACCTCCACGAATACACGTGTTCAGACGACCCTCCTCACGCCCTGCCTCCCCACCTCTGGCAATCATTGACGCGGCATACGCTTCCGTGAATTGAAATTATACAGGCAAACCAAAAAAGGTGTTACCGTTCGTTCATAGCCAAATCCTTGTCGGACACAGCAAGTACACGTAACCACGGCGCCCCCCGCGACAGCCACGTTTATGTACATTGGGATGCAGTTATGTCTGTTAGAGACAAATTATTATACTTATTTCTTTACCGGGACAGATGATTGTTGTACGTCACTTCCTCCCGTGGTATTTTACGGAGGTCAAGCACCCGAAGGACACACATTTTTGAAATTTCTCATTCTAGAATTCGAATAAGAAATGTGAAAATTAAACACGTGGATTGCAAAAGCCGAGAACCAGGCGACTTTCTACGTCCCTATTAAGTTTTACAGCAGGGATGAGGGAAAAATATTTCTATGGACTCCTGAATTGTTCACGATGTACCTACGCAGAAAATAACATTTCACTTGTGAAAAGTGTCAACATTGTGAGCTATAGGCGGCGGAGACTCCATAAATATAGTATACCTCAAATTCTGCCAAGACAACAATTCCTCTGGATGGAATATCACACAAGTCAGACTTATCTACTAACAGTAAAGTGAGTGAGGTTGCCAGGAGTACCAACTGTGGTGAGGTTTGAGATTATCGCATTAAACAGCCATATTTTAGCATTATTCATGATAAAGTTTCACAGAACTGTTACATTTGTGGAAAAATAAGAGTTTCCAAATGACAAAATTATATTAAACACTTTTCTTACGTGTAATGGGAAGAGTCACCCCCGGCCGTACTCTTATTCATGGGCTAAAGATGGGTGAGGGAAATTAGAGAAGATATATGCAGAAAATCAATAAAAATTATAAAAATAATAATAAAATAAATATAATAAAAAATACTAAAAATAATTGAATTAAATAGATAACGCAAAAGGTTATAACCAAAGTATGTCTGGCTAAGGTTTACTAAATAGCATTGACCCTCGCCTTGTCTTTCCTTTTTCCATTTCATTACGTGTGACCGGCGAGCAGCTAACGCAGTGATAATTCTCTCGTTAGCCCCTGACTGCTGAGTTACCGTTCGCTTTGTACACTTTTCTTACGGAATCGCGGCATGCTTGATCGGATCATAACGTATTCCGCAGCACTAAGCAACAACAATAATAATAAATAATATCATAACACATTAACACCAAGGTATAAACGCTGCTCACCTGCCTACTTCACTGCTCGATTAGTGAGGCAACATTGGCGACATTAATTCATTTTACTTGCCATTCGGGAAAGCAAAGAGGAATATTTTTCCTCTAGTTTGCCTGGTTGGCCGAAGGTATATTTTATGAAAAAATTGACTTGACAAAGTGTAAAATGAACATGAATGAAAGGTAAAGCTAACAGTTTCAGGCTTAACTTTGTGGAATCCCTTCATGGTGAGGGTGAAAGAAAGAGAAAAGAAAACTTTGCACTTCCACACACTTTTAATATAACACGACCATGGTTTCGATGCGGCGCATCATCACCTGATTCACCCTCACCATGAATGAAAGGAGCGGTAATAATTTCCAACTAGAGAAAATGCATGAACATGCTGAGCCACTCAATTTGAAAGAGACTTGGAGCTGAAAACAGAAAACAACAGTGAAAATGCGTTGCATAATATTGATATTTGCTGAATATTTCAAGATCATACACAAATTAAAAGAAACCCATCAGCGGTTTACATACGCCAAGAGAGCATAAATTGCAAAAATATTTTGAGCAAAAACGAATACTGAGGCGGCTGAGATGAATGTATAGAAAAATAAACGTTACTAATAATTACACAAAAACTGGCTCCCCCTTCATGTAAAGAATATTGAAAAAAAAGTCTCCAAATCCACATTTCAAAATATCCAAATTCGACAGCGCTCTAATTCATCAGCAAATCTATGGATGTTCAAATAGTACAATAATTCCCATTACAGCCGCCAATATCCACGTGAAGACGAAATAAAACGCTTACGTATCTTTAAAATAATTGCACGAAAATCGAATTTTTTCCGCAAGAGAAGTGCTTACGTATCAGAACGTCCTCTGAGCACATACAAGTACATACTTCCGCTTTCGAGTTCTTTTACACCAGGAAAACCTGTGTTTCCCGCAGAGGTCAGCGGCAAAACAAATGTTTACAAAAATCGCGTGACTTCAACCATTAAAGCCACAGTGGTTATTTTGCGAAATAGAGAAAACATTTTCGCACTCCCCGTTGTTATTACGCCACAATGTCAATTCCAAATCCAGTGAAATCCTTTAGCATTGGCTGCTGGCAGTTTTCCAGGTAATACGTATTAGTAAAGACGTTAAACTCCACGCTGAGATAATGGAGAACACGTGAGATTTTTACCTTAGGATTAAGTTTGGCGGCATTTTCAAAACCGCAATCGGTATACACGCTACGTTTCTCTTTGATTTTTACATCCCAATCGTTGTAAAATTTAGATGAGGGAACAAAAACTCATTTTATTCGTTTTGCAGTGCATGTCTGTTAACCATTTTGCCCTTGCGGCACTGCTCGTCAATTGTTTGGCGGGATGAGGGGAGGGGAGAGAGAGTATATAAATGCAGGCAAAACCCGTTCGATGCTCACGATGCAGCAGTTGTCCGGAAGGGCGATATTGTGCCACGCATACGTCACAAATTGCTATAAAATCTGTACAAGATCAGGTTGTTATTTATTTGGCCGTCGTTGCTTCGACACCGCAAGCGGAAACAGAGTAAACAACACCATATTTCCACGTTTAAAAAAAAAACGACTATGATTTCGTTACGGGCAACAACAAATTTAGCTGAAAACATACGAACGTGAGGTCCACTCTTTCTGAAATGACTTCCTAGTGGAGGGTGGAAAACGTGAATCTAATTTATAAGTTGTTTTTAACAATCAGCCAACTTAAAAAATTACAATTACAGTGAATTAACTGTCTTTTCTCAAAGAATAGAAAGATGTAAAAAGAGTATATAATGCATTTTTTACTTTAAGATGCTGACACGTAATGAACCATTTTCTTTTATGTTAGGCTATTATTTTGGAGACGAGAGTGATGCTTATTATATTCTACTAATGAAAGCATAAAGCTAAGTTGAACAAGAAATAGTTTCACCCGGGTGAGTGGAAATTAACTGTTCCAACTCTTGAAAGTGCGAAAATTTCATTTCCTTCGGGTAGTTTCGTAAGTGCTTAAATTTGTACGTCAAAGAAATTTCACCGTGTCTGAAGCTACTCGTTGGCAGAGAGCACTTGTTTACTATGTACCAGGTGCTTTCCCAACACTCTTAATGAGTTGTAGCGCCATGAAGAGGCACAAGCGCTCATTCCCGGGTCAGTAATTTATGTTTATTTTAGTTTTCTGTGCCAAGCAGAAAACTTTTTAAATGCCGGAATGATTCACCATGAATGGAAACCCGATCCTAAATCAAGTTCAACCATTAAATATCAACACTGAAACTCGTCTAGGAGAGTCGAACACAAAGTGGAACGTAACGGAAACTCCTGAACAATTTAAAGACAACCAAACCTTACACACTTAACTCATTTTAACGATTTTCAGCTGGCTTCTTTCAATATCAACCTCTGTGATTGTCGTGAGTCAACCTCGTGATTTTTCATTGGAAAATTGTAGCTCAATATTAAGCTAGAGTAGAGTTAACATGGTGCTTTAAAACACAAAAACTATGAATATTTTCAAAGTATTTCATTTACGGGCAGGTGATCAACAGGTGACAATGTCGCCTCAACGATAAAACTGGTCGTCCGAAAGTAACATGCTGTGAAAATATACAAAGATTAAGTGTTTTAATTATCATAGATTTTCACAAACTTTGAAGCAGGAGGATGGACGTAGATTGGAGGCTTTTGAAATGTGGGTGTGGAGAAGAATGGAGAAGTTGAAATGGACCGAAAGGAAAACAAATGAGGAAGTACTAGAAATGGTGGGGGAGGAGAGGGGTTTATTGAGAGAAATCCTATGGAGGCAGGAAAAATGGATGAAAGGCGTATTGAGCGGTAGTGGAATGTTGAAGAGGGTAATAGAGGGGAGAATGTTGGGCAAGCGAGGTAAGGGTAGGAACAGGATAGGGATGTTGGACGGGATGAATGGAGGAAAGAAGTACACAGAGATGAAGAGGGACCTGATATAGATTAGTTTGCTAGGTGGGGAGTCACAAAATGTTTATTTGATAGTTGTGTCCATCCAAAAACCTACCTTAACCGGTAGATTACCTAATAATAAAGCCTGAAATAATATAAATAATATGGTACAGTTAGCTCTGAAACCACCATGTTGTCATAGCACCTACATTGGTAGAGAAATCTTATGCGCTGGATGAATGCGAAATCAATTACTATCGCTTAAAAGCAATAAGATATAGAGAGATACTAGGCACCGATTTTAACTATCTTTCCACAAAAAAATTATAATTGATACTTTTTCGTAAAAGTCTTGAGATTAATTCTGCATGTCAGATGGGCGACATACTCCGTTACAAACCACGTATTTTAACTTAAAACCTTAACATTCATTAGTGAAAGAGCTAAGAAGATCATACTTTTAAATTTATGTCCTTATATGGAAAAAATGTATAATTTTAAAAAAAGCCCAGGGAAAAAACTTTTTTTAAATTTATGCAATCGACTTCAGTTGGTATAAATCCCTGCAATTTTTAACCGGAAATATATTTTTGTGTATGACTCGCTCACAGGTTTACATGAAACGTCCAGCCTCTTTTTTTTTACCGACCATTAAATCTGAAGGTGTGCTGCACCAAGTTCACCGAGGCGCCCCTCTTGATTTTCCGTTCATGATTTCCCCCTGTCTTTGTAGTTGAGCCGCCACATCCGCAATTATCCAAGTCCAGCATTACAGGTTTGGACCCGAATCGAATTGTCGTTTACTCATGGTGATCTCGAATGGAGAGTCAAACTTGGATAAAACTCATCAGGAGGTTCTCTGAAGACAACCCCTTTGCCGAGAAACCGACGCCCGAAAAAACTCCCAATTGACCAAAGCTCGCGTTGGATCGTAGACATCACTCGGGCAATTACTCGGGCCGTTTCTGCAAATAACCCGAGATGCCTCTTCCCACGGAATGGCGGAAGTTGGTTCGGCGCCTGAGCATTTCCACAATTCCGCGAATTTCATTTGGACACCGTTTTACAGACATTTCAAGACACACGGCATGGGTCAAAACATTATCAAAGCCCTGCAGTAAAAATACCTTCTCAAGAAATATAAGTCCATAACACAGTGTAGTCTCGGTCATATATCCATTTTCACACGATAAAGAACACC
The DNA here is from genome assembly GCA_037158775.1 of Hetaerina titia. Lineage (NCBI taxonomy): Eukaryota > Metazoa > Arthropoda > Insecta > Odonata > Calopterygidae > Hetaerina > Hetaerina titia. Next base: position 41,264,223 of record CM073776.1, on the reverse strand, counting down.
AATCACATTAACGAAAATGTATTATTTTTAACTGGTGAAACAAGAAATTAATGAGAGAAATACGAGGAACCACTCCGCAACCGCTCTCACGAAATCATTGAAGAATTCAAGTCATGAAGTCATTTATTATTTTTCTTGCTTTGATGAGAGTGTGTTATGATGGGTTGCTAAAAAGTTTTTGTTACTAATCTTGGTCCTATTGTCCGAGAAAATGAGTGAAGTATGTCGAAAACTCTATACTGCCATAAAGGAAGGAAAAGAGCTCTCTTAAAAAATAAAATGACAGCTATAAGCGATTATTTTACAGTGAGAACACCAACTCCACCGGCAACAGAACTGCTGAAAAGTTTTTCTCTTTTTCTCCAAAATTTAGCAATAAATAAAATTTTCTAAGCATCTATTAGTTGAAGCAATCAACAGGTGAGGTCATTGGGCCATTGCGGATAGTAATTTGGTAGGAGCAGGAATATCAGGAAAAGTTGGAAGGATGTAGAGAAACCCAGTGTCACCAGTAGCCTCTCTTAACTTAAGGCGCCAAGGGGTCGCCCAGTTGTAACGTCCCATCTGAAGGATGGCGTAATCCACTCTTAAGTGCTCTCCACGGGGCATTCCAGGTAGGGATTGGAATACTGCTGAAAAGCCTGCAAGCTGCGGGATTCACACCCAGCCCTCGGGGTGGGAACCCAATAAATTAGCCACCGCATCACCCAGATCCCCAAAATACAGTAGGTCCACCTATGAGAGTGCCAACAAAGTTGACATTTTTTGATTCTGTCTTTCATCTGAAGAAACCGAAATAAAATTAACTCATTGATTATCCAAATGAAGATACATAATATTAACCCAATCCTTAGAAAAAATCGATGTCCCTAAAATATTTCATATATTTTCAAATGGAACTATCGCCCTAAATCATTGCTTTCTGGCTCAAATTATTTTACATCCTTTTTTAATAGTCCTCACAATTAAACCCGCTTACCCTCGAAGAAAAAAATTGAAATACTGAATCTAAACTTTGAAAAAGAGTTAAGCTGGATGCATTACTCATTTTGATATTATTAAATCTTTTGATGAGATTGAACATTGAACAATTCTAATTGCAGATCAATATGCCTTTAGTACATTAAAGCTTTTTATAAGATGAAGTAATGATTACTTAAACCTTTCTGATGACTATTTCATGTCTCTGTGACACTATATGCTCGGTTGCACCCAAGGGTCTTCCGACAAATAAAACGTGGATCTATTGTGACACACAGTCCATCGATAGAAATGATACTCCTATTTTCATATCAATGTAGCAATGAGGCTTTACTACTTTTGGATCAAGATAATAAAAGAACCATCTTTCCTTTTTGTTTGCTACAAACAGTAAACAGTCATGGAATGGAAAATTATGGTAACTAACATAGTAATCCACTCATCGCTCATTACCACCATTGTCTTCGCTGATCCAGGAATGTTTTGACGGCTGCTATCCAATAACTCATAGGGTCTGCAGCTGTCTCTATTTTGACGTCACGTTACTAGTTCAATGCAACTCATCTGAGGTTTCCTGTTGTTCTTCCAATTTAATATTACACATTTCTTTTCAAGCATATTTTAAACCTACATCTACACTTTAAATATACAAGGAACGTAGCTACGGTCATGAATCAATGTAAACAAGTATTCAAGTTTACGGTCTCGGCATTTTTTTGTTTACATTAAATCTACACATTACACCACAAGCACCGCAAGAGCGTATTGCTAATGAGTGTCATGGTATCGGCCATTTTTGTAGTAGAAATATAAGGTTAAATTTTATTGGAATATGTGTTAATTCACATATAAAAACACTAGTGCACATAAACGCATTCATTTCTACTCGAACAATAAGAATTCAGAATAAAATAACGTTTTTCCGAACCAACTAGGAGGGAAAGGTATTTTCGGTGAAGAGTAGTCTGGTGTGTTATCACCCCCTGCCACACAACCTAGCGGTGGCTTGCAGGGTACTAAATAGAACTATATGCATCATGCAATAATTGACTTAAATTAAATACATTAGGGGGTTTGGATTCCATTTGGTTAAGATTTCGTATCGCGCAAGGGAAAAACGAGTACTTGAATCAGTCTGCGATGGTGTCTACCTCATTTCTTTTATCTCAGTGGTCGAATCTAGCGATATAATTCGGTGGGATTATAATTCCCTTTGTGTCGCAAGAAAACTCTGGTGTCCTGCACTTTTCTTTAAGTTTTAGGCCCCATATCATTTCTTTTTGATTAGTTATGCCATATGGGCTCATTGACCTTCGATGATGCTTTACCTTTTACGACGAGTTGAGTAATATGATTAAACGGAAGCGAAATAATTTCACGACCACAACTATAAATACAGAACTGAAACAATGATGACAACATCAAAACTCTGCCTGAGACCAAATCCGATTTTTGCCTTTGGAAACGGCGGAGGGAAATGAAATCTAAACATACTTCGTACATCGATGCTTCGTCGGATTGTACCTAGGTACCTCACGACCTTTTGGGCCTCACCCGTATGGAAAGCCATTTAACCGGATCGCGAAGCCATTTTACCCGATTTCGAAGAAAAAAAATCACCGGATAACGCCTCTCCCCGCGGAATTTTTATAAAATCTCCAAGTCCCGGCATTCGAACGCCCATTCCCGTTTCCGCGGGCACGTGACGAGTCGTGATTCACGAGGGATCGCGGAAACGTGAGCACACGACGAGACGTCGATTCCGCACGCCCGCCCATCGGGAAGCGGGGGATCCGAACCACCGACCTCTTAATTTACGAGTCGCCCGACGACCCACGCACGACCCCTGACGGAGACCCGCGCAACCGCGGTGCGCCAGGGGCAGGCGCCCTCGAAACGCGCTCTCCGACACATGCTTCTCTCTCCTCCATACAATCCACCTAGGGAGCGAGGATGGGGGAAGGAGGAGGGGACGGGAAGGTTGCTTTACCGTTGAAATTCCAGATACGCGAAGGCTGCATTATGGATGGAATTGAATTTGAATGCAACTTGCAGTGAGGGGGCGGGGGAGAGGTGGAGGAGAGAGGAAATGGTCAGCGACCGCGTGACACACATTAGAAAGGGGTACACCTTCGCTAGAGAATGCTGTAACAAAAAAATCCCATTTGGACTGAATGGCAGCGGCAAAAAGGATAACTATTGGAATGATTTAATTTTCTAACATTTTTATGAGTTCATAATAATAATCCATTTTAATTTCATTTAAATACAATCGAAAATAAACATAAATGGATTCTATGAGTTTATTTCAACCAATCATGAATGTTTGCGTGAGAATCAATCTTATCACTGGGTCTATTTAAAAACCAGACATACTGGAAATATTAAACAAAGAAACATCAATGCCGGGGCATCGAATATGAAATTGACTGACAGGTGGCGGGCAAGCGAAAGGGCATTATGCCGGGAGATGGAAAAGAGTTAACGGAAAACACAGAAAAGAGGTTGACATAAATTCACTAGTGCATTTTAGGAAACAGAACCTTTTTGAAGCCTATTATTATTATTAATCGAGCATTTACAGCTTTGGGTTTGCCGCTTCTCGCATTCTAAGCGCTGTTTTTTCTTCTCATTTTAATCTTAAGCTCGTACTCGTCTTCCAAACATTTCTCTTTCAATGTTGTCCCGCCATATATTCCTCGGTAGCCCTCTTTTTCCTTACCACTGGCAGCTATTTAGTTCCACTTCTTCACGGCAATTCTGTCACCGTTCTTTCGGCGTAGAAGGCTATTGCATTTTAGCTGTTCAGACGGCAATAATGGAAGCAAAAATAGGCGGGATGAACGACGGAGAATGGTCGCCACTGAAACAGACAACGTAGCTACGCATAACGTAATCTTGGGCCTATCTTTGAGGAATTTCAATATATTAGGCAAAAGAGAATAACGTTACCCCGGTCATCTGAGATGTTAGACGACATAGAAACCCGGGTCGTGACTGAAAAAAACGTTGCCGTATCTTTTCTAAATTTATATATCTGGACCTATTCCGATTCACCACCACCTTATTGGCCGTCCCACACTTCTGCGTCCGTTTGGTTTATGGTCATATAGGATATTTGGTATACCAGTGTCGCCCATCCCGTTATAATGCTCTTTCAAGTTCCTCTTATGCCTTGAAACTCTTATTTTTTCTAAGTTTCCATATTCAGTTTCCATTACTCATGGTTTTCATCCGTTCAAAAAAAAAACCTAATCACATTAGCCTCGTGGAATGATAAGAGTTTTTGATATCGAAGGAAGAAATAAAAAAAAACACCGTGAAATTAAAAGTTATACCTCTCTTCTCACCCAGGAAATTATTTATTTACGCGGAAACCTCGATTGGATCGAATTGGCGCGAGGGACGATCCCACGCGTTCTCTCATGTGGAAGTAATAAAGTTCCCCCCTATCACAACCCCACCAGCATCCCAACTCCGCATCCGCCCTCCGAAGATTTTTCATCGTTCCCCGGCAAATATTTAGAGATAACGTTCCGTGGGAAGCCGACGGTGACTCGCCTTTTTTTCCACCCACCCAATCCATTCCCTCCCTATGCGAACAAAAACAAAATTACGACGTTGGTGGAAGGGGAGGCGAGCCTCACACATTTATTCTCGATTTCCCACCTCTACCCTTCCCCCTCCCCCTTTCTTCTTCTGAAACGGAAATGACTCCTGCACCACCGGGGGCATATCGCTTCGAGGCCCCAGGATATGGGAGAGGACCCGACGCGCCGCGCCGTTTCGAGAGTCCGGAGCGCGCACACTGACGTGGAGCACCGCAGGGAACCGTTCGGATGGAGGGGGGCCGTTTGCGAGCGGGCGGGATTGTGCACCAAAGGGACGAAGCCGGCCGGCTCCGTGAGCACGCGGGTGGGTGATGCGATGGCTTGCCACTTCCGCGTTTAATACGATACGGCCGACTCGCGATCGTTTCAACACGCCTCGGTGCGGCCCTCCTGGTCCTCGCCGCCCCAGGGAAGACGAGCGAGCACATTATAAGGCACACAAAACCCTCCAGACGAGATGGATCAAATTCGTAGTCCTGCTGCGGGAGTCCCACGGGAGCTCTCAAAATCTCACAAGTCGGGATAGATACTATTCCAAGTTTGCAGGCACATATATCTGCGCGATTGAAATAATGTCAAATCAAGCAAAACTTCAAGTGGCGGGGAGACCATAACAGATCAAAAGAATTCGTGGACCCGTGCGATGAGGTTTGGTTATCCAACTATTTTGAAAGGCATTCTCTTAACTTCGACAATGCCACCGTTGGCAACTTCACGATAGTAATACAATGTCTGAATCGATTTTCAAGTGGACATGTACGAGTATTTGGCTGAAATTTGGCAAATAATTTCCTTAACATTGCCATCGTGTATATTTAAGGAAAATATCTGCGTGGTTTCAATAGGGTCAACCCAACAAACAAAGAAATTCAAATCATTAAACTCTACGTTCCTTAAAAACGAGAAAAATGGTATTTAATCTAATTTTATAAGTCCTGAGAAACAATGATGTTCCCATATTTCCTAGGTATTTTGAAAAATCAGTGAAGTACAAATAACATGAAATGAGTCACAGTTCCAGTTAACTTAATTATGGATTGCACAATAACAGTTTAGTAATGTGTTTCAGATGGTCAGATTGTGATATTAACAGATTTAGTAGCCTATAATTTAACACGAATCTCAAAGATATTATATTGACACACGTTTAAAAATGTTCACAGAATGCAATATAATATATTAAAAATTAAATCCTCTTTCACTATCGTGGTCATAGAGCTGCAGCAGAAGCATTTAGCTCACGTTAAGTTATGAATAATCAACAACCTTATGCGCTATTTCAATTATCGACTCACCAAATTAACTTTCATAATTCTCATTTTTGTGTTGCTCTTTATAAATGAATTAACTACTTAGCATGAATTTAGGGTTTGAAATTGATTGCATCAGTTAACATGTATATTCGTTCATATTTCTTCTCCAATTATGATAATCAACATAGCTCTAGAATCACTCTATAGAGCATTTCAAAACGACAGTAATATTTTCCTCGGGGAAATCCAATGCAACCATGGTGTTATGCACCAAAACATTCGTATACGTTCTTGTCTTAATCCAGTCACCTTCTTCCCTGCAGGGTAAAAATGCTCGATTTATACGATTCACTACCTCCGTAATCAATCAGCGTCCAACACACCGCCCACACAAAAATTCTTGTCTCGCCATTTTTGCACTGCCGCTGAGTTAATGCCGTGAACCTCAAAACCCCCGTTATGAGCTTAACTGGATACCCACAGTAAAAATATCGAAGACGTTTAGCAGACAGATGAGTCTTTTTCTCCTGGGAGAAAAAAACCGCAATCACAAGACGGTATCGCACCATCCGGGCTTGAAAAGACGTCTCAAGCCATTTGGTTCGCCGAATAAGGAGTGCGAATGTGAAATGCTGCTCGAAAACATTTGCTCCGTAGACCCCAGCTTGCCATCTCGCGGGCGGTCTTGCTCTTCTCCCTGTGGCATTTCCACAATTTTTTTTCCGTCGCAAAATATATTCACACACTCTCCCCCGGTTCACGATCCCGAACTCCCCGTTCCATCAGCGGGGGACGGGGGAAACGCCTCCAGGCCTCGAGCGGGACGGATCCATTCGAGGGCTTCGTGACCGAGGGAGGGAGTGTCACTTTTCACGTCGCTCCGGCATCAATTTGGGGACCCTTTCCACGGGTGATCCACCCACCCACGCGCACGGATACCCGACTGCGTTTGTGAGCGACGAAAGCAAAGAAAAATGACCATTAAAAAGGAAAAAAACTATTTTAAACTGAATGTACACCTCCAACCCTCAAACTAAAATGCTTAACAAATACAATTTAAGTAATTCTAATCAAGGTTGACTGAAAATTTGGGCAATACATTTAAGTTGAAAGCAAAATGAAACCACGGCAGATCTAAAAGAACCTCGATATCGTTGTAATGCTAAGGGAGAGGTGAGTCAACACAACCTAAGTTCCCTACATTCTAACTCCAGAGGGTGATGCTTTCCTTATGCTGCCAAATAATAGTGAGCAGAGAGTTAAAAGTTTAAAATAAATAAATCAAAATGGACTTGTCATCATATAATATTTGATCATTTAGAAACACAATATAACGTTGCAGTTAATATATTTTATTATATTATTCCGATATATTTCAAATAAACGATAAAAAGCGCATATGTATATTTTTCGTAGTTTATCCTATAAAGTAGGTTTTGGAATGGCACAGATTGAACATTTCAACAATTTTTTAGGCTTCGTCTAACAAGACACACCAGAATACACCAAACAAAATTAAACTTTTTCAATTCGGCTGAGTACTTTACGACCTTAAAATAATACCCATCGCGAGCTACCATATCGATAGAGTAAAATATTTCTAAATGTTAAGATGCAATATACTCCTGACAAAGTACTTAAATTTTAGTACTTAGGAAGCGAAAGCAATTAGTTGGCAAATTCACTAAGTCAGATTGGAGCCACCTTAGGGTATACTTCCGGGATCTTGCCACGGTCGTTGGCATAAATGGACATCAGTTTCGCTAGAAATCCTCTGATCTTTTCAGGTCGTAGGTATCAGACTACACTTCGCTGCCGCACCTGTGTAGCTGCAGATTGGGGAGGCCATAGAGAACACCGTTGAACTTCAACATAGATGACGGATATCCCCTGAGTAATGCGGGGAAAAAGGCCGTATAGAAGCCCACCCATTACGGCGAAGCAACAAGGCGTCCAAAGCTATAGAAAGGCGGCCGAAATTACAACTCGACTCCTTCGACTTGAAGACGCTAGCAGGATTTCTGTCGAAACTGCCTATTAAAACCAACAACTGCGGTGAGAACACGGCAACGCTCAGCCGAACAACACCGCGGAAATACGTACGAGCATCAAATTATATAATAGTTATACACTCGTATTACTCGTACATTTTAGCATGTAAGATGGATATTAAACATGAGCATCATTATATAATGCATGTAAGCTTGACTTCAACCCCATTGGCGTTAAATTTTTTGCCTTTGAAAAATATAGGCATCACATAATTATAAATATATTTACTTTGACATTTTGTTTCGAATTGATGAAAGATTATATTACTACAAGCACATTTTGCCTTATTTTATTTTGCTTGCCTTCCGTTCACAGGAAAAACGTGTCCGTGAAATATAGCGCCAATTTCAGCTAGCGGTGAAATATTTCAAAAGTTCAATCCTTCGTACTGAAATACTAACTGCCTAATCAACTTCGGTCGACGTACATATTTTTCATAGCATCTCGAACATATTTACCAATTCAAATTACCATTTTTTTGAGTGCTGATAAAGGGCGGCCCCAAATGAGCCCATGTTAAAAGCGCCTGACACTACGGAAAAATTATGTAAAAGACATCTGGGAAAGCCCATTTTTTTTAATCATCCCAGTCGAAAGTACGTAATTCAAAGATGCTATATTGAAATTCGCAGACTCTCTGGAATGAGTGACCCGTACACCAGAGCAATATTAAAACGTTATTTAATTTTCCCCGCCGTCTCGACGGGGCGACGTACACGCGGCCACTTGCCTAGCGGGTCCGTCGCCGAATTCCGGCGTGGGAGACGGCCGTGACGTCTAGAGAGATTCCTTCCGCAGGCGCAGGAGGGCAGGGCGGGGGAGGGGCCGCATCATCGGGCCTCGAGTGATGTTTTTTTCGTCGGTGGTATTCCACCGGATGGCGCTTCACACCTTCGTCCCGCCTCCCGGGGTCGAAGGGTCGGGTTTCCATCGGGCGCGAAAACATTTAGCGGCCAAGGGCGAGCATTGGATGCGTTTGTTTTCCCTTCAATTTAGACGCATCGCACAGAGAGATGAAGGTTGTACGATAAATCCGCTTCTGCACTCTTCCCTATCCAAAAAGGTTATACAAGTGACATACTAATGTGCCCTCTCACGACAACGTAATTCCAAATAGCGATTGAATACAGTAACAATTGTACACAATTACAAAATTTGGGACTGATGAAATATAAGAATTCCATTTAAGAATTGGAACCAATAGCCAACCGGCAAAATGTAAATCATCTCCTGCGAATATTCTCCATGTTAATTGAGAGCTAACTTAAGGTAAAAAAGGGAACTACAGGCAAGACTTTCACTAAGCAAACGAAATAATTCCGTTCAACCAAGTTGACCGCACCTTTGTAGGTCGTACGAAGGTGCAACTTAAGGTCTAAGTAAATTTGTTAAAGATCGGCTGCCTCCGGTACATAGACTTTTAAAAAGAATCAGAACCAACGATGAAACTAAAGGAATTATAATAGCCCCACACTAGTAAGGTAGATCAGACCACAAAGATAAAATATGGGAAATAGATTCCAGTACAGATAGATATAAATACTCCTTCTTTCCCAAAACAATCAGGAATCATAATAGTAAGAAACCGAAGTCACTTTATAAATATTAAAAACATTAAATTTACAAGTCGGAACAAAATCAAACATTGCAAAGACATCAGGTATATTTGTAGGTGCATGTGCATGTTGGTTGGTAGTTTGGGCGTTTGCATGTGTGTGGGGTATAATGGTTTTTGCATGAATGCCTACAATGTTTTGCTTGTGGACTGTATACATTTGCGGCTTTTGCATGCGTTTTTTTTAATTACAGGTGGTGCCCTAACAACCACACACACGCCCTTGCGGTGGCTTGCGGAGTATTAAGTAGATGCACTAGGTAGTTATACTGCATCCTCAGCGACGGCTATGTCAACTCCTCCAACACAATTACATCTGAAGAATATTGATTGTCTCTTGACACGGGTTTCTACATTTACAAGTCCATTTCTGCCGTTGGAGAGATGGGTTTGAACGTTGATGTAGATTAGTTTGTATTAATGTAGAGAATTCCTCTATTTTTGCGGCAAAATTAATCTTAACTCTTTTCTTGCGATCCGCTCCTTCATGCCCTATTTGCCTCTTCTTTAGTTACTAAATTTTGAGCCCGTAGAGCTACAAATTCCGACTCAATAATAATTAATTCTTAAATAAAGACCCGAGTATATTGGCATGGTACGGTAACACAAAGAAAAAGGTATATGTGCGTGAACTCTATGCTTTATATCGTCTAATACCGAAATTTGTAATGTCCTAGCAACAACTACCATGGCACATCGTGGCAGGATTACTCAATAAAAAGGACCGACCAACGCTACGAGAACTGAGATATGGGCCGAACGCTATCGTTTCATGCCAGTTGCTTCAATCAAATTCCCATCAGCTACTCTTGGCATTCCATCATAATAGAACTAATTATTATCAATCCCAGCCAAAGCGATTCGTTCCATTTCGAATGAACATTTTTAAGGTAAGAACCACCACACGCTATCAGCATGGCAACTTTCCGATTCCTATGGAACACTCGGGTGGTATACACTACGACTCAGCACATTCTTCAACGTGCGAGGGGGTAAAATGGCACATTCCTCATCCCCCGACATTAACGAAGGAAGTGACGTAATGGCGAAAAAGACTGAACGTGTAAGGGCAAAGGGGAGGTCAAGCTCACCCGGCTCCAACGGACTTCGGGAAAATCCATGAGAGCACTTAAAAAGCTGGTGGTAAATCACAATGTATCCTTTGGCCCGGGGTCAACGAACTTTTACTTAAACCTACGCTCGGACAACATAAATTTGAGGAACTAACGTGGTTTTCTGAACACGAAAATTCTTGTGAATTTTTGACGGATTAAAGTAAATTAACAATACGGAAATTCATTGTTTCCATGTCATGGCATTCATGAACTAAATATTTCAGGTTTTAATTTTGCCTTTCTTTTAATTGCCTACCAGAATGTCACGACAACTTCTCAACTTGGACCTATTTCTATCTTCAAAAGGATATTTGCTGAAAGTTGCCCGAATAATCGCCTTGCTTCTTACTTGAATCTGCCTTTCACGTTCTTGGATAGATTTCTTGCTGTGTCCTAAGATACAATTGTTTGTTGTAATTAAGCATGTGTACTTGCATGCTTGTGGAGTGAGGGGAGGTGGATGTGTGTTTGCATGCGTTTAGAATGATAGGATGTTTCTATGAATGCATGCACAACTGTGGATTTGGGTTTGCATGTGTGTGTTAGTTTTGAATGCGGTTTTTCTTTTTTCATTTTTTCTGGGGTGGTGACCTAACACCCCCCGCCACACGCCCTTGCGGCGGCTTGCGGGGTATTATGTAGATAATCAATTTTTTGGAATTAATCACAAATATTCATCTTAAAAATGCCCTGAAATTCACAGTAACGTTGAATGTATTTTTTTTAAATAACGACACACTAAAAATATTGTAATAAACAGCAGTGTCATCATATTGGAGATGAAATAAGTTAGTGTCAATAACGGAGATAAGGGCGTTATATGCAATGGCGTAATTCAGAGAACTGGATCTTTTTGGCTTAATGCAAGCAAAAATAAGTGACGGCGAATAACCACCTATGGAACTAAGTTCGCAAAGGAAGAACATGACTCAGCCTAAGTTTCAAGGTCTAACTTCGAGGTATTTCAAAGTATCAATTACAGACGAATACCTTGACCCGGGTCATCTTAGATATTTCTCGGCTAAGAAACCCGAGTAGTGACATAAGAAAACTAAGCAAAGAAGTTTTACCCCTGTTCTTTATCTGCACATTAAGGAACCCATGGCGAACGCAGACGCCTAACACGATATGTGTATGAAAGAAGTAGGAAGATGTGAGGTCTTATCTAATGGGAGAATCGAGCGGGGAGATAAAAGTGGAATTCAGGCCGATAATGCGTTCAACATCCAACTCATAGGTCGCGGGTTCGAATTCCGAACTGGAACGGTGGATTGCTCGGTAATAGTTACTAGGGGATGGTGTGAGATTATCTCGGGCATTCTAGAACCTAAATACGGATTCTCCTACTATTTTAGCGGCGACCGCGAACGAACCATCCCGAACATTAACAGGTTAAAGGGCATTTTACACCATGTTTACTGCATTTTCTGATATCAGTACTGCATTATCAACAAAGAAAGAACTTTCAATACTGGATGCCAACTCTATGTCTCGGATGAACCCTTTTACATGAACTAACTCTTCTTACGACTTCAGATTTTTGCGCATGCGCACAAGCTTTCCTTTTGCGTTTTCGGTCAACGCTAGTGTTTACACGTCAATTCCAAATAGTATATAGTAGTCGTCAAGCCAGATTCCATCCATAGTTCTGACAAGGAGACGACAGCGGAATTATAGGCTATGTAAAAAGTCATACGAGCGTACGTTTACAATACCGAAAATAAAAAAGGGAAATATCGGCCAGGTATTGAATTCTTAGGTGACTATTTAGGAACTATACATGAACTTTGGCCTTGCAATAAACGGCTGATTAAAGAAATCTGCAGTGACAGAAATTGATTTACGAATACCCCACAATAATAAATTGAGATATTTCAATCTACGCGCAGCTTCTTCGCCCAAGGGCACAATTTTAAAGAAAGATCACGAAAACTGCCTTTCTAAAAGAAGAATGTGGATTTCAGCGCCACAAACAATAGTAATAATAATAATACCCCCCCCCTTGCGGGGTTAAATTTAGATGTACCTTGAAACATCCCTGCTCATATGTGATTGGAAATTGGATTAAATAATCGGATATAAAATAAATATCCCACTTATTTCTCTTTTCATTACTTAAAACCGAATTCAGGACTTCTATATTGAATACTATTGCACTTTTTAAAAGATAAAATTTAAATATTCTGATTTCAGTACTGAAATATATATCGTGGGAATAAACCTTAGGATACTATGAGGATTATTTTTGGTGAGAAGGCGACAGAATACGAGGGCTACATGCTGGCAGTCTTCATCACGTATGTTTTTCACAGGTGTCAATTTCAATCAAGCATTTATCTGGCACCTTTGGGATGAAGGGCTGAAGGCGCCAGAGGTATATCGTCGACGAAACTGTTTTCACCTGAAAACACGTGTGGTGTGAAAACCGACAGTATTCATGGCATGATTATTATTTTCTAAATCTGTTTTCCATACATATTGCATCATGCTAATCTGGGAATAGGAGCACAGTTGTGTAGAGCCGAGATCCATCAAAAACCTGCCCTATACCAGTTGAATACATGTACAGGAAGGGGCAGAATGGACTCCCTACAAGTAAATGAAAGTAGAAGAAGTAGATACGTCCAAAGATGCAATTGAGATTATAATACGAGGGTACTCTCTATGAGTAAAATATATACGTGGGTGTAGCATATAATGAACAGGATTCATATAGCTGGCGCAGGTGTGAGAAGAATTTTCAACATTAACATGGCGTAATCGTGCACAAGAACAGCATGTAATCATCCCTTTTATCCATTTTTCTTAAATCCATTGAAATTTATCTTCAATTGAGTAAAAAATGCGGTGATGGTTTAAAAAATGTGAAAAATGCGCGATGGTGGGAGCGAAAGTTCAAAGAAAGCCGAACGTTGTGTGACAACGAACACAAATGAGACTCGAAAGGCACGAAGCAGCCGATTTTTCCAATGGGCAAAAGGGACCGCCGGAAGAAGTGTTCCCGGCGGCTACGGAATCATGGCGTCAACGATGTAAAAAATGTGTTCCGTCCTCGTGGAGATTACTTTGAGAAGTAACAGAGGTTTAAACTTTCTGGTGTAAGTGGGTTGTCCGAAAAACAAATTAGGAAACCTTAGAATTTGAAAGCACCTTGTACTAATACCTTCCACGGTATTCTATACATGCTTTTGTTTTTTCCCACTCGGACGTTATCTCATTCACGCTATTTCCTCCCAAGACTTTTAATTCCTCCCTTAAAAGAGGCCCTTCAGCCACATTCACCAATGACATTCTCGGTCGGCTCCTTCCTCATCAAACCGTTCACCCTACTCTTTCGACTCACCTCCATTCTCCCGAACATGACCAAATCAACGAAGGGCACTTATTTCATATCGTCGGAGAATAAAAAAACAACTCATTCCTCATCCAATATCTCCAATTTATACCGCAAACACTCCTCACGTGACCTACAAACAATGCATTTTGTCGACATTTATATTTGTCCAGACATATTCCACAGGTATCTTTTCCAGCCAATGCGGGCACAAGTACCATTTTGTACATGGCTACGCTTATTGGCTTCGATGAAAGTTCATTCATTGAGAGGTTAAAGGGAAAGACTGAAAATTAACTGAACTGGCTCCAGTGGACATTAATATATGTTTGAGTCGGAGAGCGACACTAAGTACGGTGTGCTGATCCCCTCCTCCCCCTACCAAACACGTTTCCAACCCCGCAATTCGCACACGAAACACTTCCGGTGGCTCGCGAAGGGAGGCTCGGGCACTGATTAGTAGTACACATTCCCTTCCTCTGTAAATCAGGTGCGAATCACGATCGCATTGGACTAGGCTCATGCCCCGTGGGGTGGGTTTTCGCACTCACCTCTTCCCCTCTCGTCCCCACCCCATCTCACTACGGACGGGGAAGGGGGTGATCTGACCCTCCTTCAAACTCCCCACTCCTCCAACCCTCCGCTGGCAGTCTTCCAGACCGCACCCCGTGGGAGAGTGAAGATGAGTCGAGGGAAGGCGTTGGGTGGATGAGGAGGGGGGTGGAGGGGAAAGGGGTGGAGGAGAAAGAGAGAGAACGTCGATCCCGGCATTCCACTCAAAGCCTCGCGATGCGATTGGAAGGGACGAGGTGGAAGAGTGACCCTTCCTTTCTTTTTTCCTTCTCCTGCGACTGCATTTCGTTAACTCGAAAAAGAGTAGGTTAATGCCAGAACCGGACTGCGGAGTCCTCATCTTTATTCTCACCAGGCGCGCGGAATAAATTGCGTTCGCCCCGAGTGTGGACGCCCTCCACCTCTCCGTGAGGAGGAGGGCGTCTGCGTTGGTGGAGTACTCTATAAGATCCCAAGGTGATAGAATGCCGCTTGCACTCCAAGATCCATGTTTTTGGGCTCAAAAGAAAACTAAACTGGACACGTCCCAGGATGCGACGGTTTAAGGAAGACCGTAAGTGTAGTCTCTACTATGGTGAAGAATTATGGAGGAACGGCTAAGGAGGATTACTAGAAGAGGACGAATAACGTCATCGACGGAAACTGTGAAGGAATGTAAAGATTGCCAAGTAACAGGAGAGCTGGAATATCTGCCGCAAACCAATCCTCGTACTAACAACCTACGAGAGTGATCATTTAGAAGAGCAAAATTAATAAAGAAGCGTAAATATAATATTGCATTGAACAGTCTGATTTATTATTGAATGCTCTGCAAGAACAATGCGAGGGGCATGAGATGAATATTAATCTCAAGGAAACATAATTAATGAAACTATCGATAAGGAGGAAATCTAAGCTAAAAATTAAAGTAGCATGAATAAAACTACAGCAGGTGCTGCAATACATTTATTTCTTTAGTAATTTAGTGGAAAATGAACACAGTAATTGGCTGAAGAATTACATTGGAAGAATAATTTAATTAGTGAAAGAAGCATTTACCACAAGACAATTAATGACAGATACGCTAGTAGATTAGTGAGTATATAATTGTAGTAAAGACTTTAATATCGAGCGTAGAGCAGTACGAATGTGAAACCTGGTGTTTAATGCAAGGAGATGAGCGTAGATTGGGGGCTTTTGAGATTTTTGACGAAAATCGATGAAATAAGTTGGAAGGAAAAGAGGTAGACAAACTCTGAAGAAGTTTTAAGTAATTTGGATGAAGAGAAGAGGACGCCGGGAAAATCCGTAAGAGGTAGAGAAAAAGTATTGACGAAGTACTGAAAGGTAAAGGTACGCTGAAGGTCAGAATACTATAGATGGGAGAATGCTAGGTAAGCGGGGTAGAGGAAGTAAAAGAATAGCTTTTTCAGACAAAATGAAGGCAGACAGAATATAAGAAGAATCGAAGGGCGAAAAAATGTAGGGGCCAACTAAAGTAAGTGTTCGTGAAACGTAAAAGTAAATATTCGTTAGCAAACGTCTAGGTTGAAACCGTCTAGGTTTAACCGCAAAGATAAGATAAGGAAGATAGACTCAAGTAGAGATAGATACAAATATTCGTTTTTCCCTCGAACAATCAGGAATCATAATAGCAAGAAATCCATGTCATAATATGAATGGGAGAGACATTAAAAGTACAAGCGAGGATTAATTAAACGCTGCGTAGACACCTGGTGCATTCGAAGGTGTACTCGTATTTGCATGCGCACGTTAGTAGCTAGTACATGTATTTGCATGCATGTAGGTTAAATTGGTTTCTACATGAATATATGTCTCTGTGGGGGTTAATTAGGACGCTTTTGGTAGCTTTCCATGCGAATTTATTCTGTTTAACGGGTGGTATCCTAACACGCCCCCCCCCGCCACGTGCCCTTGCGGCAGCTTTCGTGGTATTGTGTAGATGTAAATATCTAAAGATACCTATAATAGGTGGAATACCCTAAATGTATGAATTAGCACCAACCTCAACAAAATAAGAACTCACGATTTGGTTCGTTTACACAAGGGGCGATGCCTGAATTCCATTCTTTTTCTGCTTTCTAAGAGTTATTTAATTAATTATCGCCTAGCAACAAAACTTTAAAAGTTCTGCGAAGCATAAAAAAGTCAACAACCTAATATGCGACGAATTATAACGTTAAAGGCCAATCAAAATCCAGAGAAAAAAACACCCCTTTAAGGTGCCTTATAAAAATAAGCGATTCTGCCGGGATTTTGAGTGAGCTTGAGACAACCTTACGTACACAATCTTGTTTCTTTTCTTGGGCGGACCGACGTTCAATTTTGAAAAAAAAAGTGTCGGTGCAAGCGGATGAGAGAACACTCTCATCCCTATACCTTATTTACCTTAGTGCTGTGCCATTTGGCGACATCTTTATGGCAGGTCGGTTTTCGACCTTCCCTCATCCGGATCGTACTTTAAGAATACGATCGAGCAGTGGATATTTACGACATCACTGACGGATTATGACTGCACGCTCCATTTTCACTTCACATTCCTTGGTGGATCGATATTGCAGTGCGATACGGCAAGCACGTCGCAATATCGTTCACCACTCTCTCGCTCCCTCCCTCCCTTTCCCCTTATCATCCTCCCAGACCCGAAACCAATCCCGGCGTCTGTCTATCCCTCCTCGCCGCGCCACCGACCTATACCGTAATAATGGAAAAACTGTTAGGAAGAATCCAAAAGACCTCCAAACCCCTCCGAATCGTCCGAAGCGTGCGGATTTCTTTTGACCAGCTCAACTGACTTGTGCCGTGCGATATGTACGATGAACGGACTGAGAGGAGCATGGGAGGGCGGTTGTGGGTGCACAAGAGATGATACATTTCGATCCATTGAAAACATTTAGGCGCGGTAGCAAAAACATCCCTTTAACCCCCGTAAAAATCTAACAAAGTTGAAGTTGTGGTGGGAAACGGTGCGTGCCGACGATTAACAACAATGGGGATCGATACCGTTCACCAATTCCAGTATATCTTCTTCGCAACAAATGTCAACGACCGTTACAGCCCCCAGTAAAAATCCCCGCTGCTACCGCGATACCGGGTAATTATTATATACACCAAAGGAACCGACCGAAAGTTAAGGTCATTAGGGATACGTGAGTAATTTGGTAGAGGTAGTCTTTCCTGAGAATTGGGGAAGGGAATCCCGGCGTTGCCATTACAGGACACGACATTACCTGTATCTTACGCTTAACGAAAGACGCCAAAGGGTCAAATAATTCAACGTCCCATCCGAAGGACGTACTCTGCATGAAGTGTGCCGACACGGGGTTCGGGATACCCATGAAAAATTCTTCCACCGCCGGGATTCAAACCAAGGCTCTCGGGGTGGGAGGGCAGTACACTAACCACCCCAACACCAGCCTCCCAAACAGTGTCACATGGCAGAGAGGTGAAAACTCGATTCAGATGTGGGAAGAAGGGTATTCTGTTTTAAACATCATTCCTTGATAATAAAAAAAACTAGGCGAGGCAAAGATCAGCTTTATGCAGTCTTATCTACAATATTCTTATCGCAAGTACGCCATTTCTATTATGTCCACCTAGAGGCGGTCGACATGGGAGGACGGTGAACGGCAAACTTCAAATGGCAGATTTTATTTAGTTGCTTCAGTGGTCACTCGGTCAGCTAATCATTCAAATTAACCATAGGCGACTGCCGCTCCCCTTACCTTTGTGTCAAGGTTCGAAAACTTTGTGATGTCGTCGAAAATTTGCCATTTCATCTCGAAAACGCTTCGAACGAAATACAATCAAATGGATTTCATTCAACTCGAACAGATTAGAGTAATTACAAGTACACAGCACGGTAGGAGAGCAGAGTAATTCACACCTAAAGGTGAAAAGACCAAAGGTAAAAATTGAAATAAAACTGCTTCAAAAAAAGACTTCAGAAACTGAAAAACATTTTCAGACATTACGTAGCGGTATTTCATTACACACCAGTTCCAAATAGATGGTAAAGACGAAGAACAACTGTAAAAGAAAACACAACTTGGATTTTGAAAGGTGGTCTCATCCATTCCGGCGATCGGACAATGTAAATATTTTTCTAGTTTCTTAAAAAAACATTCAAGTCTATTAGGTTTTTGTGAGGTGATAAGAAGGAAGGTATCCTATTATTTATATCAAAATCAATCAAATAAAACTATCACTTCAGAGGAAAAAAATATGCCCCGTAATGTTATTTCAAAAATCTATTAAGGCAATTTAGAACGACTAGCAAGTATTTTGCAATTGGGTAATAAATTTTATTTTCTCATCGTACGCATTTTTTACCATTTTACACGCACACACCGTGCATTTTTAAAGTAATAAGCTCGTATTTTCCCACCAGAACGTACTTTTTCCTCATGTTCTTGACCATCGCAGATCCAAACTACGATATCAATCGTGAAAAGAGACAAAGAAAAAAAATGTTCCACAAGGGTACAACTGGGACACGATTTGAATGAAAGATATGGATAGACACGTAAGTGGTAAAAATATTTTCGTAAATATCACCTAATCTCCCAGTATAATTAAAAATGTAGGTATTAAAACGCATGAATAAGGAGCAAGTGAAAATAACGTTCGTACAACGAGCATCATTTCCACTCTAAAGACGAAAATAAGGACGACACACTATGGAGTCTTACCTAATATAGCTGAGTGTATGGAGAACGTACGACTGCCTCGAATAAGTGATGTGAAATAGCCATATGAAGATAGTGGAAGTAAAAGAAAACATCAAGTAATAAGTCTTAAGCAAGGAAGTCTAAAGAACCGCAGACCATCAATTAAGGGTTAATTGGGAGAACAGTAACGTCGAAAAGTATTTAATTAGATACACTATTTCTACGGATTAACGTTTTGCCGGAAGATTGGTCCTCTTCCCAATTCGTGAATGAAAACAAGGGACTGTTGATTAGCAAAAATAAGTCTACTCTAATAAGTTTCGTAATTCAAATTGCCAGGAAAATTCTTGCTGCACTGGACTCCAAAATATAATACGAATACTGACTTTTAATAATAAAACCACTTTACTTTTTCACATAAACTTTTTAATTTTTACTACCTAGGTTTCGTTATAACATAACATCATCAGGTAGATGTTAGACCTGTGACTGGAATTCAAGAAGAGTTAAAAGAGTAGACCTGATGATGTTATGTTATAACGAAACCTAGGTAGTAAAAATTAAAAAGTTTATGTGGAAAAGTAAAGTGGTTTTATTATTAAAAGTCAGTATGAAGATTTTCCACCAAGTTACGCCAGAAACTGTTTTATTTATAATACGAATAATAATACGTCATAGAAATGTGTAGACTCTAAGATTGGTGGGGAATCTTTGGGAAAATAATTAAAAGTATAAATTAGGACACTCCTATGGCTGGCTGTGGGAATATCGCATAAAGCTAGGAAAGCTGTATTATTTATATTTGGCCTGACGGTGAATGAAATACTCTCGCAGCACTAAATACTACCTCTCTTAATTTGTTTTATCGGAAAAAATATGATATAAAATCACGAAAATCTAAAGATACGAATGTTTTATCACAATATACCCAAAAATACATAGTTTCAGCAAGTAATTTCGATTCCTGCGAATTCCGGGGATTCGAAACTGAATATTTTCCGGCACAGCGCAAAAATTGAGTGACTCATTCCTCACGTCAATGGGTTTTTTTTAAACAAACATGTACTGAGAAAGCGTTAAACCATTATTTTCACACGCGGATGAGGTCCCTTCTCACCATTTTGTTCCTGTGGGAGGTGCGCGAGTGCCCTAGGTCATTAGCGTCGTTCAGATACGTAATTACAACGTGGCAAGATTTCGAGGGAATCAGGAAGATAACAGTTAAATGTCTGAATCGACGAAAGAGCACAAATGACTCAGCACGTAAAACATAAATTCCCGAACAAAATTCCAAAATTCCCCTCCGACTGAATTCCAGTCACAACATTCGGTGAGAAAATCCAGTACCGACAGTTACTCGTTGTACCACTAATATAGCAACTCGCACTTTGCATCGTGCCCACTTCGGTGACCTAACGATGAATATCATGACCTTAGAAATGGTTTGCCCTCTCCTCTAGACAGCCCTAATATAACTGAGACACAAAGTTAACTAGTTCGCGCTAACGCTTTTCCTTGGTTCGCTCCGCAAAGTTATTCCTTCCATCAGTTCTCCCAAACACAGTCACCAATTAATACGAGTCACGAAGTGCCTAAATGCGGTCGTGAATGTCTTCTCCAGAGGGTTCACCTTTCGCCTAAATCCTCCTTCCCCGTCTCCTCTACACCTCTCCACCGCTTACTCCACGACTTCGGTGTCAGAGATCACGGCTCAACTATCTATTCACCTTCCAAATCCTTGCAAATATATACCCCACACGAGTGTTATACACCAAACCGCCAACTCCTTGAGTTAATCTCCGACGCGCTAAACCATAAATACAACCACTCACGTCAATGACTATGTTTACCAGGAGACAGTTTTATAATTTTTTGCAGATGTTTTTCTTTAACTCAACATGGCTGTTTTAATTAATTCCGACATCCGATACATTTGAGATCACTTTGAAGTTGATACATATTACATATATATGATTAAATCCCTTGAGACCAACTGTGAAGGAACAGGGGAATTACGTAAATGGTGCAAAGGTAAAATTTGTTGGAGTACTAGGAACTTCGCAGAAATTAAAACACTACTATGTGTTTAGCTGTGTATCTATAGATTGCTGCTATTAATAGGCCTAAGAAGTTAATTGGAAGGGACCACTGACCAACAAAATATCAGGAGGAAAAAAGTAAAATATATTAATCTGGTTATAAGACGTACCTGGTTGTAAGTAGTGTCTTATTAAAAAAAATTACGGGAAGAATATCGTTCAACGAACAACTGGGTGATGATTAAAAATATTCTCCTAATCAAGGATCAGGTGTATTGTCGCTATTTGACAGATTAACCAACTCGTCAGCGTGCCAATTGAAAAAGTTGCCTACACTTTACGTTGGTATGGGATACGTACTTGAAAGGAAACACAAAAGGAATGCGATGACTATCAAAACATTAAGTCCATCTTTAACCCTAAGAAATGATGATGATTTCCGAATATCCATACGACGGATTACATTGATTTGCATCAAACATTGCTATGACAGAAAAAATAGTAACAAAGTCCTACAAAACAGTTTACGTTCACTACTTTTTGGAGGTTAACGTGTCCTACATCAAATAACTTCAGCTACATTCCCTCGAATAACAACGTAAAGACCCCGCAAGAAAAAGGACTAAATAAAAATAATTCCATACTGGACGATGGCACTTACTCTCAAGATCATCACCTGGAAGCGACCTCTAGGAGTGCCGGCATTCGAACGGGAAACTTTTGTTTCGGGAACCGGAAATGTGGCCAGCGGCATCACTGCTGACTTCAACCGAATCGAACCCGGAACAAGGGTCATAAAGCAATAAAATACTTAAGACCCTAGACGCCCAAACGACCACTATTTCGAGGAATAATATTACAGCCAATAATTAGCATACCGAGAAACTTTATCAAAGCCATGATCACCATGCGTTCGAGGAAACAATGTACCGGGGAAGAAGTAAATTTCGCGGAACAGAGTGAAGATGCTCTTTCCCCAACACAATGTCGATTTAAACGTTTAGGGTGCTCGAGCAACAAGGAAAGTAAGGGAGAATGCAGAAAAAACAACGAAGAATTGAGAATTTCAGACTGCAAGGTTGAAAACGCTAAGGAATCAGAAAAGTGCACAACCCGCGGGCGGCAATAATTAACGCTATCATGACGCACTAATTCCTTGTAACTCTGGGCAAAATGTCACTGCCTCTACATTTACAATTGGAATTAACGCATGTACGCATGCGTATATGTAAATCTGGTGGAAAATAGACGAATACTACTGTTTATTCAAATGTTGGAAAAAATAAACAAAAAGACTCAAATAATGAAACAAAGAAACACCCTGATGTAGGAGGCTGGGACTACATAAAATCGAGTCCATATAAAATATGCAGTAATACTTTTAACGTATTTTCTATTCTTTAATAGATGTATCCTCATTTTATATATTGTGTCGTCACTCGCAAGTATTTCTTGCGAGAGTGCGTAAGAATGAATGTACTTGTACGCAAGTGTCTGTGTGTGTATATATATATATATGTATATCCCGGGTTCGATTCCCGGGCAAGCCTCTCTGGGCACCTCCAGCTCCACCTATGTGATTTTTCGGGTAACCGGCACAGCGACATAGTTACAATTCCGTCTGTATTGAGTCTATTTTCATAATTCTTCTCCAGGCCAACGTCTATATAACCGGCACAGGGAAAGGAACTGGCCCCCCTACCCTGATGTGTGAATTTCACACGCCGTTGGGCTTAGTACTGGGTGAACTCGACTATCACATACCAAGCCGACCTTTGGGTTGATGATTGTGTTTATGGTTATATTATATATATATATATATATATGCATAGTCATATGAAATCATAAATAGTGATTATCTTTGTCTGAAAACCCACATAATTGTTTTCGAAATACGTGTAGGAAGAAGAGAATAACGGTAAAATTTAAACTTGAAAATCAGGGACGTTAAATTTGACTCCTTCCTTCTACGCGTATCATCTATTGTAATAATTCGTAAATATAACATGTATTTACATCCATACCACCACAAATTGTTGTTTCACGTAAGCACCTCAACTGAGACTGGTCTTCTACCGTTGCGCAATTGCGGGAACACTTTTTATTCATCCGTCACGCGCAATGTTTTCCCATGAACGGAGATGTTCTTGCAATGGATCCTTCTTCCACTTCCTCCTCGAACCCTTTTGCACCACGCGACTCCAACTCCCCTCCTCCTCTCAATCCACCCTCCATGGGGGTGAGACAAGGGTGGGTGAGGCGTGGAGGAGAGAGAGGAGAAGGGCGAGGCGACGGACGCAAAAAATGTCTCCCGACGACACGACCCAACGCCCACTGCGCCGCCGGGCGAATAAAGCACCGAAAGGGGGGGAGGGGGAACGGAGATAAAGGAAGAAAAAAAAGGAGGAAACTGTTAGGTGTCGTGGGGGTGGAAGGAGAGTGGTAGGGTTTGTAAACCCCATCCCCACCCACCCTCTTCCGCGCGCGCCAACACACACACAGTCGGACCGAGATCACTGGTTTAGTCGAGACCGCGGGGCAGATAAACCCAGGGTGATTGGGTCGCACAGTGGGCCCGGGGATACGGTTATATTTTCGGCACGAACTCACCTCTTTGCATTTTGGGAGCTGGCGAGCGTGCGCGGTTGTTGGAGTGGGTGAGAGGCTTATCAATGCGGTAACCATCCAGCCCTCCCCGAACCCGCGAGACCCTGCCCATCACCGAGGAAATGGGGCCTGCGATCCGGCACGCTGGCTCGAGAAACAATCGAAATCCGCGTGCGACGAATTTCACCGAGGAAATAATCAGAGGGACCGTATTGCTATGTAATTGATGAGATTATTAACCAAGACCAAAATCATTCACGCATACATAATCAGACTTAGCCATTCCATTATCCGTTATCCGAGTCTCTTCAGTTTTCCATGACTACAGTGACAACCGATTGGGAAGTTGAAATAATTTGGCGACAGCTACAAAGTGGAAAGACTTATTAAAATAAATGGATAGCGATGATACAATATGTCATATCTTTTTTCAAGTAAGCATTCCTGAATTCTAACAGATTTCGAAACTTCTTCCACAGGCCCACGCCTATGACTAACCTTTGCGAAGTTTAAGACAGAAAAAGCGGGAATTAGAACCTTGCGAATGCCAACCTGGCAGAGCAAAAACAGAATAGGACAGCTGTCCCCTTCTTTTTCAGTTAAAATATGAACTTAAAGATGTTAAATAAAATAAACTGAGCTCTACGGTCTCGTAAATTAATAAAATAAAAAGAAAATATCTGTAGCCGTAATAAGTTAAACTTATTACGGCTATTGGAGTTTTCTTTTTATTTTATTAAAGATTTGAGTAAATTGTGCCGAACAAGTTGGGACGCCTTTCAAGATGTCGTCCTCAGTTCGAAGGGAGTCTTAAAATATCTTAGCGGGTAATTCACACAAAAAATATAAGCCCTATAGACCGAAATAAATCCGGTTTTGTTTAACAGCGCTAAGCTAACGGTTTGCGAGGCATTGCGAGATGTACATGAACAGAACCCAAAATTAATTAGGTCAAATAAAGTATTTTTTACACACTCAAAAGATTAATTATAAATTGTTCAAGGTTACAACAAACTTTCTATGATTCACATGTAAAATAACCTAATGAAATCAATGCCACTGAAACATCCTCCATAAATAATTACCATAGGTACATTGATACCCTTTGCAAGCCACAGCAAGTAAAGGTGCAAATTAATAGCTGAGCCAAGGTGGTACATAATTAATCGATAAAGAAGTATTTTGCAGAGAAATAGCACAAAACTCAGAGGTCTTACGGTTAACTAACTCTAAAAGATTATACTCGTAATATACTTAGAAGTTTCGCACGAATGGGGAATTTCATTTGGGAAAGAACGTTTGGCAATTCAATTTAAAGAAAAAATAGAATGGGTTGAAAAACAATACACAGATACATAATGAAAATACGGAACGTAACATACCACCTCGTAACTTTTAGTGGTGAGGAAAAGTTGGAAAAACACATACAGAACCGGGACTTGTATTTATCAAAAGCTGTTAAGATAACGTAGTAAGTAGAACTTTTGCTCAGTGACCAGGAGGATCGGGTGCGATTCTTGGCAACTATAACCTTCAGCTTCACCAAGGCTGTGCGATTTTAGAGTTAACCTTTATAACTGGAGTACCACAGGGATCACAGAGAATGGACTTACCCCTTCCGCATGATGTGTTAGCTACAACTAAAACGTTTGTATTAGACGATATCCATGGTCGCCTATCCAACCAAACTTCAGGTCGATCACTGCGGTTATGTAATTAACAGATGAAAAGCACATGATATAAACAATCAAAGGAAAAGTGATATTGTACATTAGTGATTACATACTTGAATACGATTCCGGCATACAACTCAGTTTTTATTTAATTACAGACAACACAAGTACACGTCGCGTTAGGCTAGTCATCTGCGTTGTCTAAATAAGGTTTCCCTACGAGGTATATTCTCAGAGCGATATAATTACATAGTCGTCGAAGTACTAACAGAATATTATAAACAACTCATGACTACTGATAACGTCGGCCAACAAAAATAATTTAAAATACGCTTTCGAAAATACTTTTATTTCTCTAAAACGTGATTCAGGGGATAACAAGATAATTATACATAATGGGATATTGAGTTTTGGTATATCCTGGCCAATTATTATTCGTGGTCCCAAAAACCTGATTATCGCAAGCTCAAAGGATATAGAAAGGCGTGAGTCGGACTAAAACAAAATCGTGACTTCGACAGGAACTTCGAACAATTATCAATTATGAATGCGAGCAATAAGCCTCTTTTAAGCCCAGCCCCATATCAGATAAAAATTAACTTCCCTCTCGATATTATCCAAAGCGATAATTTGCTGAACTGGATATTTTATCAAACACCACCAACCAAACAAAATTATACTAACTTCTGCGATTAAAAACCTAATCCGCATTAACCAATTCACAAGAAGAGACAAAAATCACGACAAAAATGTAAAAAACAAAGGAATGCGTCATCACACTTTCAAATTTGCTCTCTCTGAACTACACGCGCAGATTAAGAGAGGGAGAACACAAGACCTAACGGATATCCGGATGAAGGGCTTTCAGCCCATTACGTAAACCGCGTACCCTTCACGACCTTATCCGGACGTCAGAAAGATTAACATCCAAAGTATTACAAGAAAACCCTTTTAAAGACCAGACTGGAGCAGATGCGGTGGTCAGGACACTGACCAAACGGCGTGGGTCTCGCGTCACTAATGGGCATCGTGACTGCGATTTCAGAACCTTGATTAAGCCATAATTGCAGTGCAATATGATCTTTTCGATCGATACGCGGAACAATAACACTACCATCACTTTACAGTTACAGCTTTCGTTATTGCGTTCAACCTGAAAGCAGGGCGAATTCCTATTCCCTCGTCTCTGGGTACCGAGGTTCCCTTCAATGAAAAATCCAATTCGATGCTTAAATTGAAATATTTGATGATCAGTGCCGAACGTGTCAGTTTCATGTTGTGTTTGGATCGGAAACCTTCAAATTCAAACGAAAAACAGACATTTTATGGTGAATCCACATGGACCTTAAAATTCAAGGAAAACAAAAATCATAGTAAGTGATTAAGTGAAAAGCTTTTCGTGAATCATCTAATAGAATATTGCTACAATGTATTTCTTCGTTTACGCTTTACGAATCATCTTCATTCATTCATGTATATGAGATCTGTTCAAGAAGTATCGCGACTTTTGTGTTTTTTTTTCCAAAAATTATTTATTTATTCATGAATAATTTTGTCCACTTCAAAGTAATCTCCATTAAACGTTACACACTTGTGCCAACCTTTTTTTCCTATCCTCGAAGCCCTTCAAAAAATCATTTTTTGTGATCTTGTTCAGCTCCTCCTTCGATGCATGTGTTCTTCCTCGTACATGTGTGTAAATACACAGCATATATAAGAGCATTGACATATCGCTACCATTAAAGTGCGTGTTTTTCGTAATTGCAGGTATTTTTCATTTTTGTTTCACGACCCTTCATGCCCGATGTCATGTCGCATATTAACATATATATTTATGTAAAGTGCATATTTATATTTTAAAAAGCTGATGCCCTAGAACCCCGCCACGCAGCGTATAGGGTGTTGTGCAGAAGTATTTCATTTTATATTAATTAATCGATTCATTCCTGGGAGGAAGTCTGTTTTCAACTTTCCTCCGCGCGAAGCTATTTCTACTTCTTCCGGCAGCCTTTTCATCCATTGTCTCCGGCTTTTTCTTGGCTTTTGGCTGATTCATTTCTTATTCTTTACCCTCCGTCAGTCCTGGAATTTTCGCATTTTCCTCTC
Source organism: Hetaerina titia (assembly GCA_037158775.1). Lineage (NCBI taxonomy): Eukaryota > Metazoa > Arthropoda > Insecta > Odonata > Calopterygidae > Hetaerina > Hetaerina titia. The sequence continues at coordinate 41,236,594 of CM073776.1, read as the reverse complement.
TCCCATTTTACCAGGTTGGGGGCTTCAACTGTGATTCATGCTTTCCAGATCGAGGGTTTACGTCGTCCCATAGACTCTACTGCCGCTTTCGACATTCCATTCCGCATACCTTCCAATCTTTTCCCGAGCGATCCTGTTTCGCAACCATATTCCATTTCTATCTCTAGTGTTCGCCGGAATGACCTCCTTTGTTCGGTTCCCTTCATCTTTCTATTTGCAAATTGTTTTTTACCATTTTTTTTCGGCACATCGAATTGACGTTGACAGTAAATTTAAATGCAAATCCTTAAATTTTCCAAAGACAAAGCAGATGAGGAATCAGGATAAAATGATAATTAATATCGAATAATAAAAATAAATATTCATTAATATATTTAAAAAATTACGAAGCTAATTAGTGAAATTCCGCTGGGTTGAAAGTCAAATGGAGTAAAATTGCAAATATTCAGGCACAAAATCATATGAAAAGGAATAGTTTTTGTTGCAAAGTAAAGAGCGACCAGTTTGCAAACCTTTTTTTGCCTCTTTGTGCATCGTAAAATACTCCAATTTGTAATACTCAATTTCGAACAAGTTATAGCCCTGTCAGACCGTAAAGTTAGCAAAGTTATCCACTTGATCGGAATCGACCATGAAGAACGAATGGGATTCATGAATCAAAATAATATATGGCCCGCGTGCACATCTCCACACAGGATGGCGGGTTATTTAAGACGGTGCATTGACTGAGGGCACACAATAGCAAAACACTCAGCACGCTCAGGAATAAAGACATTTTTTCTTACGATAATTATAATTATTAAGACGCAAGTTTTGAAGAGGCACTGGCGGTAGGAGATGGCACACACTTCAAGGAATTACCTGACACTTTCGGCTTATTAACGACTACAGCTTGGGCGCCGAACGGGTTTTTCATCCCTTCGAGATTTGAACAGGGTCCGGTCACTTTTCAGAGCGACTTCTCCGAGACACAAAGACAAAAGGGAAGTTGAAAAACGGCCTTCCGCAAGTCTTCCGTCGCAGATGAAGTAAAACTTTATGCATGCATAATTTTGTTCCGATATGACAGCCCGCTCAATCGGAACGGAAAGATAGAGATCGTAAAACCCGTAAAAACGATTTTTTTTCAAATCCTCAGAATGGAGTAAAGTCATCGTTCATGATCGGTTGACTTATTTTATGGGAGATGACGCTAATTAACGAAGCGGTGCTGATCAAGTGAAAGAAGGGAAATCATATCTCAAAAATCAGGTGATCTAGTAGTTTGAGTACCGGCCACCCATGACGAGGTCCCTGGTTCGATGCTTACATGAAATTTATTAACCTAATAAAGGCATCTTGGCAATCATCATCCATCCATATTCCATGGATTACATGAAAAAATGACTACGTTATTGCTATACTAGTATATTTCTCGGTATAATATCTTTACCGGGGCTACAAGGTGCAGCGGAGTTATCTCAAGCTGCTTCTTTTGGTTATTCAATTATAATCTAGGAACTGGTGGACTACGACTTCATTTCTGGATTAATAATACATTTTTAGCGGAGGCAGGATATAAGGTATCACTTAGCCTTAGTCTTAAGCGTAGCCAAGGTTTTACGGTATGACCTGGGTGATTATCGATACTATCATCACCTTTTCTTCTTCCTATAATTCTTATATTATGCATATGCTATTGTGCGGGTCATAGCTTGATGAAATAGCTAAGACCTACATCACCTTCTATACAACACCTTCCGCCCTTCTTAACGCAGATTTACCCATTATAATTTACCCAACCCTAACTTCTACCTTCAATTTCCCTGTATAATAATTTATTCTAATATCTACACCAGTGCAATGGAGGTTTTGCCGAACGAGTAATCGATTACGCTTCAATGACATTCGGATTGTGTTACGTTCATCCGCATTCCTCGTTAAATTGATCAGACCTTTATCAGGGTTTATGTCGCGCGCTCAAAAGGCGTCATGGTAATGACATGAAGGGAGACGAATAAAGATTTGATTAACTACGAGAGATAAAGTGATTACGTTCGTACCCAACTGAGGTAGGATGAGGACATGAATAGGCATGTTTGACCGAATGAAGGGAGATAAAATATGTTGAATATAAGGGTTTATAGAAGTACAAGGGTGTCGCGTTATGCAATGTTGAGTGAGGTTTAAAAATTAAGCAGTAGATAGTTGTCTCCATCTAAAAACTAAATTAACCGGTATGCCACCGTTAAAAATAAAAACGGTGAAACATTACGGTCGTGTATATTTGGTAATTTTTTGGCACAGGAATTCACTTTATTCTAGCTCAAAGTTGCACAAGTGGATTTCCACCAAGGTGACAGGGTGGCTTGGGTGTTAATGAATGATCATCGAAATATACATTAATATGTGAAAATATACATTAATTTACACAGAAGGTCGCGCTTACGCTACACAAAATATCAATAATCGCCCATACAGTATAATAATACATTTGGACTCAGTCGGCAGAGTTCCCCGTCTCTCTCGCTATCAGACAGATTAGCGGGGATTCGCAAAGCAATGAACGACGGTACAGAAACAATTTAGGACCAAGCCACCGCCAAGAATCCGACTCAAATCCTTGTGCCTGTGAAGAAACGCGCAGAAAGCACCATGCCGCGGCAAGGAAGTAATTCTTAGGACGAGATCGCAACCACTGAGGTATGTGCGTGAGAAATCTCACCAAACGAGTTACAAAATGGCAGAATATCCCCCCACCCCAAGCACGGGCGCCGGAATACACAAAGGAATGCCGATACATACTACCGTTGAATTTACTGCAGATGATTACAGTCTAATCGGGCACGGTTGGCTTCCTTGCGCCCGTTAATGTCCCAATATGTAGAACCCCGAGACGATGCTGCCTATTGCCAAGCGGATTTTTTCATAACGACATCCGATGGAGAGCTTTACATTAAGCGCTCATCACATAAATCACATCAAGTTAAAGGAAGGTGAAGAGGGAGAAAGAGAAGGGAAATCCTTGCTTAAACACGATGCACATTCACTTAACGCACGTTTATGATGCATTCATGAAGGAACATCATTAAGCTGAATTCAAAACAAAAACGAGAAAATCCGACCTTCCCGATCGAACACTGAATGAGAAAAAATAACAAAAAAGTATGAGACAACAAAAAAAAGCGCGTTATTCTATCCTAGCTAGGCTAAAGTGTTTTGATTCCAGAATTGGCACTAAAAAAATATTTTTGGACTTTTCCAAGGCAACGGCAGCAGCGGAGAGGGCTGTGATCGGAGGTGGGAGGGAGAAAGGGCTTCTGGTCCAAAGAACACGTCCAAACGTTCCTTCTACCCCGGTGATGAAGTCTTCACTAATGTTTGTGAAGGACTTGGAAGCAAGAAGCTCAGTGGTGCAAAACGGTCGCGAGCAAAATTTTCCAAAAAGTCATCCTGATTATAAGTTTAAAAAAGCTCTCACGATACTATAACAAAACTATTTACACTCCTGAACAATAAATCTATTATAAACGAAATATAAAAAAATGTGGATGTCGAAACTTTGTGGAAATTCATGAACAATGATGAATAAAAATGTTGGCGTTTCCTGGGAAAACATGAAATAAACAAATGCTTATTCAATATGAATACATATAATTCCATTCTTTCACGTTTATTTTAAATAAATAAATATTATATATATATATATATATATATATATATATAAATATATATATATATATATGTAGCGGGTCGCGGTGGTCTAGTGGGTAGAGCATTGGACTACTGACCGGAGGGTCCCGGGTTCGATTCCCGGGCAAGGCACTTTGGGCACCTGCAGCTCCACCCAAGCTAGTTGATTTTTCGGGTACCAGATCTTCCTGGGAAACCATAACCGGCACAGGGAAGGGAACCCCCCTGGCCCCCCTACCCTGATGTGTGAATATTCACACGCCGTCGGGCTTGGTACATGGGTGAGCTCTACCATCACCTACTAAACCGACCTTCGGGTTGATTACTGTGTTTATGGTTTTTTTATATAAATATGTATATATTGAATCAGAATTAGATCATTCAATTTAACTTACAAGTCTAAAAGTATTCAATTATGCAATGTAGGTAAGCTATTTTAGATATCGTCACAAAACACCACCGGTAAAGTACCAAATATCGTAGTATCTTTAATAATAACGGGGATACTAGAATCCGCCTTAGTATTCATATTAGTTAGATATGCTAAAGTCTTTGCAATAAACTAGTTTAACCAATGGGAAGGTAAGGTTTATAATATTAACAAACACCATTGAGAAATCTGATAAGTGGTATACCATTAAGGAGTAAATAGCACCTAGCTAAGTAGACACAGAATAGAGAGTCAATCTCGCCCAGAGAGAAACACAATATTCCGCCATTATAGGCAGATTCATGGTGCGTTGGACATTGCACCGCACGAAATGAGTGTTAAAGGCACACTAGATCATTTACTACTCATACCTACTACCAGACACAAAAGCACGAATGGAATGGGTGGTTCAAAACGTCCTTAGGAAAAAATAATAAAATTATTTTGAGAATATTTTTTTCATTTTCAACATACTCTCCGTTTAGCTCGATACACTTTTCCCAACGCCTCACCAACTTTTTTAAGCTGTCCAAAAAGTACGCTTTCAGAAGACCCCCAAAATAGACATCTGCGTTAGCGAGGACTTCCTGGTTCGACGTGAATCGTTTTCCGCCGAGCCATTTTTTCAAGTTTGGAAATCAAAAGGCACTAGGGGCCAAACATATGAACACGGTGGATGTTGTAATATTTCAAACTTTAATTTCATGATTTTCGTGATCCAAACTTCGCAGGTAGACACCCATACGTTGTCTTGATGGATGAGATAAAAAGAGATATTGATTATTTGCCAAATGCGGACTTCTTCACTCAACCGGAGCGATCATGACACATAATACTCTCCATTTATTGTTTGCCCTTTTTGTAAGTAATCGTTTCCATTTTACTAATTTTTTCAAACAAAAGTTTGTTGGTTCAATAGACTATGAAAATGAAACTACGAGATGGATATAGCTAAAACGTTAACAGCAGTCTAGTGAAATATGAGGCTTACTAAAAGCAAACCTTTTCCGATAAAATAAGCGCCATCTCTTTCATTTTCTAAGTAATTATCAAACAAACCACGCATTCGCAGAATACCGCAGGCTATTCCTATTGAATACTAAGTCGCAAACAAAAATTAATAATATATTGAAATCAGTGGTAAAAACCAATGTTACGAGTTAAAAAAAATATCAATCACAACTCGGGCGGATTCTATTTGAGGTGCTGAAATAATGTGACGTCTTTCATGGCAGAAGGATTGTCGTCTGAACTTCAGCCTCATTTTTTCGAAATTCTGGCGTGGTTGGAATCATGTTGAAAAATGACTCTGAACTTCGCTTCAAGTTCCGCCGAAATTCGAAATTTCTTCCGCCGGCCGGCGCCAACCGGTGACGCGGATCGCCGGTCGACGATTCCGTATGATTGGGGCAGCACTCATCGAAAACAGGGTAGCATAACGAACATGCTGGGCAATAAACTAAATTCTCGGATGAACTCGAGGAAATCCTCTAATTGTCCGTCCGTCTTCACGAAATCTTTCCTTTTTCTCTGTTCCAGACACGAGTGCTTTTGATCACGGTCCCCGAAGCAAATTAGCGAAAAGCTTTTTCCCACACTCAAGGTGCGAAACTCGAGTGCAAAACGGCTAGAAGCTATAATCTCTGTGCACTCAAATGTTTTTTTTTACTTGCACTTTAACTGTGAGAGAGTTGGAAGAGCGCCTTTGCAAGATAAGTCCTGAAGGAAGCAATTTGTATTTTTCTAAAATCTCATTCCCTATCTTTTTTTTTATCTTTACCACTCTACCTCAGGCAAGAATACTTCGGGGATACCGAGACGGAGAGAAACCACAGCCACAAAGTTTAAAAAAAACAGTTACGAGATTAGTAAATGTTTTACATAGTAAAACGAATGAATTTTACAATATAAAACGAATATATAAAATGTAACAGTCAACAGGCGAAGCCGGGAAGATGAGTACAGATAAGAAAACACGCGAAAAAGAAGGAAACATGAGAACGAGTCGGAAAACATTACTCTTTGGGTAGCATGGCTACATGGGATAGAAGTCGCAAGACAATGATAATAAAATACTTCTACGTGAAGCTGACATCCTAGCGTCCAAAACAAACTCTAACTGCAGATAAAAGTAACCTCGGCATTAAATTAGGGTTCGTGGACTATTCTTTCAACGACAGTAAAAGTTGGACAATAACAAGACATAAGAACATTCCAAGCCTTGGAAATGCGGTTCCGCAGAAGAGTGTGAAAATGATATGGCTAGACCGAATGACTAATTAATAAGCCATTTGAGAAGCCGATGAATGAGGAATACACTTTCCAAAACTTCACAAAAGAGATTTATGGGCACGCTAATACAAAAGGCGTCAATTTTCGCACGAGAAATAGGTCTATGTTTCAATTATCTCCAAGGCGCCAAGGCAAATAGGATGAACCTAAAGGGAAGAAAAAATGCATTTCGGAATCCAGAGAGGCAACGCGGTCCACGCACACTTTTGGCACTAGTCTCGCGGCATTTCCTGAAACCGAACCATTCGATGCTCGGATAAGCACCGATCGCGACTTCCAATCTCCTTCTCATTAACTTCGAAATTATCTCCCCGTAACTAACTGCACCGCCGAGCATGAAGTCCGCACCCTCAATCCGCGAAGGAGTTCCCGCGGATAATCCCTTCCCATTCTCCCGCCGCCATAAATCCTCATCCCGCCTCCTCACACCCCTTCCCTTCCGCGGCGTGAGCCAAAGAACAATGCCGCTCGCGAAGGCGACGGGCAACGGGTGGGAGGAATCCCGCTGGGGTACATAACACAGGCCGGTGATGAATCTTGGGAAAAAACGAGTCCAATTGCCCCTCGCGCGCCGACGATGGGAGAGGCGATTTCGGACGGGAATGAGGGATCGCCATCAGCCAACTCCCAGGCGTGATCCCGAGAGAGACGTGAACTATGCGGGGTCGGTGAATATGTCTTCGTTGCCGGGAGAGATGGTTTTCACGGTCCGCAGGTCGTTTCGCACACGGCAGCGGTGAAAACCTAACGCTGAACAAGGCTCCCCACCATGAGCTGTGCTTGTGGCATTCATTTCACAGTATCGGCTGCGGGTCATACAAGGTAGTCTAACTAATAACGCCATGGTTTGAACGGTCCCTAACAAATTTATCCAATTACTACGTATTGCTTGAAATTACTCTTTTTTGCCCGACATTATTTCATTCTTCGTTTCTTCTACCTTCCTTCATATCGTCCAAAGCGCCTATTCCCTTCCTTCTCTACCTCACTTATCCTACGTTCTCTTTTCCCTGACGGTCTTCAACATCCCACTCAGTATTTTCTACGCCCACTTCTTTGGATTCTTCGGACTTCTTCCAGCAATATACTTTCTTCACACACCATAGTTACAATTCCGTCTGTATTGAGTCTATTTTCATAATTCTTCTCCGGGCCAACGTCTATATAACCGGCACAGGGAAAGGAACTGGCCCCCCTGCCCCTAGGTGTGAATTTTCACACACCGTCGGGCTTAGTACTGGGTGAACTCTACCATCACCATCACCGACCTTCGGGTTTATATAAATATATATATATATATAAATATATATATATATATATATATATATATATATATATATATATATATATATATATATATATATATATATATATATATATATATATATAAACCACTAACCAGAGCATCGGCCGGGCAAGTCGAAAGATCCGTGGTTCAAGTTCCGGAAAAGGAAATATTTTTGCACGATTCCGCCTTCCCCACCTCTCCAGTGTCCGTCATTTATGTGTTCCTATCCCTTTTCCTTATGTCTACATGTGAATGTATATTTGTGTATTTCCATGTGAATGCATATTTGTTCGCCATATGGCGAACACACACACACACAATTGGCGACGATACTTCAACACATTGCAATAACTTTCGGCAACACTGGGCCGTTTGAGTCGAAGCAAATCGTCGAGTTACTTCGACCAAATCAAGTATATCGAGCAGTATCTACCATACGACCATATTATAACTTAACTATGCAAAAACCCATACCGTCTCATCGACTGGACCGTTATTTCGACAATGTCGCGATACTGCTGAGCCTGAAGCCCACCATATCAAGGATGCTCGCTCACTCTCCAACTTCCCCCTCCACCGTCGTGATTCTTCAAACGCCTGGGATCCCACTTAACGAACGTAAAATTCGACGAGCCGCTAGTGGAAGTGGCTAGTGCACCTGTCCAGACGCCCTTATTTATAAGCACTTTATACCATAGTAACTTTATTCCTAGAGTTGCAGTGTTTCCGCGGCCGTAATTAAGGAAAAAGTCAAGCTTAAGTCTTCTTGAATATCTAGCAAGCCAACCAACGGTAAATATCGGCGCACCAATGAATAAGGATGGGGAATGGAGAAGGGATGTGGGGAATTCGATTACGAATGGGGGTTTTCTAGAGGTTAATTTCGATCACGTGGAGCGCAATGCAGATTCGCGGAATATAAAAATTCCTAAATCAACTGGACATGGCATTTATTATTTTTCTGACCTTACGCTCGTGGTCTGATCAGCAAACACACGCCGAGCCACGAACATATTATTGATACGTGAAATTGTGGAGGGAAACGTAATTAAACACGCGCGATGATTGCCACACACATCGAAATTTGGAAGGTAATTTGTTTTATTAAGTTTTTAATCCAGTGTAAAATTGCATTTTCGGGTTTCCAATTACGAATGAACGGTTGGATGTGAATTTATCCACTAAAATCATTTCAATAATTTCCAATCCAGCATTGAATCTTTTGTTTTCCATACATTCCCAACCATAATTGAAAACGTTTTGGTGGCTCTTTAAAAGTTACATAAACTTTTTCAATGAGCCAGCTAAAGCTGAATCTTCCCAAGTTCACGTGCGAAAAATTCTCAGCGGTATCCCATGGTCGCGCACTCAATTGTAGCCAGGAAAGAAAATGAGAACCGAGTTCCCTATTGCAAGTGATATATTTCTAATAATTGACTGGATACTATCAGGTGATAGTAATTCGTCAAGATGTTTCAAAAAAGTTAATTTCTATAGCATACATCAACAACATTATCATGCACCCAGTAATTTGTTTATGATAGAGTGTGACCTGAACTATGCGATGCGACGCCTTGGGGACACGTGTACTCACTCAAAAATATAAATGGAATTGTAGGCAATAAAAATGTCAACGTTTTATTCAAGGATTAAATGAAATATGGAATTATTTTGTAGTCATGTTATTAAGAATTACTCTATCAAAATGTTAGTTCATGAACGATGACATACAAATTACGATTGTGGAACTTTGGTTATGATTGCTCCTTCTAAATTTCAGATTTATTGGCTGGAATTTTCCATGATATATCTTCCAAAATCTTAAGTAACTTAAAGAAAAGGTTCCACTCCATATATTGGACTACTAAGGTGCCCAAGTTTATCAATTTGGTAAGATTCAGGAGGCAACAAGAGAAACACAAGGCATCGGATTAAACGGAATTAGGATCAATGGAGAAGAGATAAACATGCTCCGCTTCGCCGACGATATTGCAATGATAGCAGAAAACCAGGAGGATCTTCAAAGGTCACTAAATGCATTGCATCAAGTTCAACAAAGATAAAACATGAACATAAACAAAACGAAAACTTAAATCCTATTATGTGGAAGAGAGAAGACAGAAGACAGTAGACAGTAGTCACACAGAAAGGACAAAAATTAGAGCAATTGGATTCCTTCACCTATCTCGGAAGTACCATCACATGGGACGGAAGAAGTACTACAGACATCAAGCGAAAAATAGTTCAAGAGCATTCACAATGAAATGACAACTGTTGTGTTCAAAGAGGATAGAACTACAGACGAGGAAACAATACGTGAAAACATTCGTATGGAACGTGGTACTCCATGGATCAAAACATGGACCATCGGAAAAGTAGACCAGGAAAGACTAGAAGCCTTCGAACCCTGGTGCTGGAGGAGAATGCTTACTATCAAATGGACAGATAAAATTAGAAATGAAGAAGTAAAGAGAAGAATAGACGAAGAACGAACCTTATGGAACATTATACAGAAAAGAAGAACCAGATGGATTGGCCACACCCTGAGGCACAATTGATTCATGAAGGATATAATAGAAGGAAAAATAGAGGGAAAAGTCCCAAGAGGAAGACCAAGGGATAAATAAAGAAGAAAGTACATTGCAAAAAATACCAGGAAGTAAGCAAATTAGCATCAGATAGGGTAGGATGGAGGGCTGCAGTCAACCAATCTTAGGATTGTACGATCAATGATAAGAACATTCATCGCTTTTTATCAAAACCAATTATAAAGCGATGTAGATCAAGAAAGAAAAAAAGGGACATGAATGAAAGACAATGTTTATCACCTACGCAAAAGTAGAGGAAGAAAAATAAATCTGGTGTATACGCTGTAATTTTATATTTGAAAATTCAGCCGGGCTACCTTAAATAATGATAAGATTTACCTTAAAACAAACGAGCATTTGTGCCGGAAATACGTTCCACTCCACCATTCCTCCCTAAAAGAAGTACTTTCCGGGATATCTCACCCCATCTGCGGTTGATCCAATCAAATATTTTGCCGCTTTAAACCAAAATAAAACTGCACTTACATTACGTAAACATTTACTGGAGCTAGATTTGATTCATCGTAATAGAGGATAAATGCATTTTAGAAGCAATAAGTACGTGACGATGCAGAGAAATAATGGGGATCCAAATGACAAACGAAATTGCTGACGAAAATAATTCGAAGTGGAGTCCACTAGGGAAAACATCAGTGAAGAGGAAGGGGGCAATTAATTGGGCTTACTTTGAGGCTCGACTTAAATGAAGACATCGAAGGCATAGGACGTGGAACAACTACGGAGGAGGGTCACCAGTAAATTATAAGAAATAAGAGGCGAAAGAAATTAATGAGCATCGCAGCAAGGTTATATAGAGATCATCGAAGAGCATGAAGAGAAAGCAAGATGATGGAGTGCTACCAGAAGCCAATCCTTGATCTCGTCGACAGCTGTCTCCAGCAAATTAGCGATTAGTTCTCAAAGCCATGACATATGGTTGTGAGATCTAATCGCTGGCATATAGCCGTCACAAGATCCATCTTTTGTCAAGTAAAAGGTGATTGGCTGTTGGTTAGGAAACGCACCACCCAACTAGTTATTGTGTGGCTAATTAACGTAAGATGAAGATTCCTGCCCCAGAACATATGAATCATTCGCTTAATAGGGACAAAAACTGCAAAGGTTTATACACATTTTCACAATTAAAATGATGCGAAACCGAAAGGAGCATCGGCAAAGATGCTGAAGTGATTAGTGCCTATAAGAAATTCCATCTTCGGTTTCTATGATATTTCTTCACTTGTTTTTAGACTAATTCGCACTTTTCCTTGACGTTATTCGAATTTCGTTAATTTCACCGACAAGTCTAACGATCGCGTATTTTTTAATCATTCGCGAAGGAAACAGAAAAAACGTTTCTGAGAGGAGTTAAGCGTTCGATAGTTTTTCATTGGGTTAGGGTCACAGCTCAGGGCGCTGATGGACGATGGCGGAGATAGCTTCGAAACGTCGGCAGCTGAAACCCTGACTCGGTGGGAACCCGAGAGGACTTAACTATAAACGTGCGCCGAGAAAAAATCAAATATTATACAGAATACACGTGTTCCAGAGAAAACATTTAAAAAAAACATTCCATCAACGTAACGGGAAAAAAACTACCCCGACAAATTGAATATAATTCAATTGGAAAATAAAAAATGCTCACTAGAACAAAAATAACGCAAACAAAGAAAATATACGATAGTTTATCGCAGCAAATAACCCCAACTACATAAAGTCACACCACGTGTAAAGGAAAATTCATAAACTGAGCATACAGGGAAGAATCATGTTAGGATGAATTTATAATTACAGAGTAATCAACATTGAAGTAAAATAATTGTAAAACAAAGAAGGGGGTATTTTTCTGATAATATCTAGCTATGATTCGACCTTTGTAAGATAATCTTCATTAGCTGAATGCACAGAAAAAATAACAAAAACCTAACACTACCTTTCCACTAGGTAACAAGGTTAACCATTGTAGTATGAAAAGAATTTAAATGTAGAATAAATCAACATAAACATGCAACCATATCAATTTTTTTCCATCTAAAATATAGTATTAAATAACCATTCCAGACAACGGAAAAATGAGGATTTATGCATTCAAGTACCATTAGGGAAATTGCATTGCGGTGGTTTCCACAAAAGGTCGATCATATCATTCCGGAAAATAAGGTGGTTTCCTTGACTTTCGAGCAAATTCATTTCAATAAAATTTATTTAATAATAATATAAATTTCAATAAAATTTTATTAAGGGAAGAGATCCAGATAGAATTTCTTTAAATTTTTGCTATCTGGAAGCCTCTGGTGACCCATACGCCCCTTGAGATAACAAAAAACCGTTGGCTCATCAAAAAGTTTCCAACTGGTCGAACAACAGAGGTCACACAACGCTTATGCATGAGGCGGCATTCTAACCAGTGACCATTGTGTTAGCCGGCGAACACTTTATCTGACTAATCCGGCTGGTAAATATAAATATCAATAACACGTCTATCGTCCCAATCTTTGGATAGATATCGGAAGTCATCGTGAGTAATCATCATGTGTTGCGTTCGACAAACGAAGAAGGATCAGTATGTACTACTACGACCGAGGAACCTAGCCAAGTCCGATACTTTTGCGACGAAGTTTTTCGCATCAATTAATTAATTACAGGTAGAGTACCTTTTAGAGATATGCTCTCGTTGCATTTTGGGGGCGCAAGATCGCCTCCTTATCAGTTTTGCAAAACATATGAACGCACTTTATTACACTATTTCCTCCTTTATCTTATCATATCGTATTTACATAAAATATTTCTTTCTTCGCCTTCACGTAGGTCTGAAGGACCTTTCGTCGTTGATAGATCTTAATTCTATTTTCTTCATCTCGTCTTAAACAAACGTTCCTACCTCAAATCCTTCAGTACTACCCTACGAGTCACACGTATGTCACAATATCTAACCTATCCAAAAAATCAGATGTTTTATGTACTATTTCGAGAAAATTTATTTCAAAATTTAAATGAAATATAGGGAAAAAAATGTTAACATCTTATAAAGTGAGACGACTTCAAAAAGTTCCCACTAAAATCCAAAGTCCCAATCCTTGCCCACAAAACACAACGTAATCATTCAATACCAACACTTTTCCCTTGACTTTCACACCTACGCATAATTCCATCGTCCCTTTTCCTCTTCTCCTAAACAAATTTTTTCTCGTGAATTACTATACAGATGGTTATTTCTACTCCCGACTATTCTCATCTTGTACTTACATCACTCCCCTCGCGATTTCATTCACGATATAAGGGATTATCACGATATTTATTCCCTGAACATACCCTGAACGTTGTCACTTTAAACGGAGGCTGGGAAAAAATTGTGTTTAGAATATTAAGAGGTTGAATAAAACTCTAACTTTAGCTTGCCTGCGGTCAAGTTCATCGCCTGTTTCCAGTTTTTTTCGCACGCAACCACACTATGAGAATGGATGCATAGGCATCCCAAACTTGAAGGCGGCATGGAGGACACTAAATCTCGCATTACACGCGGGCATTTCTCTCTAAAAACCACCTACAAAGACATCAGCAGCCAAGGCTCGAAGGACAGCCATAAAAATAGCCATGCGGCGCGGTATTTTTCAGCGAGAGCGGTAAAACGACATGGATTTTTCCAATCCCGTTTTTATTATGAATTAAAGACCGGTTCGTATAAATGCAATTACTTATCTTAGGAAGGTACCAAGGGAATAACTCAAGCTCAAATCACTGCATCGTTCACAATAACGTCATGTCTACTAAACCCAACTCGTTCGGAAATCTGTAATGAAATTGAGCAGTGGTTTCACCACTCGCCATTGGCATTCTTAAAACCTCCGCCGCAATTGAGTAACTTTGCAACGTAACTTAATAGCCTTAACTATCTTTCGCGAAAAAAATTGCCATTTCCACGTTTATTTCACGGTACATTATGACCGTTCCCGGCATAATACAACCCTCTCGTTTCCTAAGCTATGTTTTTTTTTACAATTCAGATGAACCGGCCTGTAAGAATATTGGTAGCATTTCGACAACCCGGCTCGTATCTCATATCTGACAATCCAGTTCACATATCCAAAGAGATGAGCCGGAGACATATTAATGAAACGTTACGAAGATCCTTAATGGTAGGTATATTGTAACAAGCCCCGCCCACACATTACTTCGTTTATCTGCACGGATAAGAAGAACCTTTTATTCATTCCAACGTGAAATGTATATATTGGGGGCACCGGAACCAGTCCATTACCATTAGATTTTTCACGACTTTTTTTCTTTGAGAAAATAACTCAGTCTATGGTTACCGTGAGTCCAGAGGCATCACCTGGATTTGAAACCTAGACCCTCCGGTCAACAGCAGAAAACTCTTTCAAAACTGGTCTAACTCGCCTACATTCAAACCAATTATGCCGAACCAAATGGAAATGAGAAATGTGCCTTCCTTTGCTGAAGACTTCTGATATTATGGCTGCTGCGAGGAAACGTAACCCTCGACCCGGTAATTACTCGATCGGAGATAGGTTCGAGCTAAAAAAATCAACACTGAACACTAAATGGCCCTATTGGCCACGGTGTGGTAATTAAAATTGCGGAAAAGAAAAAGGAAACTGTGCGTTTGAGCGGAAAGACGTGGTCTCGCGTAAACACACTGAACTAACCCTGACAGATCAAGTCATAAATAAATACTGAACTTGTGCGTGAAAAATGACTGTGAGATAACTTCATGAGAGCATGGTCACATATCAATGTGATAAAATGTTTGAGGAAACCAGTCGCGTGCCAAGCATAATAACTATGTGCTGATATTGCCATATACTTGTTATTACGAAATATTAACGAGATTAAAAAAGCGAGAAATAAAACTTTTTTAATACAGGCATGAACGCACACGAATGCTAAAAGAGTCCGGAAAATTATTCATACTATACATTGCAAAAAACTAATTAAAATGGTCCTTCAAAAATGAAAGTCATTTAAAACGAAAATATTTCATTTGTTTTCAAAAAATATATTTTAACAGACGGCTTGAAACAATTTTGTATGAATGGGATAATAAAAATGAGTAGGTTTACAATTTTTTTGTTCGAAGGTACCTGTGAATAACTACCGATTTAATAATTTTAATTAGTGGGGTCTTTTATTTATACAAGTTTACTTCGTATTTCAATGAGACCTTATTACACTTTTGGGCATTATAAATAAAAAAACATGCCGTGTAAAAGTTCTCATATTACGATAGTCATATGGAAATTTTAGCATGAAGTAACAATTTCATGATGTAACTAATTTCCAATAATGCTAACAAATATTGTAATTGAGAAAAATGCTACCGATATAGAATGATCGAAATAATGTTCTCCCATATTGTCGTGAAATTTTAAATAAAATCCTTAATTTTTATATTCAATGGCGATAAGGCTACGTGAACTCAAATATCATAATCACCCAATATGTCTGTAACGAGATTTTGCGCGCCTACTACCAACTACTGCTGGAATCGATATGCTACCATTTAGTTCTAGTTTACTAGGCCATCTTTGCCTTAACTTCCATACTAGTTTGTGCCATCTACAGAGTAAAAATAGGCTTGCGATCCTTGGAACTGACATAGGTGCACTAGATATGTTTCCCTGCAGGAAACTTCAACAGGCGGTCTGTCAATTGAGGGCCGGCTAATGCGGAAATCACTTCTTCCAAATGATTACACACCGCCGTAATGCCCACAGAACTTTCGACGACAACTAAGTTACGATGCAAGAATAAATACTACTCGATTCTGAGCAATAACGATTTCCGACTAATGTACGACGTCCTGATAACTTTGGTTGGTTTAAATGTTACTACATTTTATGGATTAAATCTTCTCGCAAGTTGAAAACTGACTTAATCACAGGGCGAACAGAGAATTATCCGAACGGCTCCATTATCAGTCGGCGAAGTTACATGAGGGAATAGCTTCTTAGATTCCCTCGAATTCGAGTATTCCTGAATGATTTCAACTAGTGAAAAATTACCGCCGCTCAACTCAGATGGTTTCCTGGTTTTTCGATAAACGTGGACATTTTCAAAGAAGGAATGGCATGTGAGACTAACTGCATCCGCAATGGATTTTTTTTAAAACGAAAACTCGCATTGATAAAAAAAATACTTCTCTTGAGACTCGTTTCACAGAGTTATCGAACACATGAGATGACATTAAAAAGAAGATCCTTCACTGAAACCGGTCACAGAACATCGGTTCACTTTGGGGAAAAAATAAACATTTTTTGTCGGGTCTTTGGCATCGATTTTTCTTGTGCTTATACATAAGTATCCTGACACCAATGGCGACAGAGGCACGGACGTAATGAGAAAAGAAACTTGCTTAGCACGTACTTTAATTTCGAGAAGCTACTGATTCAAGGGGCATGGCTCGATGTGCAGAGTACCGGAGCTGCAGCTGGTTTATACAGTGAAGCCTGCCAGAGGCGGAATATGAATGAGGCAGAACCTTGTCTACGCTGGAAATATTGGAATTTTAATTTGTACTAATTAAATATGATATCCTCATATGATTCAATATCATAGAATCCAGCGAAATGAGTTTTGCAGAGCATTCCTAGCTGCATTTGGATATTTATTCATTATTTATTAGAAGTATTCTATGGACCTTGGGTCTAGTTTACCCATAACCCCTGAGTGAATGACAAAAGAATTCCTTAAAGCCAATACTTCAACGTATTACAATAACTCATTCTTTAGTACTGAATAATTAAGACCTCCTTTAATTTCATCCAGAATGACTATTTGCATCCGACCTCTACTTCTCTTTCCCAACCTTCTCCCCTCAATTACTCTACAACATCCCACGGCATCTCCAGCATCCATTTGCTCTGCCTTCTTCAAATTTCTCTCAACCCTCTCCAACAACGCCTAGAATTTTGATTACTTTCTTTTGTTTTCCTTGCCTTACATTTTGCTTCTTCCCTTATTCTATCCCGTATGAAATCACTTCTCAAAAGTCTCCTGTCTGCCAAAAATACCTCAACAACCAAATTTCGGAGCCATGCAAAACTAAGCTCCGCATTAAGATTTTCAATATTCTTTTCTTTACACTTCTACTAAATTGATTCGATATCAACTCCCGCATCAATATATTTGCGACTCTCACTAAATAAACTCCCTTTTTAAAGTCATTAAGACTTCTAACTTCTTTCTAAAAAATTTCCTAAATAGGTGAAATTCTCTGCCTCTCCCAATATTAAATATTGATATTAGCCTACCTATTTCTTGAAAATATGATTGGATATATAAAGGCGAAAATAAAATTTCAAACAATTTTTTTCTTCCCTTAAAAGCTTGCAGACCAAAGCCGTCATCGTGCACACTGGTCCACCTGCATGTATTTATTTGGTACACAATAATTTATTAAATTTCACCTTTTTAACCTACTCGAGAAACCAATTTCACCCTAGATTATTACATTGTCCTTAGTGTTTCAGGTCATTAATACCTGTTACATTACTTACACAGACATGCCAACTTTCAAAAATGAAAAATCGGGAGATTTTTAGAAGTGTATCACGAAGTAATCACTTTTAATTACCACAATATTTGCATGGCACCTTAATCCCTTTACGACACTTTGCCAATTTTTAATGAATGTCACACTTTATTAACATGTTAAGCTAAGTACACAATTTGAACAGTTCATCAAGAACGTAAGAGGGAAAAATCGGGAGTATCCCGCTTAAATCGGGAGAGTTGGTATGTCTGCTTACAATACATTAATACCATCAGCCTCTGACGGTATTAATGTATTGTTTACTAACATTACTTGCGTTTAAAAATCATTCATGCGAGATGGTGTCGCTCAAAGAGACAATGCAATAGAATTTTTCCGCAGCGCGCTATGACCTCAATGCATATGTTAAATTGACTTATAAACCTGAATCTAATGACCTGAAATCCGAATGAAAATCAAAGAATGAATCAAATCGAGGTCTTTCTTGTAAGATTTCATTTTTTTTCAAGAAGATTAGGGACACAAACGTCAGAACAACTATACTCCGCAGTGGTTTATCCCTAACTTTAAGCCGTAGGGGTTCAACGATTCAATGGTTTAAAAGAAAGAAAAGTCTTTCTTGACGTCATCTAAGGGCATATTTTGGCATTCCTCCTCCGATAACCAACTAGAATACATTTGTTTGACGAAGTGACCACGATATATTATACATTGGCAATCTAATTACTTGAGAATCAAGAGTCTCGAGCAAAAAAAAACTCCCAAAAGGTTCCCTTAACACAATACAGGTATTAGGACAAGTGTTCAAAGTGACCAATTTATGAAGCAAAGTCTCACCCATTAGGATTATTGAAGAGGCAAACGAATCGGAATAAAGTCAGAAACTCCATTTTGTTTATGATATTGAATATATAGGTCATAAAAGACAATCCACGAATCATTATTTCTGAAATGAATTAATTCATTATTCATATCTGTTCTCCACAACTTTATAAGCGGGGGAGAATTGAAAGGTCTTCTTCCCATTAAGACAGGATTTGGTACCGCTGCAACCTTTCAACTTTTCCGATAATGCACTCTTTATCATTGTCATTCATTCAGAATGGGGCCTAAATACATCCGCATCTTGCTTTGGCCGTTAAATTTATTTTCTCTAACTAAACCATCAATTAACTACAACCCTGAACCAAAAACAAATCCTAAAATATTTACCTCTCATATATAAATTACTTCCTTATCCTCTCACTAAAAGGGTCCTATCGGTCATAAACTTCTTTCATTTTTCATATTGCGTAGATGAGGATGCACACGTATACTTATAATAAATTTTCAAGATTGGTCTTAGAATCTTCTGATTCTTACTAACTACGCATCCGATGACGCCGACCAGCTTTCAATCTAGAGAACCTGAAACAACAATCGAACTCCACCTCTCCTCATTAAAAACCACTTAATGTCTGAGAGAACGCCCTTGGCTCATCGCGCAGTATTCACATCTATTCTTGACCACAAATATGACGCGGGGAAGTGACCAAAAGGAGGTCTGGGTGAGTGGTGCAAAAATCATTTTTTTAAGGAAGTGTTTACAGAGACTCTCACCGCCCACCGTTATTAAATTCTGGTGGGATAATAAATGGTCCCGCAATACTATCAATACAGCACACGGCTCAATTTGATGGCAACCTCCTGTAACAAATGATCGAAGACGGAAAATAGCCTATTGTCGACCTGAAGAAATCCCTCTCTCAATTTATCAGGAGAGCTTTTTAAGAGGAGACAAACAGTTATGACGGGAAAAAGCGAGGCTTGCGAGGTACGTAACAAAAATAATAAAGAGCTCTCTGTGAGATTAAATAGCCAACAATGGGGAGGAACCTTAACGACAGCTCGCAAACAGAAAAAAAAGACAGTATAAAAAAGACATCGCCGAGGGCTTTCCAAAGAATGAACTCAGCATTCCTTTCTTAAAGGCACGACTAAAGCTTAATCTAAATGGAAATCACTCTTAAAATGCCCAATCATAGCGATAAAAAGTGAAACAAGTGAGATGGCAGCTCCGCGCAGGGGCTATTTGTTGCTGTGACTCAGACGAAGATAAAGTCGATCGGTAATATTCAATGTGGAAAGCACACATTTCCACTCTTTGAGTTAAGTGCCTACGTATTTAAGATGGACTACTGGCAAACCAAGTATCCCAAGCCAGTGCATAATTTCGTATAATTAAATATCATAAACGTATGATTTGAATGGAGGTCTTCGTCGTATGTATTAAGTTGCTGTTGCTTGAAATGAGTTCACACAAAAATATTATACTACGCCACCAGGGAGGCCATCCCCAGACCGCATATCCCGACCTGTTGGGAGACACTTCCAAGGGAAAATATAATTGTTATGATAAGTTAAAAAATCTATATTCAATCTTAATGAAGGTGGAGAGCACATACGTCGCGGAGAGCTGGGAATTACCCTGAAAGCTATAAGCTGCATATCCTCCAATATCCTAGAACTAAAATTAAAAGATCGCAAGTGGGACACTTGGGAAAATTATGAGATGAGCTTTCAACGTTCCACCGTTAACGAAAGCCACAAGGATTTTCTAGCAACTTTCCACTTCCTGCATCTAACTACCACCTTTCAGACGTCCCACAAAACGACAGAGGAGAGAAAGGAGAGATGAAGGGAATGTGCCCGGTAGGTAGAATTTCATCCCCCAGCAACGTTATGTGTCAGAAGACATTGAGGTGTCATAGGATTTACGCGAAACGAGACAATAAAGAGGAGTTAAGGTTGAACGGACTGGCGAGCTGACTGACGCGGTGGCCTCCCGCGCCGGTGAACCGAGTTCGATTCCGGGGAGAGCAAGATTTCCCATTGTCACTTCCAAGCCCTTATATGGGTGTCGGGCGGGAATCACTTCCAACACTGTAAAACCGTCATTCGAGCAGAACGTTAAACTGTGGAACAGTCTTTGAGCTACTAGGTTGCTCTCTCTCTCTCTCAGGTTCCACCTCCCCCTCATTACACACCTGCCGTACAAGGAGCGACTGACCTCAGGAACCTAATCCTCCCTCAGCTACACCTGCAATTGCCGGGTCAAGGGGAATGAGCAAAACCTTTAACTAAACAGCAATGCGCAAGTATAATTATTAAAAAAATAAGCATTGACCAAGAGCTTTATTTTTTAAAGACTGTTTTCGCGTTCCTTCACAAAATGAAAAATTAATATTATCTATTCAAAACAGGGACAATTCCTGCGTTAAACTGACTTTTTATATAGGATTCGGAGATTAAGCTGTCAATGTCACTTGAGCTTTGATGAAAAATTAAAAGATTTTCAGATCGATAACTTTTGAATGGGTGGCAAACGCGGAAATCGAATTTTACGGAAGACATCGGTAATAACTTCGCTGGGTCGTATTTCCTTGAGCATGGAGAAGTTTAATCGCGAATACACGCACCTACCTTTTGATTTATATTTGCATTTCCCCAAGACTTGCATGATTTATTTATTGGGTTCAAGAAATTAACGGGGAGGTGAGGAGGAATGACCCCAGAATGTATTGCATTATAGCTTCAGGACTTTTAAATGAACTTCAGCACTCCTTGGAAAAACCACGAGAAATTAACTCGTACAATACATCGTAAGCAGCGCTCTGCGTAGCCCTTCGTTTTCAGCATGACTCGTCAGCCACCTCACTGAAGAATAATTCGTGAGAGCCAATTTTCATTCTTAAAGAGCAGGTAATGACTTATTTTTTTGGAATTTTTACGCCCAAATATTACATAATGTGGAATTTATTTCATCTTCAGAGCATCCAACATCATCAGGATGATTGATTAGGCCCCAAAGCCACAAGGGTTTTTTTTATCTCAATCTGCGTGGAGACTTGACCACAAGAATGCAACGGAGAGACTTGAGAAGAGGCTATATGATAGTCAAAACATCCATGTAGGCCAATCACAGAAATTCAACCCGATTTCGAAGGCAGCCTTGGAAAAAAAAATATCGGTTGCTCTTATGCACGGTTATGTAATTCCATCCCAGGAGAATGGGATCCTCGGCTCTGGACCTCAATTACTCACCCGCCAAAAAAATAATCATTTCCATTGAAAAGGTTGATATCGTTGGCAAACTGCTTTTGGGCCCACAGCCACTTTAATGATGACACAAACGGCTGAGACTCAACAATTCCGCTTTTAAACTAGAATTTTAGCATACCATCAGCCACGGATCTGCGGCCCTGAATTTGCTGCGGCCAAAATTTTGAACGTGATTCGATAATGAATATTTAGGGTAAAACACGTCACTTGCAGGTTTTGTCGTAAGTTTACCCTGCCTAAATTGCACTGGACCTTTTTCAACCAAGATAAGATATTTTAAAACCCTAAATGAATACTATATGACACCAAAAATGACCCCACAGATAAAAGTAAAATAGTTCCCTTAGTAGGTGGCCCTCCACACTCACTGTTTACTGTCAGTGACATGTCTAATATTTATCGGTTACCATTATTATATGTTTAGAAAGGAATTATACACTATATGCGCAGCTGTAACTCTATTTGATGGAGTCGATTTCTACCTTTACACAGACACCCTACAAAGAACGCAAATGGGCCATACGGCAAAATACGTACACCTAAACACATAAATAGGTAAAAATAATGGATAAGTAAATAGCTTTTGTGCAGTAAAATCGCACGCGAAATCCATAATACACCTTATGTCTCTAGTTTAGTTTTCAAAGTGAAAAGAAAATATCACAAATTATCGCAGAAACAAATAAATAGATCCATAAACAGGAAAAAATGAAGATGACTGCAGTCTCAACATTGTGAAATCTCATCTTCAAAATGAACAAAAATGCCTTGGATTTTAAGAAAATAATTTTTATTACGGTAATACGGATTTCATTACATAAGTGACCTAAGGACGTGACCTATGTCAGGGAACGATAGAGTGACTTAGCACTCTTAAACGGGGACAAGGGAGCAGTGCTTCCCTTGGGTGGGTGACTCTGACGCTTCATCCGGATTATGCATCCCTTGGATACTTCATCAATAAGGCAAAACTGTCCACATGCTTGGCTTGAATGTCTTTTCCATCCATCGGTAGCGAATGGTTTCATTGACCCGGCCTATCGCCTCGAACACGGTCTCTGGACGAAGAAGTAGTCGGGGCTCGCGTCGAGACAATTCATGGACCACCCTGCGAACGCTTCGGAGACTCCTCCCTGATCACGATTTCGGCTCCCACCAATACCCCGCCGGGTGGGGAGAGATAAAAGTGCGCCCGTCTTACCCCACGTTTACCTTTGTGGATCGCGATATCGCAAGACACGTTCCTTCCCTTCGCGGTGGGGGTGGGGAGGGAGGAGTGGAATGGGCATCGGGGGCCTGCCGCGGAGATGCAGGAGAGAGGAGATCGACTCGACGCGTGCCTCCCCGAAGGTCAACGGGACTAACGGGGTGGGATGCGGTACATCGGAGCGCGGTGAACAGGTGCAATACTCCCTTTTTTTAAAGGGAGCTACCGTCACCCGCGTTTTCCCCTCGATCATTCGACTCGGGGGAAAGAGAAGAGGAAGGAAGAAAGAAAGAAGAAAGCGCTCGTCGGAAGCTCTTATGTCCCCCGGGGATGGAGGGAAAGAGGCGAAAAGAAGGGGAGGGAAAAAATGTGCCATCACGACTTGCTTCGATTTGTGCAGGCTCTCTCTCCCTCGAGGGAGGGAGTGAGGGATGGGCGAGAGGGGCGCAAAAAACCGACACGAGGAAGAATGCCTTGGGCACGAACTCGCTCCCCGGCCATACGGAATGCCTTATAGATTAGTAACGCCTTAAACCCTGAGTGATTGGATTTTTAATGAATTCGAGCACGAGGAGATTGACAAATTCTACGGCGTCGAGGGCAACGCGGCGGAACGATTTCGCCGGTGAGTGGGGGGACTTGGGACCTAGTTTCGACGCACTCGCTCACGAGAATGAAAAGGCTCATTCATTTTTCCGAGCCGATTAATTCTAAATTAGCCAAATCAAATTATAACCTAGCTAGAAAGGACGGGATGGAAAAAATGACACGATGACGGAGATTTTTTCGGACATTAGGAAGTGACTAAGGATGTTTACCTTTGCCAGGAATAGTATGTGCGAGAATACGCAAACCGCTTTACCATGGCCAATTACACATTGCATGAAGGCTCGCATTTTGACAATTAGAGAGTAATATCCGAAATCAATAAAGATCGCAACACTCGAGTCTTCTCTCCACAAAGTTTATGTGACTCTTACCATTATTGTTTTTGCCAAGTGAGTCACCGTAGGAATACACATTTTTTCTTACAGTTACAAGATTAATGGGGATAAATTATGCGATCATATGCAGATAACGAAACGATCATAATATGCAATCCAGTCACTTTTTATTTTTTCATTAATATTTGACCGCTACGTAATAAGTGCCGTATATATTTCCATTTAGAGGCTTAAATGCCTACGAACTAGACTGAGTTTCCGTAATAATGCTAAACTGATTTTTCATTGATCGAATGTCAGGGATTTGATCAATTTAGGATCTTCTGAAGGACTAACGAACAATTAAAAAGAGAGTTAGGTTTTCAAACATGATGTTTCTGAAGACTAAGTTAATAGATCATCAAGTGATGGCGTTTTTGTGATAATACAGAAAGACGTTAATTGAAACCTATACGAGTATAACCCATCTCAATAAGTTTCAAGCAGAATTTGTCACACAAAAACGATTAACTCAAGACATAATTGTCATAAAAAACTAATATTTTCGAGTTATTCCGTACTTATAATACCCTCGAAACGGCAAGCGTGAGATAAGGTATCGTTGGGGAAGTCGCGGCGTTGACATTCATTATTGCTTGGTTGCTTCTTTTTTTCAATGAAGTGCCATTAAAAAGACAGCCCGTCAAAATTTTCTAAGTCCAAGGAGTAAAATACAAGACAGACCTGCGTGCAGTCATACCTAAATTATTCCGAGTACGATGCCCCATCGTAGGGACACATTTTGCATTCATTTATTCACCTTTTTGTGCCGAATATAGATTTCGAAGGGCAGTAACCAACAAAACATAGGGCAATGTGACTTAACTATCAAATGGAATCGATGTGTCAACATTGGGACATACGTCATCTTTAACATCGCAAATCACATCTAAGCGCCGTATACTCGCATTTATACCATAAAAATGTAGCCGGGATGCCAATTCAGAACAATACGCCCCTGTAAAACCATTTCATACAAACAATATTCTGTCGAAAATCGTCTGTGGCAATACTGCTTGATTTATACAACCTAAGATTTCATCAAATATATAGTTTCGTATTTAGAGGGTAAATGATGGTGATAAAATTGGATCTTTTGGAGACAATTTTCATAGAAAATAACATCGAAAATCCAACATTTTCGTATCAATCCGAACAAATCATGCTCTTACGCCGGTGAAGGACTACCACAGAAGAATTATGGATTAATAGTATGGAAATATATGTAATAACGAAAAATTGATATCATGTGCGCAATAATATGAAAGCTGTAATAGTTAAACATAACGACATCTACCCCACTTCGTTTAAATGATATCAATAAATTTGTGAAAGAAAAATCAGCCGAAATCGTGCGTTTAAAAAATTGAGAGAGAGCTAACCAAGATAAGATTTCGAGTACGTATCAAACATTAACAAAAACCTGAGAATGATTCAACAAAGTATATTTACATCATATCTGTCTACGGAATACGCATTGATCAGTTAAAGTTTCATTCTGACACCGAAGGATTGATTCCAATCCCGGATCGTCCCGTGGGCGAGACCGAAATGTGAAGGGAAAAACCACAATCACACGAACGAGGAACAGGAAAGGAAAAACGCAAGCAAAAATATACAATGTACTCGAGGATAAGCTACCGTCTATTTTTCTTCCAAACTTCATGATGAGATAATTGTCTTTCCAATACTATTAGCGACCTAACATTGCTGATCCCCCCTGATCCCTGAAGATTGCTCGGGACGGTAGGTCCGTTATACGTTTTTTATATCAGCTGAAAAATCTTAAAACATCATCGGTGCAATAAAAGAAAATTAACTTAAGAAATTAATATTATCTTTGCTTTCTACAGAAATTTCTGTAGAAAGCAAAGATAATATTAATTTCTTAAGTTAAACATGGATTTCTACAAAGTTAAGGCCTCAACCATTCAGTGCAAAAGAAAATTACGTGTACAGCCTGTACAATGGATTGTGATAAAGGTACAGACTTCATATCCATACTCGAGAGAAGTGCTTTGGGACTTAAGAATCGCAAGAATGTACGTAGTAGGATTTCTTCTCCCAACTGGGACGAACATCTATGTTATACTCTCACGTTGTTATGGACAGGAGAAGAAACTGTCACTTTACAATACATTCTCTATACCCTTTTAGGAGATCCCAAGTTGGTGGGGCAATTACCATACTAAGGCAACAATATGTGTCGGATTCCTTCCCGTCTTTACCCGAACAGTTATTGAAAAAGCCACGCGCAAGGCTGTGAGTATGGCATTCGTTCACTCACAAATAATCAGGCACCCACAGTGTGGAGACCCCTGATTTGACGAGGGAGCGTCCGATATTTCATGCGCCCTCACCCGTCTCCTTCCCTCAATGATATCTGTTCGACCCATGCCAATCGGTGATTGATATAACCTCAAATCTCGTTTTAGATCCACCTTTATTTTAAAACATGCAGATCATGTGCAAGTGAAGATTTTGTCTCAACTTTTGGTTTGAAAAATGCATTGCCACTTTAACATTGCCTTTGTGGAAACGTTGCGCGTAAGGCGGAATGGGTATTTTTCAGGAATGTGGTCAGACAATGCACAATTAAGGGTAAGTAACTGGAAGTTAATTACAGCATTTAAAATTAAATTCATAAGTAGTTTTCATAATTTTTTCCGAGTGAATACCAACTAATGGTAGAGCGAGATGGAAACTGTGGCACATGGAAGAATTTGAAGCATAAGAATAATTATCCAACCAAGTAGTAACATACTTGTAAGTCTGAAATTCTAAAAAGGGGGAAAATACCTGAAAATCGTTTCTTTCTCGTAATTTCTCCGGAAAACGTGGTTCTGGTTACACTACTCTACTAACTGAATTTAGGTTAGTGCTTAATTAAGGTTAAAGACGAAAGTTCAAACAACACTGAAATAGTAAAATTTAATTTTTACGACTAAAATAGAAAATAAAAAAGTAGGCTAGAGCCTAGAGTCTTTGACATGGAGGAAAAAGAAACGATTTGTTCTTTCACCTGGCCTAATTTTCCACATCATTTTCATAAATTCTTCCATTCTCTCATTCCTCGTACATAGTTTTTCATCTCTCGTGGAATAAGCATATAATTAATAACTTGCAGGAAAAACATGCTGGTCTATTCGAATTAACGGTGCAACAGAAGATTTTAAAAAAATACGCAAGATAAAAGATTGTACTACGTAAGCTAACTAAGTTAACTACAAATCACCTTAACATGGGAAACTTCAGACGGGAAGTTGAATCAAAATAAAAAAGTTATTATGTGACTTGGAGTCAAACGATTATTTTTCTCGAGAAACCCCAAAAAAGAAATATTCGTACCCGCCACGTAACTATGACATTTCAATAATGGCTAAGGTTAATATAAAGATAAATACGTACCAAGACATAGGTACATAATGCTTAAGTATTCAGGCGTTCATTGCCCTTTTCGATAGAAAAAAATGAGACTACTGTCGTTCATAGGAACCAATTATTAATTATTATGTAACCGTGAGAAAAAAGACGATCCGGTGAATCTATTTTTACCTTTCCATCCAAACAATCATCGCTTGAATTTTTTCATTTAAATTAATGAAACCAAAAGGGTTCGCTATAAGTTCAAAATAAAGAAAGATGATAACAGTGAATTAAGAGGTGTGCAAGTGTGCATTCTTAAATTCTATAGGTTAAACGTTGGGCTACTGACCGGAAAGAATACGATTGATTCCGGCTGACGTGTATGGGCACCCTCAACTTCAACCAAGTTACGTGATTTTTCTGGCGCCGAATCTTCTTGGGTAACTTGGAACTTCCCCTCCCCGCCCCTACCACAATGTATGAATTTCACACGTCGTATAGGTTTTAGAATAAGGTGACCCCTTATCTCACCTATCAAATCAATTTCCGCGCTGATTATTGTGTGAGACCCTATTTCATGCTTTTTCCTGCAATGTAATTATGACTTTGCTCTATTATACATATGACTACATCTAAGATCCATTTGAGGCTCATTTTGAGCGTCGATCGTTTGAAAATGTTTCAGATAAAGGTCGAAACCCAGGGCTTTCCTGGGTCTAAGTTTATAGTCCGAATTGCCGAATTTCACAGTATTTTCCTCAAGACACTATGAGATATTATTTATTTTCTTTGGATAAGTTAGGAGATAGTTTCCCGTTAGGATCCTAAACAGTATTTCTAACCTAACACAATCTCTGAAATGACCCACTGGGCTCAGACACCTTTCCAGTCGCCTCACTGAGGAAAAAACGCTGCGCGGACTACCTTTCGTCTGGCTCCTACCCTTCGACCTATCATGGGTAACCTTACCAAGAGCAATTACACAGGCCTGCAAAAAAAATTTTTTTTGGTGCCGGGAATCTTTGTGATGATTTTAACTATATTTGAGCTGAATCCAAATATGAAATCCGTTTTTATTTAACAGCTCTACTTTTTTAGATATGGCACATCTTACGATTAGTTGTTTTAATATTTGATATATTCCGGAAAATAATTTTCAAAGTTAAATAAATCTATAAGTATACTAATTTATAACCACTCTGCGGTGTTCCTTTTATTTTCAATAAGTTGTCAATAAGTTTTATGTATATTTCTATATTGTAGGCCAATGAGATAATTATTAATATAATATTCCCATATCATCATTTAGAAGATTTTTTTACGTGAGTAACAACATATCTATATCTTGAAAACTATAGCTGATAGGAAAAAACTAATGTCATAATTGGATTCAGCACCCCAATTGTTCTTTAAATCAGCATTAAAGCTCCGGCACCAAAACCCCTGTTGGCCTGTGTTATTAATATACTATTCCCATATCATCATGTAGAAGATTTTTTTACGTAAGTGACAACATATCTATATCTTGAAAACTATAGCTGATAGGAAAAAACTAGTGTCATAATTGGATTCAGCACCCCAATTGTCCTTTAAATCAGCATTAAAAGCTCCGGCACCAAAACCACTGTTGGCCTGTGTTATTAATATAATATTCCCATATCATCATGTAGAAGATTTTTTTACGTAAGTAACAACATATCTATATCTTGAAAACTATAGCTGATAGGAAAAAACTAGTGTCATAATTGGATTCAGCACCCCAATTGTTCTTTAAATCAGCATTAAAAGCTCCGGCACCAAAGCCACTGTTGGCCTGTGTTATTAATATAATATTCCCATATCATCATGTAGAAGATTTTTTTACGTAAGTAACAACATATCTATATCTTGAAAACTATAGCTGATAGGAAAAAACTAGTGTCATAATTGGATTCAGCACCCCAATTGTTCTTTAAATCAACATTAAACGCTCCGGCACCAAAAACACTGTTGGCCTGTGTTATCATTGCTCTACGGGTCATCGGCACACGCAAGCTTTCCCACCACGTCATGGTTGTAGACCTTGGAGAGGGATTAATAAATAAAAAGATAATATTTGTTAAATATATGACCATGTCTTCAATGCACGGATTGCGTGGCTTATCAAAATACACAGGGATACTGCCACTGAAAAAGTGATTGAGACACAATGAAAGTAATTGGTGAACATTATTTTAGTAGCTGTGGAGGCTAAACGTTTGGACAAGGAAGATGCGCGAAGGCGACGAGGAAATGATTAAAAATACTAACGCAGAATACCGACGGAAGAGCGTAATGTTAAATTACCAATTTTCTTAAGATGACGAATCTCATTACTCCCACTACGTCTCCATTGGAGACCAAAGATAATAAAGCTCATGAGCAAAGGAGTCGGGTAGGTTTTATCAGCGGTTTCTATTTATTTTTCTCTGCTACTGTAAGCGCATATTGAAATATGAAGGAACCAACACAGGCGGTTTTGAACTAAATAAAACGACAGGAACATAAAAACAAAGCAGAAATAATACTAAAATAGGACACCAACACCAGTTTCTCCGCAAAGAAAAATGATTGCCGACAAAGAAAAAAATGATAATCATTACTAACAGAAATGACCAACTTTCCGCTCCAATAACCGCATAACATTTTTTCCATAGCATCTACTCAACCCATGAGTAGGAATTCAAATTTAAATATTTACCCTAATTTAGTCGAGAGAAATAAAAAAAAGGGGGCGGGGCAATCTTTGATAAAGATGCATCGCTTCGTTGAATAAGGCATTGCAGACGTACACTCATGAGCCGATGGGGAAGATGTGAATTTGAAATTTCGAGCGATTGGGACAAATATTTTAGAAGAAAAATGTTAAACTGATTTCAAAATTTTAAAAATAAAGACGGAAAAGATTACCGCCGTCGGATTGGAATTCGTAATCGGCGAAAATCTAGTCGACCCACACGCCGATACATTTAAGTATCACAAGTCTATAAGTAACTTAGTTACAGATTTATTATTTCGCCACACAAAAAAAAACCTTCGAATCCACAAAGCCAATAACGCACCAACCAATGGATTCTCGCGCATTTTAGCGTCGAGGTTTCCGGTAGCCAAAGGAATCCTCACTGGGTGGATGGATTTTTTCCCTCCTGCCCAGGCTACGTGACGCTCTGCGGTTTTGTTACTTTTTTCCCACTAAGGGTCCCATTCGGACGTTCCACGGAATATGTATCTCACTCGATTTCCTGCTCTCTATTCGATAAATAGTTCCCGTAACGGTCCCTCCGTCTCGAGGAGTGGAATCCAACGAGCGGCATGCATTTCCTCTCCTGACACACCGATCGGGGGAGGAAGACGAATGGGACCGGGAGCTATTAAACCCTACGGCTTGGGGAATGGGGTGGGGAGAAACATAAACATATTTATGCCCCTAAGAACTCGAGAGTTAATGCGCACGCCATGTATTTATCGGGGGACTACATTCCACCGCGGGAAGGGGTAATGTTGATATTATACGTATACATTGGAATGGTGGATAATATTTGCTTCCTGGCGTTAATCGGTGCATCTCCATCCCTATCAAGGCCGAGGTCCAGAAATTAAAAAAAAATATTTCAGCGAACCTGTTGCGATATATTTACGGACCAAAGTCATTTACACTTCGAATCCTCTACAGGCATATTACCATCCCTTAAAGCATTTTTTTCGTCAAACATTATCATTGAATATCGACCAGCTGAAATCAATCACTCTTATGATTCCTTAAGGTCTAACTAGGTCGACAAAAAATTCAGATGGGCTGCATAGTTAAACTATAAAAGGAGAGGAACATGAGAGGTAACTGAAGCCTAATTCGGGATGGACTTCGAAAGTCCGATTGGTGTAATGATGTAATGGTTACATCGATAAGAAAACATTGAAATCATCTCTTTCATGCACAGCCAAACCTTGACTTGAAGCATGAAACAGCGAGTTCTAAAAAAAGCGGGCTCGCAACAGACCAAATGAATGGCGAACTTGCCAATGCTTAGTTATAATCATCAGATCCGGACATAGATATTTCCCCTTGCCTATCTTCCGGGGGAGCTACCCAACAGTAGTTAACCACGGGTATTCTCCGGGCACGCATTCCCTACACCTATTCTCTACCGCCTTTCCTTCCGACCCAACCCCTCAGTCACCCAAGACACCCTAACGCCCCCACCACTCTTCCTACTCTCCCCCCCAAACACAACCCTTCCACCCCCTCCTCCCCGCCCCAAACCCCTCAACCTTCCCCCACCCACGAACCCTCCCTCCCGCGGTCATTGACGCATCAAATTCTGCCCTCGGCCCCCTCCACTCCCGGGCCCATCCTCCGCCAGCGACGGCGAGGATTTCCCGTTGCCCGCCATAGTCCGTGGGAATAAAGCCTGGTGCCACCGACATCGCCATGAGAACGCTCGCGCGCCCTCTCCTCCCTCGCCTCCGCAACACTGCGTCGCCGCCTTCTCCCATCGCTCGCTCCCCTTTTGTTTTTTTCCCTCCTCTCCTCCTTCCTTCTGGTCCCTTCTCCCCTTCGCCGCCCTCCCCTGCCCCCATCCGACTCTCGCCCCCTCCCCCACTTCTCCCACACTTCCCCTTCGTTCTCTCCCATTCCATACTATTTTTTTTCTTAAGAAGGTTTCGACATGAATGCGGCCGGTAATACGTCTGGCCGAGTGGCCGCTGAGTCGAACTGCTCCCGCGCTGGATGGGGAGGTAACGCCCTCCTCCTCCGCCCTTCCCCTTCACTCCTCGGCGAGAAAGATTTCCTTTCCTCCCTTCTTTCAATTTCTCTATCCCAGTCCTCTCGCCGTTTCCTTCCGTCGCCCCGAGACCCTCCGCTTCCTGGCACCCTCACCCACACCCCGAACCCCCCCCCCCCCACTTCGCACTACCGCGGTTCCGAATTGGGCACTCTCCCGAATCGATTCACCATAAAGTCGAAATTTGGAATAAAATTTCGATGATTAACGAAAGAATCTTTTTATAATAGGATAATTTCGATTTTTCCAACCCCCTCCCCCCCGGATGTCCTTATGTGCATCTTGGAGTCAAAACAGGTTCTGCATACTTAATACGCCCATAAATATAATAATCTTAATTATAATTCGATTATCATGGAAATAACTGTTTTTTAAAAATCAATATCATCGACATAATCCAAATTAATTTGCATACAGGTGAGTGTAGGTTATAAATTTGCACTCTTTTTTCGGAGGAATAATACTGAAACGATACTTCCGTTTCCAATTTATTTAGTAGCCATAATGATTACTGGAATTGCCCATTTTAAAATCAATAATTTATAGGTCGTTCGAGTTAGAATCGATGTGATTTCAACTCACTCGGCAATTGGTGAGAGAAAAATCGTAAATAAGCACCCTTTCTTCGTAGGAATACCTGAGCAGATGATTAATTTCGTTTTCTATCGGGGCATGGGATCTGAACCCATTCACCTGCAATCGATGTTAAGGACAGATTTCTATGGAGTGGATCCAATCACTTGACAGGATTCGAATCGAATCTTTTCTTCAGATCGCCAAGCTTTAATTTAAATGCGCGCCCGTGGCTAATAACATTCTGAACGAATCGATTGGTGTTGTAGAATTGGAATTCGTTCTCTCCTTCGAAACGTCATTCATGTTTTGTTTAATTCTCACATTCGGCTTCATCCTTCCTCTCCTCTTATCAGGAAGAACACTACTGACGCTGAGTTTCAAAATTCACACACATGAATACTGACTTCATTTGGACAAAAACTTATAAATTTATCGTTTTTTTCTGATTTTATTTCACCTTGACCACGATCTGACAAGTTTCTCCCGTTCGAATCGTGTTCGGTGGCACCCGCCTCGAAGAAACTGCATATCTGCTAGTCCCATTTCGGGGAAATATAACGATTTCCTGTCGGGATAGTGTGGCGATAAATTTTGCCACCAACCGCAAATCCTGGGGTTTGAGTCCTGCTGCAGGAAGGGATGCTGTGATTTTTCTGCGAAATCTGGCGACAAGCAACAAGTGGATTTCGTCCAGAATAAAAATATATATACCAGCGAACAAGATTCTGTGGGATAACATAGCCTACTAGGATTTTAATATACTCTCCACTCTACAGAAATACATTTCCGAGATTAAATTGATTCACGTGGTATGCTTCGAATGATATATTTTCCTCAGATCACTAATCTTTCTTTCTTATCTTTGATTTGTTGATACCAGTGAATCATACTACGTCAATCAATTTTTAGCCATCCAAACAACTAACCAAAATTCCGTTATCCCTTGAGAGAGATTTTGTGGAAACATTTCCCGTCGAAGGAATTTTCCACACATCTTGAATATGTAACCATTTTTTTCGCTTGTTTCTGAACAACAGGTTTCGGCATTAAGCCTGCTCTTACTGTGGAACTGCACCCACCCTAAGGCCACTTACGGTGAAAATAAACCTCTGAATATATGCAAAATGTGTACCAATGTTTCCTCGCCCAAATTTATTGCAGGCTCGATGACCTAGAGTGCCTTGAATTCAAATCCAAGAGATGCCCCTTTATACCATAAACGCAACCCAAATTTTCAGTACTTTTTGGGAACCTCTGGCAGCAAAAGAAGAGAGAGTGAGTACCTCTCCATTATCTCGAGAGCGTGAATTCCACGTGAATTGCTCAGAGCGGAACTTCAGAGCATCGATAGAGCTGCGAAACAAAGGGTTTTGGTTATCCATGAATAGCTAATGTTTTCATCTTCTATATTTGAGATAAGTTATCTTTGATTAAGGGATAGCATAACGTGTGGGTGGTGGATTAACGTCGAGGTAATCGCCTCTTTGACCACAAACTCTTCATGATGATGAAAGACTCCAGTGAACTACTGGAATTAACGTCCCACTCGAGGATCGGAGTAGTGCAATTCAAGCGGCATCCATCAGAGATGGAAAAAAAACTGTTCGCTTCAGGGAATGGGTTACGGAACTAAATTTCGCGTGATTGAACGTTTCAATTTTTTTTAGCGCAAAATTTGCACACATGGAAGAATAATAGAATTAATCCGCCGAATTCGAGAAAATACCATTTAAACTGGTTCATTGAGGGGGAGGACGAGTCAACAAAAACATGACGTATTTACTTTTTCCTTGTTGTTTATTACTAATGTTCGTTCATTGGCATCACTAATTGATTAAAATTGGCAATTTTTCCACAAAATAAAATTTTTAATACGACCGGTTTCGATGTAACTACATCATCTTCTGGGCCAGAAGAGGATGTAGTTATATCGAAACCCGTCGTATTAAAAATTTTATTTTGTGGAAAATTGCCAATTTTAATTAATCATGTTAGTCCGCCATATCACGCCTGAAACGTCTCTTTTTATTGGCATCACTAATGTACGTTGCTGCAAAGGTAAAAGTTAAAACATAACCCGGCATGAAAAGAAATGACGGAAAAGAGCGGAAAGATATTGTAACATTGTAATATTTCAAAAATATATTATTTTTTTATTACCACGACCCTCTTTTCAAAGTTTAAATATCGCCATTAACTTTTAATAATCAAAGCACTTTACTTTTCCACATAAACTTATGCGGAAAAGTAAAGTGGTCTGATCATTAAAAGTCGGTATGAAGATTTTCCACTAAGTTACGCCAGAAACTGTTTTATTGATCGCCATTAAGTTTCATAGCCTCGATGATGACGTACTAAATTATAAGCACACGTTGAACTAATTTTATTAATAACGTTGAATTAATTATATCAACACACAAACTCGTATGTATATTATACTTGTGTCACACAGGTATTTTTCCACAGTTAAGATGGAACTTCATTAAACCGAGGCTTCTACATTCAAATTGTTTTTCATCACGGAATGATGAATTTGTATTCTTTGATATTAAAGAGCGGCTAGAGCTGGCTTGGACGAGGGTCAACTTGAAAGGTCAACTTTAACGTGTATCACTCACACTCAAAAGGAATTATCTATTACAATGGATTTCAAAACTTAAGTTAGAGGCTGCACTCGTAGATACCATCTTAGTGACAGTCATTGATCGATGATATCAACATATTGACGGATCTGACTGGTAAACAGCGTCCCTTTTAATTTCGTTTTAATTCCAGCATCATGAAAACATAAATTTATTTATTTATTAATAACAATACATTTACTACACGTAAATAGTTTGCAATGGTTTCACAATTCAGCCTTGCTGAATTTCACAATGCGCACATACGGCTTATATTTTTCTGAATCGATTGACAACTAATCCGTGAACATCTATCGGCAAGGACTCGACCACTAAGCATATCTGTGGATTCAAGATCGTTTAAATTTTTGAACGTGCGTGCTTAAGCCGATAAATAGGCTTGGAGCCTCTTTTTCACCAGCTGGTGTATTTCCTTCCTCCTACGAACCACTATCTAGACCTCCGAGAAAATACTTTTCTAATTCGAAGTCTCTTTTCCATTTCCTCCAACCCACCTCCTTTGTCACATGGCGAGCTTGTTCTTTCCCAAACCGCCGTTTTTCCTCTTTACGCTCAACTTCACCGCAACATCTTACCCCACCCACTCTCCTTTCCTTCCGTTTTTTTCTGACTCTGTCCCCCCCCCCTCCTCCACCCAAATGCATTTCTCGCTACCAAGATTAAATTCTATTAGCCTCCATACCCATCTTCCCCTCTCCCCATACACGTCTAGCATTACTTTTTTCTTTCACCCGCATCATCGGTAACGCGTTCATACTTTTTATCGTGGCTCAATGCACACGATTTTATGCCTTACAAAATGATGACATTAACCCGAGTTGGGGATCGATATATTATGAATGCAGCGTGACGTAATATTTTTGGCGTCAGGGTTCCGGGTATTAAAATGAGAATTATCTGGCCAACACCAATACCTATCTAACTTTGACTTATTACGTTGCTTAAGACATAATTTGATGAACTACTAAAATATGTCTCGTCTCCTATCTAATGACGCTCCTAAACTACGCCTTTAGCATTTAATCTTATTCCACGAATCCTCATTCGTACTGAACTTCTGTAACACATTACTGAAATATACTTATTGCAGCTATATCTCGATTCAAAGGCGAAATAAATCATCGGTTGATCATGTGGCGAACTATTAAAATTATGGAACAGCACATGACCTAAAAGAGTGAGACAGAGATGATTTAAAACGTCAGACAAAATTGTGAACCATTCACTGTAAAATACGTACAATGGACTAACACACATCTATGAATGAGTGATAAAAATCAAAGTCCAATTACCGCTTTTTTTGCAGAGAGATCATACAGGTTCTCATATCATCGCGCTGATACATTTAAAAAGGTGAAACCGTGATATATATTGTGCAATTGCGTGGTGTCATTATTTTCCAGGACCAGGATTTTCGCAATGGCATTGTTCTTCGTCTACCTGCGGTGCAAATCCATTACGTTGTAATACTATTATTTTCCTCAATGTTGTAAAACCTCATCAGTTTCTTCCATTCACTTTCTTTTCTCTACCTTTCATTGAACTTAATTTTTTCTCTCCTACTTGCTAGGATTACAGCATCCCAAGAGCAGTGAAATCATAGTAATTTTTGAATTGGGAGCGCGTTACCAAATTCTGCGGCACTCCACAACTACATCCGCCTCATAACACCTCTTCAAGAAAAAGGATGTTGCAAAAAAATTGCAAATCAGGCTTTTGGGGTCCTTGACAGCAAACAATGGACGTGTGTAATTTAAAATGTGCTATACGTTCTCCAAGGCTTGGGAATTAGTTCACGGGAATAAATAGTTCAAATTAAACTGTTCATTCAAGAACTTACAAATCACTTATCCCTTCCCACTACCTACACTGCCTTTAATGAAGAAAAAAATGTACGAAAAAATGCAAGAGAATGATTTAATTCGTATAAATGAATAAAAATTAGTCCCCAGTAGAAGTAAAAGATGTAATTGCCCTTCATGAACACATATCTAAAAGGTATTCAAGCCGTTTCGACCTGTAGACGCTCGTTGGAACACGGGCGAATCTCTTGTCCAAAAAACACGGCGACATCCCGAGAATGGAGAGTCATTCAAGTATTCAAGCCATCAATTCTTCTTTAATAGTCTCCGGGTTTAAAAGGTTCCCTAACACAGGAATATTGATAGCATTACGGATCTAAATTGGTTGATTGAAAAGAATATTCTTCTTTTCGTCAGAGGTGCAGTCTGAAAAACCAACCAGAGTGTAAGATGATAGACAGGAATGTAAGATTTTTCAGAGAAATAATCGATATAATCTCCATGCTCAGTAAGACAATAATGCATTTGACTCCATTAATTATTTTCTTAGGAATTACACATACGAATGCTGGAAAGATTTTCAAGGAAAAAATCTACCCTTATTTTTTAACACACACAGTTAATTTTCTTCTGACATCTTTGCCACTCATTAGGTGCTAAAGTGTAAAAAAATAGAAAAAAATAGATTTGAGGCAACTGTAAAAGTAATAAGCCTAACGGATAAAATGCCAAATGGCATGTCCTCTCATAATTCACCTAATTCTTGAGTGAAACGAGTTATTTCTGGGTAATATTCCATTGAGAAAATAATATTTAAATCTTTGTTTTGTGTCATTAATTTACTTCCAGCCATGTGTTTTGGATTTCGACTACAAGTAATGTGAAGGTGATAAAAATTCTGTAAACATTCAACATTAAGAAAGGTATTCATACCTTGGGTGCGTTTAGACCAATGAAAAACCGAATATAATTGGTCAAAGGGATGTGTAAATGCGCTGGGAAAACGTACCAGCAAAACTTATCATATAAATGTCTTTGCCCAGTCATTTGGCTAAAATTGTACCTTAAATGGCGGAAAAGTCGAAGTCATTATTATAGTAATCGCAAAATTATTGATTTGTATTGTTGGCAGTGTTATTACGTAGTTTTTAGTAGACACTGTAAAGCACCAGAAAACGCCATTGTCTTCTGTGGTACCCAGTATTTCTCAGCAATATTCATAAGGTTTACTGTTTCCATTATTCTAAATGATTCTTCAAATCCATGTTTCAACCTCCCTTAATGCAGTACGGAATGCTTTGGAACACCTTGGAATAACGATCTGGACGTAAAATAGATCACTATAATGAAATGGCAAATACAAATTCTACATACATCACCAAGTGGTAGAAATCAGTCGTGGACAATCGTAAAATTCAATAAATATTAGCATTTAAGCTCTATAAGGCTGATTTCCATTTACCTTTGGAATCTCTATCAGTTTATATAGAAAATTGTTACATAAAATAATTAATTTCTGCTAATTCTCTTTGGGGACTAAATCTACCCTCTGATTCCAGTTACATTCAAGGAGAATGAAGCTGGCATTTAACTTAAGAATAACGCCTCTGTCTATTTCGACAAATATATTCAGTTCTTTTTCCTTCAGCTGAGAGTGGCCACGCTCTAAAAAATAGAGGAAAGAATACCATGTTTTAGAACCTTAAGTGCTGTAAAACATTTCATTTGTTCACAACGGTGAGGGTCATAAGTTCCCTTTTCCCGAGCATCAATCAGAAACCATTCACCTTCATGTAACGCCTGCCATTATAAAGCACTTTGGAAAGCCAGAAAGGGAAGTTAAGATGCAGGGAGCGTACGAATAAAGACTTGAAAGCTGGAAAATTATTAATATTACGTCCATTTAATAGCATTCTTTCCAGCCGGACTCGCCTCGATTACTCCGGTAACAACTTGAACGTGATAACCCGCTGCCCGTATAAATCACGTTTAAGACCTCGAGAATTAAGACATCCAGTCGGTATTGATAAATGCGCTCACTTGCATTCACGCGGAATGGGAAAACGAGGAGCGCGACTGCACCATTAGCCTAAGCCTAACGATCCACGCCGTCGTGGTGTGATCCGCGGTAACCCATCCGAAAAATAGGGTTCAGCCCTTGAAAGTGTTTCACGCACAACCCTCACTTAAAGAGCCGTATCTAGTCGCACACTATGATCATCATCGCCCGCTGATGACCACAGATGATGATGACCGGGACTGACCTCATCCAGATAATGGTGTCGCCGGCCAGGCGCCTCCCACCGAGGGATTAAGGAGAGATTTCGAGAAGAGATCTTTCTTTTCTTTACGCTTCCGCAGGTTCCGGGAATCCGTCTCTTCTCGAAGCCTAGAGGAAATCTTGGAGGTTATTTGCAAGCTTTGAAATGTTCCAACTTGCAAAGCAAAAAGGCACTATGATTCACTGGTCATTCTCTGGGCAGAGGCCGATCTCAGAGTCGAGAATCGAGAAACTGAGGGTTACCGATTAGAGACCAAAGGGTCCATCTCGATGTGGGATGTTGCACGTTGTCTCCCACTGTGTTCCGAGTAGGTGAAAATAATGTACGTCGCCGTGTATTACCCACAAGCCAGGTTAACTAGTTCTTGTATTTGCAAGTGCATAATTCCACACCACTTCATTCGAAAGTTGAGCGCCTACATACACATCTTCGATTTAGACGAAAGGATAAAATCAGTTCGCTTCCACTGCGGAATGAGGCGAGCCACTGGGTATTCAAAAAATAACATTCCAAGGGAATTTTAAATAAATACATTTTTACAGACGAAAGTGGATCAAAAGTTATGGATTTCGACCCACGTCTGACGTGACGCATAAGGATACAAGAGACTCCAAATGAAAATACAGCTCGACATCGCAAATCTACGATATTTGATTTAGAATGTTTTACAGCGAACTTGTTCAGAGAAGACTTTAGGAGACTAGTTCGATGCCCTGTACTTTTGACACTTTCAAATCAATAAACCTTAAACGCAAGAACTAAGACATGCTATTCATTATCATTGTGAAACGATAAGGAGATTGCTTGCACCAGCATCATTGAAGATTGCACGTAACGGCCCCTAGAACAATGCACGTATTTAATGGGGGGCTCGGGGCCTTTTTTTGTTATTTTGTTATATTTAAGAAGGAAATATATAGTATATAACTACGGAAAAGACTCTGGTTTAGATAGTTTGAACAGTCATTTCCACTTACAAAATGACTCTACCAAATTGTTCAAAATTAAAGTGTAAGCAGCTACACTAAATTTTTATTTTACATTAAATTAAGCGGCATGTGCAGTGAAAATGTTTCTGTGGGTTCCCCAAAGTGTTCGTTTCCTTCAATAGATGTGAATGGATGTCTCTTTCAAGAAAATCAAGAAAAAATCGTTCGACATGAGAGCTAAAGGAACTGTAAATTCATTGGATGGCGTTTTAATTCGAAACCTATGCGGCAGCAAACATGAGAAACAAGCAAACGTAAAAAAAATGTCCTTTTTCTAGAGCAGTGTTTCACAAACGAATGAACTTTTTTTAATCAATTTTTTTTAATATCTCAATCAATGCACGCTGGTCTGATCTTGTCAAATTTTGATTTTTATTTTTTATTACATGTGTTTCAATTACTGTTTGTTAAAGGAAGAAATCATCGTGTACTAGTCAGCGATGTATTTTTCTCCTTCCTGACAGGCTACTTCCGACAATCTCTTCAAGTCCAGGCTCGTTCTTAGCGGTGACTCCGCCCACCAAGCTATTCTATCCATGAAATAAGGAATACAATGTATTTCTCTACTGGATTTCATTGAGATTCCACTAGTTTGAACGCTTTAGCGTCATCAACATCTAATTGTACCGGGAAAAAATCCACTGGACGAATATATTGCGTTACTTCTTTCATGAACGCGAACTTCCTCATAGTTGAGCCAGAAATCATCGAATCCAAGATATTCTGTGATTTCCCTACGATAAATGAACGTGAAACAGGCTTTTTCATAATTACAAGCAACGGATCTAGGCAAAAATCAGCAATCGGTTAAACGCGAGAAAAGACATGCAGGTGACAATTTCAAAGAAATGAATTTACGCGGCTACTAAAGCTATATTGCATCAGTATCTCGTCCTTTTTTGTTTATAGATATTGAGTATGAAATATACACTTCCTTTTAATGTTTGGATGCTTTATACATACATTTGTATGAGAAGAATGGAGAGTAAAAAAACAAGCTAAGGAGGCATCGCTCGCGTATTATTGCGCATGAGAGATATCGCAGATTAAACACCTATTGCAATTAGGAGAGGATGGAAGAAATGGTACTGGAGTGAAAAAAGGAGTTAAAAAATATGTATCAGATACGTGCAATTTTTTAAGCTTCAAATCTGAGATGAGTCGAGGCAAAGGAGGAAAACGCCGCCACCAAAGGTACAAATCCCATCCTCATTTCAGGACGAAATCCCTAGTTGGACTCTCGGTTATTTCCTCTTTTTGACTCGCTCATAGCAAAGCGGATGCCGAATACGTCGCCTATATCGCGTTCAATCAATCACAGCCTACGATGCACATCACCAAAGATCGTAATGTGTAAACCCGACGTCAAAGAAAGGAAACGGATGAATCTCTGATAAACGCACAGTCACCGGGGACCCTAAACATTTCACCAACGGCGTTCAACAACCGTTCCGCCTCTCGATCCCCCAAATGGGCACCCTTCTCCCTTAACGGTGGAAACGTCCAGAATTTCTTTTTTCCCCTTCTTCCTTCGGTTTTCTCCGACGCCTTTTCCTCCTACGCCCCCACCGACCTCACTTCTCTCCGGGGAGAAGGCAGCTTTTAGCTAATGACTACGGATCCCTCAGCTACGAGGGGATCTCTTCACCCCGCAAATGGTCTTCCTACGACGACCTCGCCTCAACGGATACGTACTTTTTCAAGTACACAAATTCACCGCGACACGCAATTTCTCGATTACTTCGTCGAATAACACCGCCGTCTCCGGCAAAAGGGTTTCAAATAACAACCTGATGTTTTTTAGTTGTTCCCCAACATCCTTTCCTCAGATCGGTTTTTATAATCTTCCGATAACTTTCTTGCACACCCTTCCTCATATTTAACGACATCAATTATTCATACGAGTTGCACCATGGAATGATGCATAATTTCTAACCAGGCACCGTTAATATTAAATATTATTCACCGGAAACAACTAATGAGTACTTAAATAAGACATACATTTTTTGTGGAATTGCTGAGTCCTGGGATTGTGAAAAATATGGAATCAATATCCGTATGATAGTTTTACCACATTAAGAACAGAATTGGAGTAATTTGAAGGGACTTACTAACGACGTTATAGATAAATAATCGGCAGAAAAACACTAACGGGTAGGAGAATCACTGAAAACGCCGGGATGAACCGACGACTTGAATGACGGATCTCTAAATTCTAACAGCAACTACCTATTAATCAAAACTAAACAAGTTCCCTTTACGTTAGACGTCCTAAAAAAATGTGTACACCAGTACCGCTTATTCTCTTATTATTGTATTAACACTTGATGAACAAATAAAATGAGATTGTGAAGGCAAAAGAGTAATGCGATTAAATCAATAATCGTTTCATCTATTTCCTACCTCATCGTATTTTCCATTAGAGATTATCAAGGAATGCTCCGTTTTGATCCCAACATGATTATCATAGAGGTCGTTACAATTTTAAATCCATTATTCCAAAAAACGATTATTAGAGTTTTATTCTTGCCACCTGCTAAGAAAATATACCAGACACTAATATGATAACAATTGTCCACTAATTTCAAACAAATACGAAAGGCTTTAAACAACGCTCACGAAATCAATAATCACGAAATTTACTACAAGCAGATACATACTTTGGTAGAATACCAATCTTCAAAGGATCAACCCTAGTTCATGCTTGACGCAAATTATACAAAAGACAGAGCAAAGACCAAACGTAAACTGATCTATCTTTCAGGACATTGTTATCGTTAATGTCTTCGTCAGTAATTTGGATATTCTCAGGCAGCGTAAACATAACTACAGCGACAAATATTTGAATAGAAATGGCATATTACAAACACTACTCACGGCATCTTTATTTAAAGAGTCGATCGAGACTTGAAAATGGTTGAACAATGCATTAGAGGGCAATTTTTTATACATTAAAGGCATCGGAAACACGGTGAACTTGCTGGAGTGTTATATCCTCACAAGAGCCACACATTAAAATGGTTCCGAAAGAAAGCTCTGAAGAGCCTGATAGTATCGGTACACTACTGGCACAGGAGGGAGCACATCCATTATAATAGTGGGTAGCAGCTATAATGAGGTGACAGATGACACAAATTCGTCGAGATAAAGCAATACCGTTAGGCGAAGCTGACGAATTTCCATTAATTTCCGGGTCACCTTTCGCAATGTTCTGACAGAAAGCAGCACTTAAAAATTCTCTCCTAATCCTGCCTCCTTTACTGAATTTCCCTTAACTCACAGTCGCACGAACAATTAGAGCAATCCCAGAACATCAAAGGGGTGTATATAAATTTGGGAGTTTTAGAGTCAGTTACCTGATACCTGTACTCAACTTTCCACTAGCGAGTGACTATGAAATTTTAAGCTGGTTGGAAAAGCATGATAATACTCGTGCCATCATTAAGGAAGGGGATATACTATATTTCACATCCAAACTCATTTAGTCTCGTAGTTTACAATTATGATTTATTTGAAGTACCCTTAAGCTTACGTAGGACATTCCTTTTAAGGAGTGCCAGCATGAAATTAAGCAGAAATTTTTTTTCAGAATTCTGATCCCCTTTTGATGAGATTTCCGTTCCCCTTTTGATGATTTATGATTGCATTAAACCTTAACTACTCACAACGCAATTATCACTCCGTTGACGAAAAAAAAACTGGGAAAATGAGACTGAATAGATGAATTCTCGGAGAGCTAGCTGCCAGGGGATATCCGAGAAAAACAGAAAAGGTAGGTGGAGGAAATATTAAAAGACATATGGGGAGGAGAATTTTGGTAAAGCGATATAGAGAAATTAAGAGAATAGATTTTTTCAACAGCACGAAGAAGGCAGAATGTACGAAGAATGAAAGAATGAAATAAGGTATGGCTCAAACATAAGGATATTCTCGTAAAACGTAGAAGTGAATATTCGTTAGCAACTAAATATACCTATAACACGTAAAATAATTTAAGGAAATACCAGCAGGCCTTAGCGATGCCAACATTTGTATATTTTTTTAGTCAGCCAATTAAATAAAAATTAGATTTTTCCTAAAAAGCGACAAGGTTAGTAATCAACAGCGTCGGAGTCGTGCCAAGAATTCTGCAGTTGCAGTCGAAAGATCATTTCCCAAATTCACGAATCTACTGTAGCAGTTCC
This sequence comes from Hetaerina titia, assembly GCA_037158775.1. Taxonomy (NCBI): domain Eukaryota; kingdom Metazoa; phylum Arthropoda; class Insecta; order Odonata; family Calopterygidae; genus Hetaerina; species Hetaerina titia. Next base: position 41,191,877 of record CM073776.1, on the reverse strand, counting down.
GCCGACCCCTCGTTTTTTCCTCGTTCTCTTTCACTGCCTCCATCTCCAGTCGGCCTCTTCACTTTCATCGTCCGCGGTCCTCTCGCACGTCTTCCCACCGCCTTTCTACCGCCTTTCTTCACTCTCACGCCCTTCACACCTCCCGGGTTTCCCTCTCAACTTCACGCCTTTCCGCTGCTTTCACCTCTCTCCACCCCATGCACACGCTCACCCCCTTCTCACCCCCCCCCCCCGGAATCTTGAGGATTTTGCTGATCCTGGGGATATGCAACCCATCCTACAGAGAGGAGAGGAAGAACGGATGAATTCCGATGTGTAGATGTTTGGCAGGCAGGCACAGAGGCTATTCCACATCTTTGGAAAAAAAAGAGAACGGGCTGAATTTCAACGACCTTAATTCCGCATTAGCTATTTCGTAAATTTTTCGTGTTAGCCTTTCCCCGGGCGATGTACACCGTTTCCTTACTTGCTCAGAAAATGAATGACTTGAGAATTATGTAAGCTATATCGGAGTAATATAAATATAAATGAGGACAAATGAGCGGGTCTCAACCCGTATATCAATAACCTTTTGCATGGTTTGAATCAAGCACCTGTACATTAGCACTGAACAGAATTTATAAATGCCCTTTTAAGATGCTACGGTTAAATAGCTGAATATTAAATAGTAATTATATAAAAATGGACTTTAAAAACTTCCTAACAATGCATTAATGGTAATAGGGGTAAGCTTTTTCGACTAAATATCCTCAATTTCTTATTAGGTGTATAGAAAAAGCGATTAATACGTACTTTCTTTCTTCCAGTAATTCGAACTACGAAGTATGATTACTAAACAGCCTGAGGAATCAAATGACACAAAAAAGATATCGAAATTTCACGAACTTACGGGTTACCAGAAAAGCCCACATACTAAAAGAAAAACTGAAACGATTTATATAGGTAGTCATGGCAGATAAAAATACATGTGAGGGGCGCCTCCATAGTTAGGCACCGTAGATCGTAGCGGGATATGTGAAATAATTTTCAGTTTCGTATGACAAGTGAAGAACATAAAACGTTTGGGAAATCCCTGGAATGAAGCAATTTCAGATACTATTTCTTTAAACGTAATAATCCAATATTTTTCGATCATACTGGCCTTGTAGGGAATATGTTAGCCAAGTGGGCACGGCTAAGTACAAGCAGACCGTACGGCTACTATTCAGATACCCGTCGTTCGATTTCTGATGTCTATGAACAGCTTCAGCTCTTACGAAGTTTTGTTAGATGTCAGGTCTGAATTCTGGTACACCGCATGTAGAAAAGAAAAAGAATTGACCCCCCCTTTTACACACTGGTGTGTGAATTTCACACGCCATTTGGCTTGGTAAGAGGTTAGCTCTTCGCCCATTTACCAAATCATCCTCCAAGGTGATTATTGGATTGTTCTATACATAAAATTTGGCAGAAATCCTAATTATCCGACGGAGCTCCTACTGGCCGATTCGAAGTCAATTACACAAAATGTTTAGGACCACATGCAATGATTTTTAGCCATTTTCACATCGCTACTTCCCGTTTGATTCTCGCGACCAAAAGATGAGTTTATAGTTTTAATATTTAAGATGGGAAGGATAATCTAAATACAGTGTACGGGTTAATATTTTTCAGAAATGTGTCCATCGTCAAAGTAGATGTTGCGCCAGGACTAAATTAAATTTAACGGACATCAGGTTGTAAAATTAACCCGAGAACCTAATAGCGTTTACCTCAAGGGTTAGGCACGCGTCGACACCCTAGTTATTCTTCTCCGTCCTCCTCATCCAAAATCCTCTTTCACTAATTACATTTCTTAATGATACCAACAACTGTTTGAAGATTTCAATTTAAATAAAGGGTGTTTTCGATAACCAATTAGCCATCGAGACGCTAGAATACGAATCTTTATTTGACAATTCTCTTCACTGATTGGCAATTGGTGGTACCTCATGGGACTTCGACGAACTACGGCCTAGTTCCCCCATGAAATTTTTTTTAACAGCAGTCTAACGGTTTGAATTACCGATTTTGATGAACCTTAGTACTACACACAACTATACTCCTAAGCCTAACTAAAAATGACACAAAATATCCTAAAACCCCATACTAAGGATATAATACATCAAGCGTTAGTTATAGTTTAGAAAATATAACCTATTTAACCGAAAGGGTGGTGTGATGTGCGCGGGCAGAGCTCAACTCGTACGTAACTCGACCGCCCGCATGTGGAATACAAAAAGTCAGGATAAGGGGAGCAGATCCTTTCCCTGTACCGACTGCAAATTCCCTTGAAGATCCAGTACCCGAAAAATCACACAAATTGGATGAGGATAGCCGCAGTCACCGAGAATCTAACTCGAGCTCTTTGCTCAGTGCTACGATTAACTATTATTCTCATTTTTAAAGCATCTCTCTCCGTATTTATTTCCCCGCGATCAATGAATAATACTTGTACTTCATGACTCGCATCCCAGGATAATTATTCTTGATGTTGTAACGCGCAAATACCAACGCCGGGGTTTCCCCAGCCATTCTTCTTCTCCTCCTTCAGCCTACTCTTTACGAATTACCCACTCATCCTCGATACTTTATAAGTTTTTACGACTTAAAGCTAGCCAGCTCCCCCTTTAATGGCCCCCTCACCCCTGTAAACGGTTTAAACTCGCCCTCTAATGAAATACGGAAAAAAGGGGGGGAGAAGAGGACGAAGTTCCAGAAAAAACCGGCAATTTACTAATTATATTTTAATTTTCATCAGCGGTGCACAAAGAGCATTCCAAACCACGGTTTTCTGCAGTGAAATTCCGCTTCGAGCCATCAAAGATAAAGCTCAATAAAAACTTTTGACGGCAAAGCATTACGGTAAGCAAATTAACCATTTCCATTTAAAGACAACGGGTGTCACAAAGAGATGTGCTCAATCTTCTCTCTCAGCCATTTGTTTGAACCATTCAGTCAAGATTCTTTCCACTTATCACCTGACTTCTCGAAATAGATGATTGTAATCACTACGAACGAAAAAAATATTGGCTGGCTTCAGTTATTCAATGTCTTAGGATAAAAAAAATTCCTAATCTAGATTTTATCTTTTTAGTGTTATCACAACATGTAAAAGTAACTTCTAATAATATTTCCATTATTTCAAGGTTCTTTAAATTTTGAATAACCTTAATCATTTTGACATGCATTCCAAGTTTATTTTATATCCGGATCATATAGTCTAGGAGTAAATATAATTAAGTCTTTTCAACCACATAAACTCATACCTACTTCAGGTGAAGTTACCTAGACGATATATCACCACTACCATCCTCTTTAATATTTGTTTTTACCCCAATTCAAAATGTCTTTCTACCGCTTTCATTTGGAATTAAAAACTTGTTTCCTTACAGATATTATATCACCTTAAACTAACACGTCAAAATTAGAACGAACAAAGGGAATAGTTCGGTGTGGTGACTGGTGGAATAGTTTCCCATCCAAAGGGCCCAGGGTCCAATCAGGTGCGTCAGAATTTTACAATGCTATTCCGTATCCTTATCGGGAGCATTCCTCAAACAAAGACCGTCGTCCGTCGGATAGGAAGTAAAGGCTTTAGGCGCCTTTCGTAAAGAGTAAGCTAATAGCGACGCCCCTATCACCACCTTCCCCCAATACTAGAAAATCGTACCAAAGTCACATTACCCACCTATCCGAAATGGTTCAAATGACCTCGGCTATCGGTGACCTACCCCTCATAACTAATACTCATCATCATCTTCTACAGGCGGAGCCTTGTCATTGCAGCCAATGGTCTCTCTCCATTGAATACTAGAGCAAAAAAAGACGAAAATACCATATTTCCTCCATAAATATTTACGTGCAGTACCACAATGTCCTCAGCATGATAAGAGTACAAGGAATTCGTATCATCTTCCAAACATACGACTATGTTAAGCGTCGGAATTTCACTACTACGCCCATCTACATTTTACTTTCAGCGGCTAGATGAGAATTAAATATACACACATACATAATTGTATACATATGTGTATACACACACACACATATATAACCCAAGTAAATAAATACATGGAGCACACGATAAACGGAAATTCACCCAAGGAACTTTGAGCATAAACACGGTTTGGTTTTTTCACTGTCATTACATTCTCTTAAAAGTACAAATTAAACTGTTTTCATACGCGTTCATCAATCGCGGCCATAACGTTTCTCAGAAGTTGGTGTGGAAATTGTTGACTACTAATAAAAGAATCTTTAATGCAATATATTTATTGAGAATCGAACAACCTTCGTTCTGAGAGGAAAACATACAAATTGTCGTGCCTAAGCATACGTGTATAAATCCACTTAAAAATATTTCAAACAAGATATGCAGTATTATTAGACTTATAATAGCGATTTTATGATCCAAGACGTAGCTTTCGTCAAATAATGTTTTGCAACGCTTTCACATTGAGAAGTGTCTAAGTTCACAACATAAGACTTTCATGTTGATTCTCGGCCAGGTTTTCGTTTCGATGCAACACCATGTCGTAGGAAAATACAGCCGTGATTAATACAACTTGAAATGTGGATATGCGTTCCTGTGCTCGGCTCAATCAGCAATTGGGAACCTTAGATTCAGGAAAGCCATATTTAGTTAGCTGTAACCTAATGGGTAATACTACATTCAATTAATATCAAAATGTTCACAGTCGTGCATGATTACCTCTCGGATTTTTTTCTTTTACTACCTGATATGTAACATGTAAAAATGTTCGTCTTAAGATTGAATCAAGAAGAGAACAATAAAAACAAAGGATAATTAATACAAGAAAATGATGTCCGGCATGTTTACATCCATTCCAAAAGGCCGAACTTGATGGCATGCAAGGTCGCCGGTTTCTCACCCTAGCGCTCGACCTTCTAAAGTGGAAATGTGTTGAGTGTTTTTGACCCGAAAAATATAAAATTCCGACGAGCTATTCTTCGTTTCGCTCGCTAGGATCGTTTCGTATTTATGAATATCGCTTGCGTCCTCGCCCTCTTCCCACCTATCCTCCTCCCGCAACTGTCGAGACTCCTTCACCTCCCTCCTTTCACCGCCTCTCATTGGTCCTTGCCCTCTTCCCCACCTCCTCCCGCCGTTCCGAGGCTGGCGCTCGCGCACGTCGCCCCCACCACCCAACCCCCGTCACAGTCATCTTTGAGGAGAGAGGAGAAAGAAACCCTCCTCCCCAACCCCACTCACATCTCCGCACAACGCCCACCCTCACTCACTTTCTCTGGGGAAGATTTTAATCCGAGCGTCAACGGGGAAGTAATTACTCTTGCTAATGCGATTGCTGCACCTTTTTAATTAGCATTCTCCAGCCCCGTAGTGTGGGGAGGAGAGGATTGAGAAGAGAGAGAAATGGAATAGGGGGCTTTTGACCGCTCTCCGTACTCCTCACCCGCGTCGCCATATCCGCCACCGCGATCAAAGGCGATTTCCTCGTTCCTTTTAAGCCTTCCGTCCCGGCTCGTACGCATTGTTTGCGCGGGTTCGTTCGTCTGCTCGTCCCCCGCCTCTCTCTCTGCCTCTATCCGTTTCCCACGCGCTCGACCTCCTCGATTTATCTCTCTTCTCTCCACGCCATTTTTATATATCGTTCAAATACGAAGTTCCAGCAAGGCGCTTTTCGATGGAGGTTGGCGAACCATTTTCTGGCTCGCATAGTAGGCACATCTTCTGCAAGTGATCCGGTTACTTAGCCATCAAAGGGACCCGACCTTCTCCGCCAAGGAACTCTGTTCGCCCTTTGGCACAGGCAAGTGGTCTGTTGGGTGAATCACCAGGTTTTATTATTGTTATAAGTAGCCCACCGGCTTATGGTAGGTTTTTCATGAATTCTGGGGCAACACAATAATATGCACCTAAGCTTTAACTAACGTGACAAAAAATATCCTTAAACCCCATACAACATACCGTAATAACTCGTCTTTTACCTCTGCATACTGTCTCCCTCCCTCAATTCTATCAAAAGTAACTATTCTTTTCCTTTCCCTACCTCGCTTTCTCAGCATTCTCCCCTCTACTAACGTGTACAGCATCCCATTGCTTCTCTCAGTATGTCCTGCATCAACTCGCCCTTTCTTCTCCGAATGTCTATGATCAACATTATCTCTTCCCCTACCATGCCTAGAAATTCGTCACATGTTTTCCTTTCCATCAATTTCATTTTTTCCATCTCCAATGTCTCCGATCTAAGTACATCCTCTTGCCTCAACGTCCAATTTTCCAAGAGATACAAAACTACCCTCCATACCAAAGTTGTCTATTTTATTACATATTTATTCAATTTGCCGACAATCAACGTGGCACCCAAGAGGTCTCAAATCTGGGTGGCGACAATAATATATGCACAAAATTCCAGGACATTTTCAGGCTTATGCAGACCCAATCTACAATTTTGGCTGGGAGGTTCTTTTACCGCAGTTTATAATATCGCGGTGGGCCTCCCATTCATTGGATTCCAATTTCCAACTTTCCATAAAAGAAAATGCCACCCTTTTCCCCCGACTTTTCTTCCAAGGGTTTTGAAACTGACCAGGCATTTTTTTCACGTTGATCACCCCTCAACACTAATAAAATAAACATCTTTCGGAAATTCCTAATTTTCATATCACATTTGCGGTTTGCAATTCAAATTCCTGACTGAACCGAATACTCGGCTCCTTTTGCCAAGATTTTAGAAGATATTGAGTAATTCTGGATTTTTTTCGATTTTCCTGACAGAGGGACCACCTTGAATATAAATATGCTTATGACACCGTTAAAAACTGTACCTTTTAAAAAAAAAATATGAGTATATTTCCTGACAACAACAGGCGTCATACTCTTTCTATTGAGAATGGCTCATTCATACTAAGAGAAACATGATAAAAAATTTAAGAGAGAATTTCAGTTAATTGTAAGGGTTTGAACAATACCGGTGACTTTTTCGAACACATGAGACATATGGGAGAGAAACTCACTGACACACAACACAACACAACACACAGCACTGACATCACAACTGATCTGCAAGTAAATAAAACAGAACTCTTCATCGCAACAGCACAAAATTCTCAGGAGATCCTTGTACTTTCCCGGAGGATTTCAAGGTATTCTATATTTTCTAGGGGCATGGCCATCCTAAGTGAAAATTTATTGTTAAAGCGGTAATCAATAGTCAACGATAAAAACGATATCGTGTAGTCGTACGAATCGAAGAAGGTCGATCGAGTTAAACCGATGCCTATCCTATCAGAAAACTCAAAAAGTTTACCATTTGAACCCCACCCGGAATACTGACACAATAAAACCTGCGTCAATTTAGATACAAAATGATTATATACGTCCAAAAACTACAGTAATAACCATAAACATTATAGGAAACTGCTTGATTTGGGCTTCCTGCCTTCACGATTTTTGACATTCAGATCTTGCCACGTAATTATAGTCTAACACGGTAACACATCGATTACAATTTGGGAAAATTTATTTTAACAACAGAATCTCATTCCCGCAAGTACATTGAGGGGTCGAGGTCAAAATGGTAACACCCTAAAAAAAAAAAAAAAAAACGGTAACAGCCTAAAAAAAAACTAAATTTACCTCTATGTCACTACTCCTACACCGAGTATATTTTCCTAATATTTGCAACTTTTTATGCAAATTTCGCTTTCTCCAAAATATTCATTACTACCGTATTTTATCCGTCTCGGTTGCTCGGGTTTAACTGTAATAACCTAGAGCATTTAGGCACGTATTAATCACCGTACCCCAGGTCTGGGAGTCTCTCGTGTCAAAATTTCCCACGCGATTTTTTCCGTAGGAGACTCCTAAAGGATTCCCAATGCTGCAAGACGACTATTAATACGGGCCTTGGTGGCCTTCATTATGCACGAATAAAATCGCTGACCTGGAAGTTCTATGCATCAATTTGATCCACGCGTGCTTTCCGGACGAAACTTTCTGGATATTCCGCAAAGTCCAAAGTAAGAAAATGTTGATATTTGGAGACCCTTGGAGAGTGGAAGACCCGAGAAGAGCACTCGAAAAGTGATCGATCTTCCTGAATACGTCCCAATACTGAAAATACACTCTTTTCATCTCCTTCATTCTACCTCAGACTCTTTGCTCTTTCTCCTTTCACATATTCATGTCGGTTAAACGAAGCCTTCTTTCGACGCCTGTGCATAGATGCAACCAACACCTTGGGAGGTTTTTCACCACGATCCGTTCGCATCGTCTTTTTAACGTCGTAAAAAACCTCGTCTTCTCGCGAACCGGACAAGGGACTCCTCTTTTTAATAGCTCCTGGCAGGGCTTTCCGAAGAACGGGCTTCGTCCGCTTATGGTCAAGAGCATTCGATTCCCAGTCGACGATAAAAATTTTCAATTTGCCACAAGCAAGGTCGTATAGTGGTCCAAAAAGAAATGCGTGACGACCTCTCCTTGCGATGGGAGAAACACGCACGGGAGTTCATTCCGTTTCCTCAAGGAGCGGGTGGGTACTTGTGGGTGATGACGAGTATTTCTGAAGCCACTAAGAAGACAATTTATGGCACCATTTTTACGAGGTGTAACTACGTTTCCGATTTTTCCCATGCACTGATTCTATATCGCCGATGATTTACTGTGATAGCGACGCTATGCTAATGCAGAAAGACTCCAGCGCCATCGAAACACGATGACACGGAGGCCTTTCCAATTATATTTCTCGCCACGAATATCAATATACAATATATGTAATACTGCCAAATCATTTAAAACTATCCGTCAGATACCGATGACGTTTTCGATGCTAAAATGAGGACATCATTAATCTACCTTGGCTAATCAAAAAGGAAGATTTATTTTCTCCCTAATCCTAGTAAATCAATGCTACTAGGAATATTCCACTTGTTATGAAATTAATGATGAAAATTTAAGAAAAAAATATTCGTAATATTAATAATTGGAATGATAGATACAAGTACTCTATGTATTGTGATCAACTTTCCGCAAACAAAATCAATCGGCAGATAATTCAAGAAAACATTCGTATCGAAAATATAAAGCATCTTTCTACCATATTATTTCCTTGTTCGAAATCTTTTGGCTACAAAAGATTTCGAACAAAAGGAATAGTCTTTTAAATGGGATAAAAATAGCAATTGCATGCGAAAATATGTGTCCCACCTCGACGAAGTTCTATTCTCACGACACAGACTGGTCTCACCAGTTGAGAAACGCTGACCTCGGTGAAGGAACAACAGTCAGTTGAACACACGAGGTCGAGAGTTCGAATCGCATTCGAAAGGGCATGTTTAGATTCAGACATGATCGTTGCGATAGTTCAAGCAGATGCTAAGGAGTTTGGGAACCTGTAGCAAACGCAATCTAAGACTTGGCGGGATGAAGAAACCTAACGGTTATTCTTACGAAGCGCTTAAGAATAAAGATGGAGAATGAAACATGCACTTTTGATGTCGGGAGAGGAACAATTTCGCCTTGCAATCAGAAGTCATTCGTCATCCCACAGTCCCTGCGACCGAAGGAAGACGAATGAGTCTGATCACTCGATCTATTACGTGCGCTGTAAAATAAAATTGTATTGAAGCAACTACACAATTGAAGATGTGAGAACGCCCGTTCACCCAACAATTAGAAGGTCATTTGAGTCCACGAGCACGACCTCCTCCCGGTGTTGCGGTTTCCGCTCTTTGTTATAAACAATGTCTTATTTGAAATGGAACAACAGGAACAGCAGACACATCTTGAAAGGACGCCAAAACACTTCTCTTTTACGCACGAAGAAAATGTTTTGAACTGGCGGATTTATTAATATTATTTTCGACTAAAGCTTCACAAACATTAGAACTTAGACGGGATACTCGTACTGCAAGAGGAAGAACGTGCCGTACTGGTAAACTTAAATAGTCATTTTTGGATCTCAGAATTAACGATCACAACAAAATCATAACTCAATAATTTTACAGCGCACTATGTTCATCTAAAGTTTCTATTTTACGAGGGATTCATTTGAAAAAAAAATAATAAAAGATTGTAAACTCGACTCAATCAAATAGGTGCGAAGTTTTTTTCATACCATTTTACGCTGATCCAACATATCCAAGAGACAGGTTGCAATATATTGCGACGATGGAAGCGAAGAAGTTATGTTATAGAAGAACCAAACGGTACTACCGTGACATTAATGTTCCCTGTCGTATTCCTCGCGTCAATATCACGAAATGCGTTCCACGCAAACTTAAAAGCTTTCAACTTAGCAGCACACGGCAGTTTGGGAATCAGTAATGAGTTTCCAGTCACCGTTGACGAAAGGGAATGATCGCAGAGAAGAGATCACCACCACAGTCATCAACCCGAAGTGATACGCGTAGTTGAGGGTACAACTCACCTCGGAGTAAGCCTTGCGGCGTAACGCGAGAAGGGAAATAAATGAACCGCCATACCACCACGGTCGAAATAAAGGAAGACAACGACGGCAGCGGGGCGAAACCTAAAGATAAGACGTCGTTGCTCCCCTTACATAGAATGTCTGGGGACCAAGGGGAGAAACGTTAGACCTCCACTCCGCGAGAAAATCCCTGAAGTGCGAAAGAGTTCGCTTCGGAGCGAGAGAGGATTTAATGCACTATTTTGAACTTATGCAACCGCACCCCTCCCCACCTGATTCCAACAGCTCCACGCAACCGTAACTGGTCTGTGGCAGTTTTGACGAGATTCCCAGCATTCCACGGCGCTTTTTGTTCGATGAACGTGTTCATAAGCGTTAGATAAATTTCGCACTGCTGTGTTCCATGGCGTCCTTTTGATCTCGTATCCGAAAATAAATAAATTCTTAATTCAAAAAGCAAAAGCGAACACCTCACTCGAACAAACCCATAATTTCGTGATGACGATAGGCATGCGTGCGTGTAAGTGTACGTGTGTTTATGTAAACGCAAATGTATTTTTTTTGGTTGAAAATAAGCGCATACTTATATATATAAAGCAGGTGCCCTAACATCACACGCCCTGGCAAATGTGAATGTTCATCCCTGCACTGGGAAGGGTGACAACGAATACGAAAAAATCGCCGATGCTACCCTAAATGTTTGACTTAAAAATAATTTATCCCTCCTACCACCAACAAAACTCAAACTGAGATAAGGTGACGAACTTTCACGCTATTATTAAGGTTATTCCTGGACAATATGGTAGTTTATTATTATAGGTAATACACTGGTTAAGGTAGGTTTTTGATGAACACAAGCTGAACATAAACTTAGAAATAATTTTTGTCTTTTCTAACAAAATACGACCCAAAATCCTCTACAATAAACCCCTCTTCAACTCCGTATACGTATTTTCTTCCTATTTTCATTCCGGCCGACATTCCTACCCTATATCTAAATAAAAGTTTCGGATGAACTCAACGATTGAACTGAATGAAAGAGAAAGGGCTGTTCTCTTCAAACCGCTACTCACTATTTTCGGTCGAAATTCCAAACCTTTGAGGGGGCAGAGGATATTTAACTGTCAACACTAATGTCTTCCATATTTCCTTAAGTGGGTACGAGTTAACATCTCATTTCTTTGGTTTCACTTACTTTATAATTATTTTCCCCTTATTTTAGCCTAAGGACATACATTATTCGTTATATTTCCAACAAAATTCTTCGTATCTGTCAATTACTGATGATCTATTAAAGCTAGTGCAATTTCGACACACTTTTACGGTACGGAAAATACGTACTCGGACGGAAATAAACAGCTATTTTCCGCAAGTGCAATATCACTTTTACAGCTTCATTGCACAATGTTGATAACCTAAGATCAAGTGGAGATAGAGAGGTATGCTAGCGTCGTGTCATGCTACCTTAATAATTACCTCTTATACGGTTCCGATGACCTAAGACCTCGTAGGCCAAAAAAATTACGAGGTCGGTGCGGGACTACTTTAAGAGGGCTTAAGCATGTTTTTCAACAAAGTGAGCACTCCAAGCAGAAGAATCCCCAGCTCTATCTACACTTCTTTCATGACAGAGAGTTCATTACAGTTCCTTGGTCACTACTAAAAAAAAGTATGAAAATCACTAACGAACATACGTCATTGTACATAACACGAGATGATGATCCGTTAAGTCCAAGTCCATTTATCGTATTTTATGGGGTAGCTGTGCTTTTATAATGTTTCCTTCTTATTGTGGAACACCCTGTTTCTTTCAGCAACAGAGAAGTTACGAGACACGGAAGGCCAACAGATGCACCCTTTATGCCCTCTTCACCCCTACTTCACAGTTAATTTCACTTGAGGACTCACGGAGCGATTATATGATGAGGATACGATACACGTAACATCGGAGGGGCATCGCCGATCCGTGTTTCATATGAAACGCAGTGTTTGCTTCCCGTGGCTCTCCAATTGGATTACGTTCCTCCAACCACGGAGTAGGCAAGCAGAGGTTTATTTTACAACGGCAGATGCCAACTTTTAAGGCATCCCATCACATGCGCGTGCATTAAAAAGTGGTAAACCCTAGCATCGACGTTGAGATGCACTCATTTTTTTCCCCATTTTCATCCGGCGATCCCATTTTGTGAGGTTCACCGTATTTTATCATACCATAAAATGTCTGAGGAATGCGAAAATTAGGGCAACCCTAGCCCATTCGATTAAGAGAAGTGCCCTCATCTCAGACTAGCCGCGAGCTGTGCCACCATTTTCCTTCACAGGAGAGTTTTATATGAGAGCAGTTCAGTGCCCTTAAAAGGAATGTCCTTAACATTAGTCCCAAGTATGTGATGATACTCACGCAATATCTTGCACTTACCCGACAATAAAGAACGAGGATTTATGAAATAAAAAGAACACATTAGATTGAATCTGACAAACTGAACACATTCGGAGATGAATTTAGAACCGTATGACCGAGGCAACTTGGCAAGAGATCTGAAGAAATAACTATTGAATTATATTTTATTGTGTATGACAAAGATGTAAAAATAATGTGAAATGAAATTCACCGATTTGGTAAATTTCATTTAACATTATTTACACATCTTTGTCATAAAATTCTTCTTTAGATGCTTCAAAATATTATCCACGCTCGATGCTTTTATAAACGACTGGTTTACGTGACAGCAATTGTTAAGATGAAGTGACTTTCAGTTGTTGCTCGTGGAAAATAAAGCTGATCTTCGATTTGACAATGACGTATAATTGGGAATTTTTATTGCGCCACACCAACAACAGTGCTCTAACATAAAGTTTAATAGATTGATAATTCCAAAAAAACGTTAATACCCAAGAACATGAATAAGAACTTCACGAAACACGGATGGAAAGAAGATAATTCCTCTTACAAAGACGTGCGTCTTATAAATGGTAAGGTGAGCGTTTTGCAAATGAAATAAAACGAAGGACTCGTGACGCGATAATCGGCACGAAAAAAACGACACATTTGAGAAAAGTGGACACGCAGACAAACTGAAAACACGGAGGGGTCCGAAAAAAGTGTCCACGAAATGCCTATTAAGTTTAAAAATGAAAAATCCGAAAAACTACACTCGGGAGCCATGGAGCCGCAGGGTCCATTAAAGTGGCGGGTGAGATTGAAGGCCGTTGATAAGTGAAACAATTTTATAAATAACTTGGGAACATGCATAGGGATATAAACTGTGTAATTGCAAGGAATGGGGGATCAATGACATCACATGCGCGTCTCTCTTGGATCATCAAACCGCGTGACTGCCGTTTAATGGCACGCAATACACTTAGTGTTCCCTAAAGGGAAAGTCAAATCTAGGATAAAATTCCCGGTGAGAAAGCAGAATGGACCATAAACAGTAACATATCACAACAAAGTATCACTGAAATCAAGACAGCGTGAACAAGAACTTTTACAACACGTTGAAATAAATTCTCCCGACGTACATGTATATGAGGACTATGAGCGCCTACTGGGCGGTTGCTTTGCAGTTATGAATGTTCCCCGCTGAAATTTTTCTCACCTTACCTACTCTTACTTTTTCGTGAATCTGTCATAGGAAATAAATAGTGCATAAAACTTACCTGTGCCACGGTTAAACGTGTTACCCAGAGTATTTCATATTACTTGGTTTTTTGGGTTTCAGGCAACCCCTTTGATGTGTGCGCGTTTTCCTTGCAGAAAAAAGATAGTCACCACTTATTCTCACGGAGGGGTGGGGGTACATGTATGTATGTACCTCTCTTTGCGGCGCTTCTAATACATACTACAATTAACTTCACTTTATTCACTTCTAATCGCGATTGGTGAAAATGCTGCCAAATTCTTACGGGCATTCATTTTAAGTCTAACGGTTTCGCATTTTATGGCATCATCGGGTGCCATAACATTTTTTTCTAGTATAACCGAGTGGCATAAAAAATGTCGTTGGCTGAAGGAAGGCCAACGGGGACAGTGAGGATGGTGAAGATGGAAGCGTGATGCCAGGACACATTGCTGATGTTGGCTCGGGTTGGAGAGGAAAAATAGGCAGCGGGAGGGAAAAGGAGGGAGCGCATTGGCATCTCTATCTCCACAGAGGGTGTGAGAATGGAAGGGGTTTTCATTCTAGCGTTGGGAATTTCTAATAGTTTCAAAGTTTGAAGCGCTTTGATCTTTCCTTTGATAAAGTCGCCGTGGGGAAATCGTACCCCTGCAGTGCATGAATCTTGCTACTTAGAGTGGTCACTAATTTATGGATTCCCATTCCCTAATTTTTCCCGATTTCCCCGACGAATATGCTGAAGTTTTCCCCCATTTTTTTCTCCCTCACTCGAGTGTATGGAAACCGATTAGGCATTTTTTTAAAAGATTTTCGCCTTATCGCTACCCGAGCCAATGGTATAGCTGAAATCGGCCCAGCTGTAGTTTTAGCTTTCGACTGGGCCTGCATGCGGTATAGCCTACGGAAAATAACAATTTATCTCATTACCAAAAGGGAATTCATACTAATAGGGACATCCCGATTCCCATACAACATTTCAGACTTTTTACAAAACAATTTATTATTCCTCATAAAAAATAAAACGAGCATTTTCCGAACTTTAACCGACTAAGAAGCCACCGTGATTACAATAGTTCTTAATAACAGGCTTTAGATTGGGCTAAAACCAGCGAGGTTTAGAGGTTTTTGAGATGTGGGTGGGGTGAGAAATGGAGAAAACTGATTAGTCAGAGAGGGCGACGGACGCTTAAGCTATATATAGGGTGAGCTAAGACAGGAAGTTCTTTAAGGAAAACTGAAAAGGGAAGAGGAATTGTATGTGTGGGAGGAGGACATAATGAATGGTAGTGGGCTGTTGAGGACCGTGATAGAAGGGAGTGTGTTGGGTAAGCGAGATTGAGGAAAGAAGAGAGTCAGCATTTTTAGAAAGCATGAAGGCAGGCAGAAGTTAAAACAAAGTAAAGAATTCAGGAACAAGAAGAGGAAGCTCTTGTGAGATGCTGAAGTAAATAGCCGTTAGGGACCATCCGAAACTAACCTTTAATGTACATGAACCGTATCTTGAATAAACCGTAGCAGTTATTAGGAGAGGATTCCGACAACTGAGTTTTTTGGGCGCTTAGGAATAAATGTTCAAAATAGTAGAGGTGGGATTTTTAGGGAATGGAGGAAGGGCAGAAAGAAACCAGGGTCAGCATTAGCATAATCCAAACAAAAATCGCAAAGGATTCGCACAATTTAAAATTCCATTCGACGGACGCCTTACCCCACCCAAAGTAATCTCCTCATAGCAGCCCAAATCGAGACCACTGAAAAATACTGAAACCGCCAGGAGTCGAACCCTGGGCAGAAAGGCTAACGACTATCCAAATATCCAACGCACCAAGCCGTTCCCCACCTTGAATAAATGTATTGTAAATAAATAAAAACCCATCATTCTCCTTTTTCAAAATTTAAAAATTCTTCCGGAGTGATTGGCATGAAACTCCATTTAAATATGAAAATTAAGGGATCAACTCTCTCTCTCTGGCGTGACATGACGGGATCGATTCATCACGAAATGTCGTCACGAGGCGTCTCGAGAATGACGCTTGACGACGGAACCCGTTTGGCACGGATATAATCGATAGGAAGTGAGCGGTGAGAGAGGTTTTGTTTTCCCATCAAGATAAACCCCCATCGTGGTGACACGCGCTGTGGACTTGTTCCGTTCGGCGGCGTTTTTAATTTTGAGGAGTCTATCTATATGCGGGTGTATCTGCTGATGGTGGCCATGCACTTGACTGCATTTAGCTCTCGTAGGAAATTAAAACCCAAAGTCAGGAAGTGTTCCGACCTTTGGAAGTAATGGCTCAGGGAACAGGAAGAGGTACAACGGTTCTTGCACACTAGTTTCCTATAAATGGAAAAGGAACAGAGATTGTTCAAAGACGAAGCTGCGACACTAGGAAAATTAATATGACCAATTAAAACTGTACGGATGTCCTTATCACAGGTGCACTGGGGATTTTAGTTCACATCAATGAATTATTATAATTAATTTTTCTGTTCCCTTCTCAACGAAAAAGGAGAAGAAGTAATGGCGATAAGTTAATTATTGCCACGGGGGAGGATCTAGGGTCGACTTTCGAGGGTGCGCCTGACCATGCTGACCACGAAAGTGCGTGAGAGAGAGAGAGAGAGAGTAGAGAAGAAAAAGTCTGTTTAAAATTGAGTTTTAAGTTAAGTTTGGTTAAAATCGCCTTTATTACTTTTTAGGCGCTTGATAATTTAAAAAAATACTGCTGAATAAAGTAAATATCATACTATGAAATAAGTCTCGAAGGGGATGCATCACTGATTTACTATTGAAGAGTTGGAACGAAACATGAAGCCGTCTATGAAAGTCCTATGGTCCGTCAGAAGCGGGGATTTCCTTTCGAAGAGCATTACAAATCTATTTTTCCATGAGCGTAGAGGCTGTGAATTAAATAAAAACGTAGCAGATTTCAGAGCTTTTCTTTAAAAACGATCGGCTTCGGCCCCGCCACCCGTGTTTGCTGCATCTGCGTCACCCAGCTATTCCGTTACCGCTCCGTGAGGTTTGTGATATACATGGACATACACAAATGACACGTTTCATGCACCTGATGCTGTTGACCCTTCGGCGAAGCGGTCGTTGAAGGTTGCCAATCAAACCCTGTAAAATGTGTTAACTTTTTGATTCCCAGAACTTGACTTTTTCCAAAGCTTTGCCAGATTCGAATGCTACGTATAATTTCTATCAAGTGACGACGAAAACTCCCGTTTTATCACAGATGCGCTCGTGTAGTTATCTACACTGGTGTTCTCTTCCACGGAGATATATTCTTTCTCCCCGCACCAATGCTTGCACTGCCATTTGTTTTTGTGAAAAGGCGCTTGAGAAAGAAGAAGCCACTCTTAATCTGAAGGGTCAATCTCGCTCCGCAAGTATTAATCATTCCTACCTTCAACACTTAGAACACTACCGTACAGGCAGCCGCCCACGAATTACGGGTTTTTCGACCCACGATGATCAAGAATTACGACGCCAACTAATCGAGGATCATTCTTTCGTACACGAAGTCTCCTCATTCGCACTCACTGCTTGGACGTCAACGGCTTAATACCATATAAGTATTGACTACATATTAATCACGAAGGAGGAACGAAGACCCGAGGTGTCAGAAGCATTGAACCATGGAAGGATTCACAGCAGCTCCATAGCCGTTAGATTCGAATCGAAATTTTAGGTATATAACAAACTTGACAAGCGAAACATCTAACGGCACCCGATAAAGATACGACGGTTTATTTCATTGCCTTCCGGGTGAATCCGGTGGATAACGCGCCGGCCTGTTAACCCAATGGCATTCCCACGGATGGTGGCTATTAATACTATTTATAGATGCATTTACTGCAGAAAAGCCGCAGACAAATCGTTTAAAAACTTCTCTCATAACTTAAAAAAGCTTTAAAACCACATACACATGAAACAGAAGCAAGTACAGCGACATATTTAAGTTTTTCTAAAGCGAAAATATTAACGAAACATTCATGCCGTTGATAAAGGCTGACTCCCTCAATACACACTCCGAATAAGCAAAGGGGATTTTGTACAGACAGTATTTTATGATTTACTATAAAGTATAAAATATAAATTCAAATATAATTATGAAATGTTATAAATTCACAGATAAACCTAAACCTCTTCGAAAAACGTGAAACTTTGAGCAGTATGTTCTATCACCAAAATCCTGAATAGCCCGCAGATGTCCCCATATAGTATACTATATCCCGCCCGCAGAAAAATCCCGTAGTTATTTTCTGCCATACTGTCTCTGGCAATATATATATATATATATATATACATACATATATTATATATATACACACGCACACACATGTGCACACGCAAGAGTGGCCCTTATTCGTCAACTTTCTAAAAGTTTAGCTCTCACTCACCTATCTTGTTTGAATCAATAAAAAAACAATATATGCAAAAATTTAGCTCAATCGAATATCTACGAGGCGACCCTCATCGACCACAAAGTTTTTAAAATTTCGCTCAGGTCATATTTTCATATAATTTTTTTAGTTATTTTATTTTCTTCGAAAGATTTGCTTTGTCACTTGTCATTTCATCAGTTTTTGATAATCGATCAGTAATGGCAATTAATGCGAATCGGAGTATAACATACAATTTTTTTCCATAGTATGAGTTTCTCTACCACTAAGTTAATATAAAAAATCACAAAATATTAGCCGTAAGAATTATGTCATGTGGTTTATCATTAAAGATAAATTTATACGATTATTTTTGTGTGCTTTATTTATTTTAAACCAGGTATGATAATTCACTTTTTAATTATCGTTTCAGAACTGTTTGTGCTGCTGGTATAAGGTGACTTTTATGAAGTGTTCTTCCTACACTTGTAAAATGACATCAACTCCTTCAGGTCGCTCGGCACACAAGTTAAGAAAAGATTTTTATGTCACTCTCGTTGGTTACATTTCCAATCAAATCGTTGGAGCCATGCTTCCTTCAAATAGATAAGGTTTAAGAATCTTTTTCAACACTATAAGAGTTGTAAAAATTACAACGAGAGAAAGTGCAGCATTGGTGATTTAAGAAACTTGTGTTTTTTGGTAAAAAGTACGAATTCCTACTACAAGAACTGACCACTGCATTGATGAGTTAGTTAAATTCTATGATGAATGAAAATATTTACGGAAAAATTGTCTAGAATTACAGGGAAAGAAAAAGAAAAAAAAGATCTTTTCATGGAAACCCTGGATTTGTTTGACATAGCTCATTTAAATGCTTTGGGACAAATGAAAAATGAAGAGGACAAAAATTTCTTAATGCTTCAGCACCATAAAGGACGACCGGGCTCCATGGCTGGTGTAGATCGAAAACCAAAACACAAGGAAGAAAAAGCACTAAAGGACAGTGCAATGGAAGCTGCCAGGAAAAAAAAACTTATGAAGAAATGGAACGACATTTTGAGATATCAAAAACTAATGATACTACATCAGTTTGCAGCGAAAGCAGTGAGGGTGATGACGACAGTAAAAGTTCTTCTGCCATCGATAAACAAATAACAGCAACAACTACAGCAGCAGCAACAGTTGAAACTCGAGGTACATTGGAGTTTTCCACTCTCCATCTCTCTGAGGTTTTTGATAGGTGCAAAATCACTGATAGAAATGAGGTTTACATATAAATGGCTGCGGCAGAAGATTTTGAGCGTGGTACTTAAAACCTGGTAAAAAATCAAACTCCATTTCAATGCCTTCGAAAAAAATTTAGAGAGGCGAGACACACAGTTATTCAACACAAATTCAAACTAAACGACTGCCAAAAATTAGTGTTGCACTGGGATGAAAAGTTGCTTCCAGCACTCGCAGGCGTTGAAAAGATTGACAGACTGGCAATAATAGTAACTTTTGAAGGCTAGGAGCAACTGTTGGGAGTCCCTGAAATCCCAAAATCTTCAGGAGAAGAGCAAGCAAGCCATGCCTGTTGACCAAGCAGTGGAGAAGTGGGGTATAATCGATAAAATTCAGGCACTTTGCTGTGATACGACTGCAAGCAATATAGGTAGAATAAATGGTGCCTCCACAAATCTAGAAAAATTGTTCAATCGTATTCTGTTGAACCTTCCTTGCTATCATCACATTTTTGAGTTAGTTTTGAGGAGCTGTGTCAACTCAGTGATGGGTGCAACTTCTGGTCCAGATAATGGGGCTTTTCAAAAGATTTAGAGAATCATGGAAAATACTCGACAGGAAGATTTACAGAATCGGTAGCAATGAAGTGCCTGATGATGTCCGCTCTACTACAATTCTTGAATTTCTTGAAAACCATCTTAATGAGCAGAAAAAACAGCGAGATGATTACCCAGAATTGTTGGAGTTAACAATGATATATCTCGGAGGTACTCCAAAGAGGGGGATATCGTTTCGTAAACCAGGAGCTGTGAGTCATGCTAGGTGGATGGCCAAGGCAATTTATTTGCTCAAGATTTACCTATTTTAAGATCAATTTCGGTTATCTGATGGGGAGAAGAAATCTTTAATAAGATTATGTATTTTTCTTGCTCGAGTTTACTTTCGACCCCGGTTTCTATCATCAGGAGCAATTAAAGCACCTTATCACGATTTCTTATTCATGTACCAATTGTTAAATTATCAGGGTATTGATCCAGAAATCAGTAAGGCCGCTGTTAAAACATTTTCAAACCATCTCTGGTACTTAGCTCCCGAAACCGTGGCTTTATCCTTATTTGATGGCAATGTTCCAATCACGGCTAAAAAAATATGACCCAAGTTATGCTAAAAGCAAATAAAGGTGAAGAAGAAAAATATCAACTAATGAGGTATATTGTGCACCAAAATGATTTTTCTTCCTTTACAAACAACGAGTTTTCGTCTTTTGTAATCCTCGTGACCAAAATTTTCTTTACGAGATGCTCTATCAGCACCAATTTCCCTCAACCCTTTCAAAGACCCTTCAACATGGAAGAATGGCGCTGGCTACAAAAGTGCAATTAAAAAACTGGAGAAGACAGTTGTTGTGAATCATGTTGCAGAAAGAGGTGTCAAACTAATTCAGGAATACAATTGAATTCTCACGAAAGATGCAAATGAAAAACAGTATGTTTTGCAGATCGTTACCGAAGACCGCAAAAATGGCCCAACTGCTACTAAATATACTCTTATTAAAAAATAATATTCAATGTTCGTTCTTTCACAGATGAATGTTTTGATTTTATTCAAAGTATTGTTCTAAATAAAAATGTCTTTCCCTAAAATAAAATTGTAGTTTAATTAAAAAACCATAATATTTTCACAATTCCCACCTTATTTCAAGGGTTGTTCTAACTTCAAGGCGTTTAAGGGTCGTCTACTGGTTGTTCGATTTCAAGTGAAATTTTCGTACAGTCTGGTTTTTGTTTATTGAGATAAGATTAGGGGGTGGGAGCAGCAAAATTTTGGCTTTCGGAAAATACCCTATAGCTAAGGGCTGCCCTAATATGCAAATGTATACATAATTAAATATATATGTATATTGCGTTATTATTATGTTATGAGGCCCTCTTTAAGATTTAACAGTACGAAGAACACTTGGGGGGGCTCCAAGACCGAGCTCCGAGACCATAACTGAATACATTCAGGATGATTCACTAAGAAAAATATAGGAACGATAATGGTGTTGGGAGGGATGCTAATAATGGAAAATAAAAAACAATTTACCTTGATTGGTTATCCGTAGTTTTCGTGCTTTGCAAACTCTTCCGTCAGTATATGGAAATGCTGTATGGGAAGAATTTGACTGGCTGGTGTGACATCAGAAAATGAATGATATATTTGCTTTAAAATTCCATTACGTCAGCGATTGTTTTTCATTTTCGAGGCACTGAGGCAATTACTCTCCAATAAATTGACACTATAAAACGTCTCATGACAGTACAGAACCACCTACACAAACACACTACGAGATTCGAATCCCTCGGAATCCTCGTTAACCGACAAGTTTTGAGATTTGAAGAAATTTTTAAAATTTTTCTAAAGTAAAGGATTGGCGGAATCGTAAAAGAATAAAACCACATTTTCTATTCTAAAAAACTCCTCTCAAACACAAGGAGGAGCCTCCAACTCACCGGTTGACATATTTTTCGGAATCATACTGTATAGTAACACACGTTCGCAAATTATGGGTAAATAGCATATTTTAAAATAAAAAATAAATCACTCGGTTAAGCATAACAATTAGTAATGTTAGATCATAACCTGGCCAAGGTTCTAGATTTCAGGATTATTACCAGGTGAAACGGAGTTCATATCGGCATCTGGAAGGTAAACTGCACCATTGTGTCCATGGTGCAGCTCACCAACCAGATAGCATCAATACAATGGATTCCAAACTGTGCATCTCGACTTCTATGCGAACCGCGGAATCGCACCGCGAGAGGCGCAAAAAAAATAAAGCAAAATGAAGAGCAACGTCCTAGAAATTCTCATTTTTTAGAGCCACATTCCGATTCTTGCAAAACATTACGAGGTGAATTGGGTATTGCTCCTCTTTAACCTTCAGTTTTATTTGCAAACGAAACTTATGCCATTAGTTTCACTGATATCCTAATATTTATTTACAGAGCATTTTTCTAAAATAAGTACATATTTGAAGACAAGTATTTTCATGATCCGTCATATACTTATACTTACACTTGGCTACATCTTTCCTACATGTTGGCTACATTTGCTAAGTTGATTAAAACTTTTAGAATATAGGGAAGCATCGATTTAAAATCATCCGGGAACGGGATACTAGCGCACTTTACTACTGATTCATCTACTGCCCCAATTAAATCACTCGCTTCTATTTTCCTTTTTGCTAATTCCTATTAAAAACCCACCCATACTCGATGAGAGAAGTTATCCATCTCAATAGTCACGCGGTCCCTGCAGTAACCAATTCAAAGCATACTAAGACAAATTAATTTAACTTCAAGCCCCTGATTGTAAGTACTTCAAGAACGAAAGACCGTTCACAGATTCCAAATCACGCCTCGGGGCTATGCAAATGGAATGCACGGCCGTACTTACCGGTGCTTAGTAAGGGTGCACCTCCATATTACTACCCTAATACGATTTTCTAGAGAACCTGATGACCTTCATTCCACCAATTTGGCAGGTTCATTCATTATATGGACACAGTCTTCGAAACAAAAATCGATTCGACGGGAGAGAATAAAGCTGATGCAGTACAAGACCAACAGTGATGTGAAATTCAAGAATTAGAAGGAAGGCGGCCAGTTGCTTCCCCTTCACCTAATTTGGTGCCCGAGAAAATTCTGGGATACAAATTGGCACGGCATGGGGGCAGCTGAGGGTGTACGAGAGCACATTACCGGTTTAAACCTGGTATCACGCAACCGATATCTGAACTCACTACACAAAGTTCTACCAGATACCCCTGAAACGCTCATCGGGTGTCACCGAAAAGAAGGGCTGCATCACGATTCACCGCACCGCATAAGTGAGACGGCAGTCACGCCACCTTTGGTAAGAAGGGTTTGGCGAACCCACGGACTATGAAAACTGCACGTAATCAATAAACAATTCCCTACTTCTCCCACTCTCTGGGCATCCGGCATTCCCCCTTTCGAACGTCCTGCAAGAGGAGTCCAACTGAGCATGTCAAAATAAGCAATACGCAGAAAACGAAGCGCCGCAAAAACTCGAGAAGAAAAATCCCAAAATCCCTCTTCCCTTAAAAGCCGCGGCAGTGCGTGACGACCCGGACGAATAAATTTTCATGGAATCCAAAAAATGAAATTATATGCTACGTATAACCCTCCCTCAACGTTCGCTGTGTCTGTGATGGAACCCTTTCCTCTGCTACGTAACCCTCCCAGGGGGCGGCGTTATCCCCCACAGACAGAAACTAGTACCTCCGGCCGGCGCCAACGGCGTGAAATTTGAACTCCGAATTTTAGTGGTCACAAAACTTGAACGGTCACGCTTAGAAGAGTGTCGTTGGAGAGCGAAACGACGAAGTCACACGATGGTAAGTACGTCTCCATTCATCTTTAGCCGATTTAATAAATCGCGGTAGCCTAGGCGGCCACCGAGCCGCTAGCCCAGAGCTGACTTGGGAAAGTTTACATTACGAACGGAAAGAAACATTACGTTACGTTAAAAAGTCTAATTTTCGAGTAACTCTTGACTAGTTAACTTGATTTTCTGTAACTCTTTAACTTGAATATTTTTTTTAGAAAAAAACCGAAAGCAAAACTTCATACGTTAATAGAGTTAACTCATCTGACGTAAAAGGGATTGTTGTGAGAATAATTTTATTTTGGTCACAAGGCGAGTCAAAAGGAGAGGGAGAGAGAAAGAGAGAAAGATGGAACTTCTTCAATTTGGAACTTCGACACTATTTACGAAATAGACCTGTTCGCCATCATCTGTGCTGATTCATTTTTTATCGAGAAATGGGCTATTTTTCATGTGTTTTCGCAACAGTAAAAATATGTTTGTTGGAATGTTGAACACTGCGATACAGGGGAGATAGTCAGGAAGGCGAGGTAATGGAAGGAAAAGGACAGGCATGATGGATGGAATGAAGGGTAATGGAATATTTTTAGAATTTAGAAACAGTTTCATGTAGTGTGGGGAGTCTGCGACGATTTTTTAAAGTTAATTTTGACTAAACTGTGATTTATGTTAACAGGTCTTACAGGGACTTTAAACGCAACAGTTAACAATATTTCAATGTATTTCAATATACTTAACTTCCCTAAGTCTTGCCCGGGGTTCAAAATCCTGGCTGAAGCCTTTGGGTTACCCTTTCTAAATAGCTAACTGATGCGATTTTATGGTTAACAGAACTTTGAAGAAAACTTTAGTGACACAAAGGAACTATCTAACATGAAAGTGTGAATTTCACACACACGCCTTAAGGCTTAACCCAAGGTAACCTCTAACCTACGTGTATTAAAACTAACCCTGGGGATAATTACCATAGTTGATGAATTAGATATATCAAGAAATATATTACGTAAAAGCTCATCTAATTGATATTCATCTTTAAGGCATCGCTCAGTTAAAATATTATTACGCATCATTAGCAAATAGCTTTGTTTAATTATCACAAACAAAACTGTAGAGAGATCTAGCTGAAGCAATTAATTGTGAAGTCATTCTAACATATTAATATTCAGGGTTCGTCCGGAAAATAAGTTTATGATGCTCATTGTATTTTTTGACAAAAGGGGAGTCGTCCACTACGAATTTGTACCTGAACGACAAACTGTAAATGCTGCATTTTACGTCCAAGTGCTCGACAGGCTTCGAAAACGAGTCGCCCGCGTCCGGCCAGCGACAAAAACATCTGGCGGCTGCATTACGACACTGCGCCGTCTCACACCGCGCTTGTCGTGTCGAACTTCTTGGCCAAGCACGGCGTGGCAACGCTGCCGCACCCGCCCTACAGCCCGGACTTGGCACCACCGGACTTCTTTCTGTTCCCGAAGATAAAGAGGAGTTTGAAAGGACCGCGATACGGGACTTTGGACGCCGTCAAAGAGGCCGTGACGACGTGTCTTCGAGAGGTTCCCGATGATGCCTTCACGGGAGCGTTTCAGGAATGGGAACGCCGCTGGAACAAGTGTATCGACTCACAAGGGTCCTATTTTGAGGAATGTTAGCTTAAGATATGTAAAAGTGTAATAATTTTTTTCCTGAGCTCAGTACACTTACTTTCCGAACGAACCCTGTATCATGATCAAATTAATTCTGAGGTAGAATGAAATTATCAGTATTCTATGGACTGCGATTTCCATGCATCTGGCACAAGAACTCAAGAAATGAGTAAGGTAATCCCAGAATTTTAACCGTCCGCGTTCGAAGCTCGGCGACGACATATTTTTCAGTGGTGTCTCGATCCCTGCTTGAGGTGCTTTGTGGAGAGCGCTTTGAGTGAATACGCCATCCGTCGGATGGGACGTTAAGCTGCGGGCCCCTTGGCGCCTACCGTTAAGAGCAGGCCAATGCCGATGCCGGGTTGCTCTCCACCCTTCTTCCTTTCCTGTCCATCCCTATGGCGCAAATGACCTCAGCTGTCGGTCGCCTCCCATAAAAACTACTATACTAACCTAAAACTAAAATAAACTGCTTCAAATGAAATACGCGGTTTGGTTAGATCATTAAACACAAACCTCATATAAAATAACATGGTGTTTCAGGCTATACAACGAACGGAACCGACCTAATTCCAGCATATTGTTTTCATTAGTAGCAGTCCCACGACTTCGGGTAGGTTTTTGAAGGAGGTGTACACTACAAGCTCTCACTGGCGTAACAAAAATATCCATACCCCCCAAACTATATATATTATAATAATCTGTCCTTAAGCTCTGCATTATTTCTGCCCGACTTTATTCTATCCAAAATTTCTATTCTTTCCTTCCCCTAACTTTCTTCGCCAGCATTCTCCCCTCAGTAACCGTCTTCAGCCATATTTCCCGCCTAATTTGAAACAATATACCAGTTTATATGCGACCATTCATTATTCCGCTACTCCTCAATGACCCTTACATCTTTTTTGTTTTCTATCTTCATCCGTTTTACACTACCGACATCCTCACTTCCCACATCCTACCTAACGCTCAACATCGTATGCCTCCAGGTTATATCCAGGTTGGTTATTCCATGATTTTCAACACTGCTGGGGAGAAAAAATGATAACATAAAGAATGCAATAGTGTAGGGACGACGTGATTGGTTATATATTGAGCAGAAGCTTTCCCAAAGTCCTCAATTACGTGTAACAGTTTCCAGGAACAGTCCTAAATCGGGCCCTTCTCAATGGACTAGACTATGATAAACGACATCCTACGCTTAGCATTTACGTTCCGGCAGGTGCTTATTAAAGTGAATTGGATGTTATTTCCAAGAATTATGTAACATATTTTACTTTCGGCTGAAGGTCAAACGCTGCCACCGCGTGCCCTCCTGGCATTCGACTTAAGTCAACCCCATCTCACAAGAAACACACCCGTGACCACTAAGGCCGCCCGCCATATTACCGAGTCATTACCGCAAATTCTTCCGCTTGAAGAATAACGGGGAGCAGGTTTTCATGAAATCCGTTTGAAGAAGCTGATTCCGAGCAGACATCACCGTGGGATACCGCTTTGTGGAAGGTAAAGAAGCGGTCCGATGGGAGACCGGGGAAAGGGAGGGAAGGAAGGGTTGGGCGGCGGCGCACAAGACGGCGGAGGAAAGCGAGGAAGAGGCCGGGTAAACGGCTGGCGTGGAACAAACACCCTGCAACACGTGTCGATGAATGGAGAAGGAAGAGTAGGGAACGCCCACCGAAACAACACCCCCAAGGCCGCGAATTCCAGGCGATGATCCTCGACGAAGGGTGAAGGTGATATCGACACAAGAGTTCCGAGACATTTCCGGCGGATGGAAATCGACCAGCGGTGGACTAAATCAGCGGTCGCCAAACATTCAGACGGATCACTGACCTCAACAATTTAGGCTCTCGCGAACCGCTTACATGATATTAAATGTACCTACATCGATAAAAAGGAATCTTAAAAGTTCTAATTTTTCAATATGACACAGTGACTACACTAGTTAAACTGTCAGCAGGATAACATCCTCGCCTGCCAAACCAGAGGTTGCGAGTTCGATTCAACATCTTCATTGGTTTACATCCAGATTTGACTTGTGTGCTCGTGACTGTCCTTTTATATTGATTGCAACGGTATTATGTAAACGGCAATTTGCGTATCAGTGCTAATTAATAATAATTAATTAACAGAATTATTAAATTTCTTTTAATTTTTACCAAATTAGTAGCGGTAATTTTTCCTGCTTGTGTGATGTCCCTCCAAAGGTCACGAAGTTTACCGCCGACCTGGCGGTTAGGTGAATTTTGGCGACTGCTGAATTACAAGGTGGGGTGAATTATCATTTCAAAAAATATGTAAGCAGCCGCCTGGAACTGTGGGAGGTGAAAATATTCGCTATGTAGGTATTCAATCGATGGCAGTCACTCAAGGCTCTCAAGAGCGACGTCAAACTATCGAAACCAAGGTGAGTACTACCCATTCATTACCAACATAACGAACTCCATCACCTTTATTCAAACTTTGACCCGCAAATGACTGCCTACAAACTTTCGTTAACGAGAGTACGACGACCGTCCCAAGTTTCACAGGATTCAACAGTGCTCAATCACACCCCCGACTAAAACAAACAGTGTAATATTTTAGAATTCAGATCAAAGATAAAGATTGCTCAAAGATAACAGTCAAGCAACCAGTCTTTGAGACCTACACGTATTTATTTACGTCCAGCCTCTCGATAGAATGTCTTCCGCATCCCAGTGTAAATCTCAAAAGATAGGTTTATAAAAACGTTTTATACTATTTGTACGGATACTTTCGATGAGTTTGTTTATGGAAAGTGACTAATCACTAGCCAATAAGAGGGGACGCTGAAAACTAATGCATACATGCTTGTAGGTCACTAACAAAATTATCTTCAGAAGTACTCCTGGTGACATGTGGAAGTAACATTCCCTCTCAACACGCATGCGCAGGTTTGATGTCGTCA
Organism: Hetaerina titia; assembly: GCA_037158775.1. Classification (NCBI taxonomy): domain Eukaryota; kingdom Metazoa; phylum Arthropoda; class Insecta; order Odonata; family Calopterygidae; genus Hetaerina; species Hetaerina titia. The sequence goes on along the minus strand of CM073776.1, from coordinate 41,163,244 downwards.
CATTCATCCAGTGTGTTTTGAAAAGCGAAAGCATGGAGACGTGTTCCAGTGCTATGTCAACACGAGTTAAACAGCGTGCTGTTATCGAATTTTTAACTGCTGAAAAAGTGACTCCTACTGAGATTCATCGTCGTTTAAAGGCTATTTATGGTGATGATGGTGTTGATAGGTCATTATAAATCGATGGATAGTAAAATTTCGTGGTTGCGAGCCTGGAAAAGCCATAATTGTTGATGAACCATGCAGCGGACGTCCGATCACTGCCATAGACGATAAACATCGCAAAATCGTCGAAAATTTGATGACCGGCGAAACTCAAAAGCATATCGCAAACCATTTTGGGACATCCAAGGAACGTGTCGGCTTTATTTATTGAACAAGTGGGACACGTGAAAATTTGTGCACGATGGGTACCACGCCGTCTCACAGACGAGAACAAACAAAACCCTCCTTACTCCCCCGATCTTGCGCCTTGCAATTTTATTTTTTTCCTCAACTCAAGAGATTCCTCAAGGGTAATCATTACACCTCGGACGATGAGGTGAAGGCAGCTGTCATGTCCCGGATTCGAGAAAAGTCGGAAGTTTTTCAGTGACGGAATGAAAAAACTTGTTATACGTTGGGAGAAATGTGTTAGCCTTAACGGTGACTATGTTGAAAAATAAATATGTAATTTTGAAACTTAAGGATTGTACTGAATGCATTTTTTGCACAATCTTGCTATTTTTTTTGTTCGCGCTCTACAAGCATGTGTACATTACTTTTTAGCCTACCCTCCTATGACAAGGGGATCGGGATGGTGTGGTGGCTAACGTACAGGTTTCCCACCAAGAAGACCAGGGGTCAGATCCTGGAGACAACAAATATTTTTCAGTGGTATACCCATCCCTACTTGAGGTGCTTTGTGGGGAGCACTTTGAGTGAGTACGCCGTCCGTCGGATGGGACGTTAAGCTGCGGGCCCCTTGGCGCCTACCGTTAAGAGCAGGCTAATGCCGATGCCGGGTTGCTCTCCACCCTTCTTCCTTTCCTGTCCATCCCTATGGCGCAAATGACCTTGGCTGTCGGTTGCCTCCCCAAAAAACTCTTATGAGAAATGTTATGCCGTAGATAGAACTTTTTTTGTTTGAACTTGGTGTTGGTAAGAAGTACGATTTACCCACGAGGGTAAATTCAACTGAGTTTCACGGCTGATGACATGGTTTTAGGCGCCGATTTCAAATCTAAGCTATTACCTGTGACCCGCATATTTAAGAATTCTTACCAATGAGTAAAAAAGGCAAGGGATGCTTGGACATGTTTATATTCGGCCACTGAGCATGCCAAATCACCTATGAGGGAGGACGAAGGCGGTAAACTGTGAAGAAGCATAGTTCAAGAGAAGGAGGCTTATCAGGAAAAACAAATATTATTGGAAAATAACAGGAAACTAGATACCAACAAACCATATATGGACTTTATATTTTGAATAGTATCGTTGTCGTCCAGCGGCAGTAGCAAAACATGACTAGAAGCAAAGTGCGAGACAATCGAAGAATGATGACTGCTAAATACATGGATATATCGACTAATGAATTACCTTGAAGAGAAAGGGAGGATGAGAAAGTAACAAAACGGGAAAATCCAATCGTCGGGCAAAATCTAATCGCAACGTTCAGATCGTACCCTAAAGTTATTCGATCCACTCAGTCGTTTTTGACTATCGCGGTAAATCTACCAAGGAAAAATCAAACATCGACGAAAAAATTAGGGATGTTTACACGACGCCGAACAGTCGTGTTAGAGTGAAATGTTATTTTAAACGATAAAATATGATTTTGATGCTATTTTTTTCCTTACCATAATGGTTAAAAATTTTATTTTCAAAGGAGACGAGACTTTCACGTACGTGAATGGTGCTTTCCAAATGAGGTTCAACAGAACCCTAAGAAGTAGAAAGAATATTATCAATACCAAAAGACCAAAACAAATTACAATATAAGAATCTAAAAGGGTCAACAGAGCCTCCTGACGGATAAAGTTTCGTTCCCGCCACGAACACTCAGTTAAAACCAATAACGACTATCGGTCTGAATAGGTAATTTTTTATAAAAATTGAACCGATTTATCAACTCAATTTTTATTTTCAAAGGTGAAAGTAAACAAAAACTCCTCACATTACAATCTTAATTGCAGTATTTAATAACTTTCTATGGTTTATCATTTGACCATAAAATAAGACACTACCTGAGGTCGCTTATTTTTTTCGCTCTGCGAAAATTTCGTGGCCAAAACTATTCGGACTCCAATGAGTCAAGCAATATTTTTGTTCCGATGGACAGGTTGCGAGGGAAATCGGTCACCACCCACAGAGGAAATAAGAAACAAAACGAGGCGGCGACTAACAAGTCATTCACTTCATACAAACCATGATGAAAAACGGAAAGGAAAGCTCTTCCGAGGAAACTTACCCAAAATGGAAAGGGCCATCAAAATTATGTGTGTGACCAATTTGGTTTCGCTGAGAATTTCTTTCTCTGAAAGAAAATATCCCCAGGAGTAACAGTAAAACGTTTATTGGGGTTACCGTTAAGACGTTAGGCGCTAATGAACACAAAATCCCCAAAATACACTTTCTAACAGTGGATAGTTAAAAATTCAAAAGGACACATCACAGATATGAAATGAGAGATCTTTTTTTCCTCAAAACTAACGCCTCTAAGTGATCGATAAAAAATTCCTAATGCCTACATCAGTTGTAATACTAGCATTTAAGGGAAAAAATTCTGCCTGCAGCGTCCAAGATAATAGGCGCGACTGATTAGAGGATGCAACATATTGCTGACGATGATTGCTTATCCCCCCTTGAACTGGGGAGGGAGTTCATCGATTTAAAATGCACTGGTTAATGCACGATCTTGAAATTTTGGTGCAATTTGCTTCACTCCACGAATCTATCACGGCGTGCACCAGGTTGACTGCAAGGGATGTGCAGGCGACCGAGCGGTTTTCTGGGATAAATCACAGTAATCAACTCAAAAGGTTGGTTTGATAGGTGCGAGCAAAGTTCATCGAATACCAAGAGCAACGGTGTACGAAATGCCCATCAGGGTACGGGAACCTTTCCTGTGGTTTCTCAGGAAGACCCGGAGAATCATAAAACATGGCAGCGGGTGCTCGAAGGTGTCATCCGGGTTCAAACTTCGGCCATCCGGTCAGTAGCCGAACGTTCTACCCGCTGGATTATCAAGACCCCCGGTTTGCCGAAATTAAGAGAAACATTTGGTCCAAAGACATTAATTCGTAGCGGTACTTTTTAAGTTTACGAAAGAATTTGCCTCGCTAACCCACCACAAACGGGTAATAAGGATGATATATACCTCTTCTTCTGGGATATAACTATCATATATTTGTCTAAAAATCAGCCAACACTGGCGGAGGTGTTTCATTAGGGTTTTCCGACAGAAAGGGAAGTCCCATTTCCGGAAAAGAAATAAGTATTACAGTGGGAATGCACCACATTTCACTTCGATAACGGTGATTATTATGTTACAGTATAGGTCTTCATCTTCGGGTGCTGCTGATTTCCTATAGTGGCAGGCTCTCCATTTTCTCACGATTTCCTGGGCTTTTTCACAGAAATTACGCCGCTAACTCCAGCGGCCTTCGCTTTATCTTCACTAATATCCATTTCTTTTTTTTTTCGAATTTATTACAGCCCCCTTTATAGAACTTCCTAGCGGCATTCTTCTCACCTATCTAGATTGCTGTACTTTTTTGCTCGCCCCTATAACGCTACTTTTTTCCGTAAATTTCTTAGCGGGCTCCTTCTTCCCCAACGGTGGCAAGCTATGTCTTCATAAATCCCCATTAACTCGGACCGATTGCAGCCTCTAGTCTCGAAATATAACGACTCAATTTTTTGATAACGCATCGGAAACAGGTGGGAAGAGAGAGGGAGAAAGAGTGCAACTAAGCCAATTGAACCCTCCTCGTGGGGATTCTCAAGTTTAGACCACTTGGACGGGAATCATGCCGTCATACTGTAATGAGATGAGTGCCCAGACAGAGGTATGAAGACACACTCAACTGGAGTAAGAACTAATATGCTAATTTACACGAAGAAGTCACACTTTTAATACAGTAATCGACATTACGTTCATAAAAAGTCCCGAAAGAATTTACTGCATGAAATTACGGATCCGAAGTACCTACGTATCCTTGTGAACCTTGTAAAAATTCTGTGAGGAATGATGCCTCAGGAAAAGATTATTTTAGAAAAACATCAAAGGTTAACCCAAAGCGCTTGGAACCCAAAAAAATACAACTATACGCGCATAGTTTATCAAATACTAGCTAATACCGTTTTAATACTGCTAACCTAGAGTAGCCATTTAAAAAACAATCGATTGTCTATTATGATGGCTAAACTAAAACTTGGCCCCACAAAAATACCTGTATGGTACCTTATATTAAATCACATTTTTAGGCATGGTATGGCAAAAGCGATCCTGTAACGCAGAGGATTAGGCCATAAGTGGGTACTCTTAGTAGGTAATAGGGAGGCAATAAGGGATGATCCCTTTTAGAACTTTACCTTGTTTTACATTGTTTTAAAAGAAATTACACATCGATGTTTTCGTAATACGACGCCCATTATAGCTAAATAATTTTTAAAATATTTTATAATATTTATCTGATTCTTTGTTTATTAGTACCCCCTAAAGTGAATATGACCGGCCCAAATAATAGAAATCGGTATATTTACAACTATAAATTCATGCAAGTGTGGTAATTTAGTTTTAATTCTTTATAAATTTTCATTAGCCGTGCGTTTTCACTTCCAACCCGTATGGGCAATGTAATCCTATACCTCATCTTTGAAGTGGGAGAAAATCTATTAGTAAGGTGAAATGGTAAAATTTCAAATCTAATAATGGTTGCGTCAATTTTAATTGGCGAGTTGTTTTTTATTTGCCGGTAACAATCCCGCAGGAGTACACTGACTACAACGACTGGATCCATAACTGCAAAAATGAGGATTACCTTGAGATGAAGCTTATGGTTGGAAGACCATCTGATATTTGGTCTTCCGCGGAAGCACGACGTCGAAGTTGGAAGTATTTCGCAAGGAAAAATAACGGAGAAAAATAATTAACATCCGGAGGATTCAGGATATGTTCATTCTTGGCGGATAAGTAGGAGTTTGGTCGCATCTGGAATATATTTCTCCTTAAGATCTACTAAATCTACTCTCCTTCATCGAAGTGAAATACAAAATGTTTTATCATTAACATTGCGCAACCCTAAAAATGTCAATGGCTGAACCAACAAAAATGTTTATTATTTTCTGTTTGTGGTCGAGTCTAAATGTGTGTTGCTTCGGAGGAGAAACCCCTCGGAAGATTCGGTTGGTTGGTTCAGTGGCTAGTGTACTGGATTCCCAACTCCCGAGGGCCCGGGTTCGTATTCTGGTAGTGGCAGTATTTTTCTGAGGTGTCCCGATCCCTGTCTTGTGGAGAGCCCTACAAATGGGGCATACCATCCGTCGGACTTGAACGTTGAATTGTTCTTTCATTTTTGATGTCTTTAGTTTGTAGTTTCGTAATCCCGACGCCGGATTTCTTTCCACCCTTCCCCTAAACTTTCCTACCTCAACCAAATTACACAGCTATCCCTAAAGGTGCAAATCACTTCAATCGTCGGTCGCCTCCCATAATAACTACTGCTACAACAATTGCCACTCCGAAAGTTCTTTTTCAAAATTAGGTGGACCACCATCATATTCCTAATTATGTTCTCCCACCATTCACGGAGTGGATGGACCCTGGCGCATGGCAACATCCCCTCCGTTAGTTGCTTCTACGGGCAGGTAACAAGTTGAATATTCAAGAGTTCCCAAGGTCTTTCAAAAACGACATTATAAGGCCAGTCGTGCACGATATATTATCGTAGACATTCATATAACGTGCGAATCGCCATTCGTCCACATTAAGGGACCTTTCTCTCACCCAGCGCAGGTCAGACTAATTCTTTTCCACAGGACTTCGAATTCCAGTTAATCCTCCATCTCTCTCTCCTTTCGCCCTTTCACTTCTTCCTTTCTTTTCCGTTTCGGTTTCAACTTCCCCGGTTGCACTCTCCCATGGAAACTTCCCCGACGTGACGGTGATCTTTTGAGCACCCCGGATCCCACCGTTATGGTGTAATGGAAGAAGAAGATTTACAATATCCCTGTACGGACTAATTCCTCCAAGAGCCACATTTAATAACATATAAGTTACCCACCCCTTATCCAAAGACAAGGGCTATCAACAGGCTCAGCCTCTTCATTTTATTACAACGTTTAAGTTTCTTTCTAACATATCAGCCCTATATAAATGTAGAAGGAACGTAACTACGGTCGTGAATCAATGAAAACGAGATATCCAAGGCTGAAAATTACGGTCTTGGCTATCTCGTTTTCATTCACATCAGCCCTAATCAGTGCAAGAGGCTAACCGTTCAAAAAGACACGAAGGTTGCAAAGATGAGCTATCTACACTTTTTCTCATTTTCAGAACGACAACTCACTTTCCATGTGAAAATGAATTAGGGCGAGGACTTTTCCAAAGCGGAAATTTAAATGTCCCATCACAAATATTAATTACATGATGTAGTTTAGGTTGCTGGATTGGGTTTTGTTTGGAGTTACAAAATATTTATTTGATAGTTGTGTCCATCCAAAAACCTACCCTAACCGGTAGATTACCTAATAATCATTTACTAACTACAATGGAATCGAGCTTTAGTAGTGTTATAATTCTGGAGACATAACTTCAAATCAGTTTTTTTTTACTTTTAAGCCCAAAATCTTAGAAACTTCAGACTTTTAAGCAGCATCTAAAAACTACTTAGGTCTTTGGTCGAAGGAGTGGTTCTGATGCACGAAGTGGTGCTGATGGTGAAGGGTTTTCTTTTCAGGAGTTCATATATGATAAAAAATCACCGCTTCGTCGATGATCAAGATAGCTCCTTCATATGAAAGGCAAATATGTTACTAACTCAGTTCTATTGACGAATCCAGTGCGATAATATTAGTCCTAGCGTATTTTAGCTCTTAAAGTTGACCAGTCTTAACCGTGGTCCCTGTTATAGTTTTATGGCATATTACCAAATTGTTGGGCAATGTGGAACCATTCTTCTTGTCCGAAAAATAGTTGTTTTATGTTATTGGAGAGAAATGATAAGTAAACATTTGTGATTTCCCGTTTAGAATTTTTAATTCACACGACTCGAGTTTTTACACTTCGTATCATCATCCATTTTCAGCTGAAAATTACACGCCTGTTGGCAAATATTTACTCTCGCCGAAATGCATGTAATTTACACCTGAATATGACACGGAGTGTTAAAACCCTGGTCGTGTGAATAAAAAAAACTGTGGTTGAAATCACAATTGTTAATTATCATTTCTCTCCAATTTGGAAAGTTTCCAATCGTAAAGCCTGAAACTTACACGGTTTGTTTCAATGTTATTCGCCCCCTTATAAGTCTGGGTAAATATGGGCTTTCTTACACAATCCATGTATGGTTTTTGATTTCTTAGATGCATCTAAGTATATTCCAAACGTACCCTTTTTTCACCAACAAGGGAAACAATTATTGTTGATCATCTAAGAAACAACCTCACAGATACACCAATAGATAATGGATATAGATCCACTTGATAAAAATTTTATGAATCAGATTTTTAAAATTTTCCAAACCAAAGATACCTTATTTTATTTGCTTTAAATAAAATTATAGAACAAATTCTTCTATTTAAATATTAAAAAAAATTATCTTTATCATTTAACGCCGTAAGTAATTTCGTGAATATCAAATTCGTAAAAGCTGACATTAGGCTATTGCCTGCACAAATGTTATGCCGCTTTGAAAGCAGTGAAGAAACAATGTTTTATTGCGAAGCGAAAAACAACATTCACTCCCTCTGGACCCTACCACCATGCCGACGGGTCTGACGACGCTTGTGCCCAAAACTGCCAATCAAAACTTGATGAGCGGTAGCAATTTTCTATCGACTGCCACACATAGCTTGCTTCATAAATGGTGGTCCCACTTCGTTTTTATCTCGGGAGGCATAATGTGGAGGACGCTATCACTCGCCGCCTCCATGGGTCCCATTAACGCCCGGTCGAAAATTCGGGGCATCTCTTGAACGACTCGTCTGTACCGGAGAGAGAGGGCAAACGGATCAATTAGCGCGGGTACCAAATGTTAACTGCCGGTTGTCGTGCAGTGTTGAAAGGAGAGAGGCGGAAGGCACAGCGATTCGTGTCACTTTACTGTGCATTACGCAAACATTGCCGGGACAGAAAACACTTTGACATTAGTAAACCAACATCAACATCAATCCGAAAATTGGTTCGATAGTTGATGGTAAAGTTCATCCCACACTAAGCCTTATTTGGCCCGTGAAATTTACACATTCTAGGTAGTAATAAGGGCCCTATGCCACCCGTGGTTACCCAATAAGCTCTGGTCCCCGGGAAATCACACAGGTCTAAGCTGAGGGTGCCCTGATGAGTCACCCGGAATCGAAGTCTGGTCCTCCAGTCCGCTTTACCCGCATGGCCATTTAACGTGAACAAACAATAAATAAGATCACGACACGTAAGTTAATAAAATAAAGAGGCTATGATACAGAATTTATATAGCTTTGATAACGGCACCACCAAAATAGGATTTAAAGAATCCCCGAAAATCTCAGTATTTCAAGGGAAGTATTTTCAATTTCCTAAATGCATTCTTGTACGGAATTGTTTCTTGATTTTCTTCTTTTCGGCATATTTGGTATAAATTTATCACTTCAGGACTTGGGCATCGTTTTTGACAGGAGACATTATTCATCTCGCGTACACCACTAAGCAAAAAGCTATAATGGACATCAAAGGGATAACAGAAAGTTGACAAGTGGTTCAAGAGTTCATAAAAGAGTAATGAAACATTAAAATAACTGACATTCAAAACTCTTTAGCACATAGTGTTGGAAAATCGAGCAGAAAGCACTTAACTCTATGCGTTTCAAATACTGAAACATGCGTTTCACAATGTATGCTGCAAATAAAATAGTCACCACTACTTTCGCAAAAATTAACACGTGACTTCATTGACGGGCAAAATAATCTCATTAATTTGTAAAACATGGATCCAATGACTTTGAAACATTAAGCATAAAATTTAAATTTCCCTGAAATTGACGAGTATCGATACTAATTACAGCCTAGTAAGATACAAAATCTCACTTAGTAAACAAACAGTAGAGGTCACTTCAGGTGTTCCCCAGGGAAGTGTTATCGTATCCCTTTTATTCTTACTTTACGTTAACGACGCTTGACTCCGTAGTCACTAGTAGGATAAGTTTATTTGCCGGCAATGCAGTGGTTTACAGAGATATCCGTGATCCTGGGGACACAGCAGCTTTATCAGATAGCCTAAAAGCCATAAAACGCTGGTGCGACACTTGGAAATTTGAATTAAACTTAAAACAGTGCGCAGTGATGAATTTTTGGAAAAAGAGAAATTCCCTCACAAACGCCTACTCCATGGGGAACATCGAAATGGAGTGTGTAGACTCGATTAAATACTTAGGCGTTACCCTCACTCACGACCTGTCCATGGTGAAATACATGTACTATATATACGGGGAATATGTGAACAAGCTAACAAAAAATGAGTATTTATTAGAAGAGTAGTGGGTAAATGTGATGAAAAAGTTGAAGTGGGATGTTTTCTTGACATGCTGCTAATATATAGGATCCTCACGAAGTTGGATTGATTGCATCGTTGAATTGGATCGTGTGCAGCGTAGAGGAGATAGAATTGTAAAACGTTGTTGTAATAAACTTAGTATTGAAAAAAAATATATTAAAGGAGCTAGGCTGGGAATCACTCACGGAGCGAAGGTTAAATTACAGATTAAATCTCTGGCATAAATTAGAAGGATGTCTCTTTAGCATTGGTGTTGAAAATGAATTATTACCCCCATCGTACTACGGTAGGTGAGATTATGTCAATAAAATTAGAGAAATTAAGTGTAGAACTAATGACTAAATTCACTGACTACATCGTTTTAGTATCTTCAACTGAATTTATTAAAAGAGAGCCCCAACCAGAAAGGTTAAGTGCAGCCGAGGGAACCAGAGTCTCGGTTAAAAAAAAAAAAAATAATTTGCTTTGCTAAGACAAGATTGAGGAGAGACGAGGAAATGGGGAGAAAAATTGACATGCAAAAATTACCCCTAAGAATTAGAGATTTATTAAAATGGAATATAACACAAACAGCCTAATGATGCACTTTTCTGGACGCATGTACGAGTACATTTACCCGCAGCGGGTAAGGAGAAAATTACTTGGACTCAGGTATCCTAAATTGCGATTTTAACCGCCGCTGAATCATAAACAGGCAAGCTCCGCCTCCCCTTAACTAACAAACTACCCGAGCTGACGATTATGCCAGAACACCATATACTTTCACAGAAAGGCATTAATTAAACCGAGCAAATATTCAACGCGTGCGCTCGATGAATAATCAGAGGTCCGTGCATGAGACCACCAAAATGCATGAATTTTCAGCGAGCACCGTTTTCAAAAGCATTTCCATGTGAACGAGATTCCAGACGGATACGAAGGAGAACAATGTTTCTAGTGAAGCGACTGAGAGGAGAAAAAATGTACGACGAAAAGATTAAGGGAGGTGAGTCTTTTTTTTATTTACGTTTGGAATGAAAGAGACTTGAGAGTGAAATGGATATAGGGTACCGTTGCCCACGAAGTTCATGCTCTGAAATAAATATCATCGCCCCAAAAAGAATGAAGTCACCCCCAGCAGTGCAGCGGGATGTTGGGGCTGATATGAATTTCTCCCAAATTAAATCCGGATTACCTCCCGTATCTACGACTGGGATACCGGTTCCATAAACTTTCGCCGGAATTTTAACGGTAAAGAAGTACGAAAGTCTGGGAAACACCACACCACGATAATAATCGTGGACTGGAAGATATTTTTGGTTCGACTAATTACGACACTTTCGGCGGGATGGAATGGCCAGATAGATTCAAATTATTGATCATCTTTCTACTTCACCTTGAGCAAAAGGAAATTCCCCCTTGTATTTGGCCGGAAATATATCTAAAAAGTTGCTATTAAGCAGAGTTTAGTCTAGATAAAAAAATGCGAATTTCAAGGCATAAACATTTCTTGTTTTTTATGCGCTTTTGAGAAATAAAGAAAATACAACACGTGACATGCTTTACCAAACATCCATAGAAACCTGTGGCTTTAGTTCAAAAAATAAATCGCTCTACAGAAGATTTAAACATGTAATATATTTCCTTCGAATTTGTACAACGAATACTATAATTTTACTACGTGGAACTTGAGAAGAATTTAAAGTTAACTTGCATGAGTTTTGTCCCCGATTGCCGCATGTGGAATATTAGTGAAAGACTTGTCTATCACAAGTGATAGACTTGCACTCGGGGGCAATTAAAGGAAACGGTATCAAAATAGAAAATCAATGCGTCATTCACGCTGTAATTAATTCCTCGTTCACCCAGAACGACAAAAATGAAAAGAGATGAATGAATTGAATGATAGTGATATTAAGTTAAATATGACAATTACAATGGGAAACTGGAAACAAAAAAATAACCCCTTATTCAGCAGGTGTACAAACTTTTATCTGCTCAGAGATGGGACTGGAATCCTTAAGATTCTCAGAATGTACGAACCACATCACATGGGAACACAACTTTTTCACGCGTGGCAACTTATTTTCACACGAAAGTGGCAAGAAAACGCAAATGCCAAGAAACGAAGAATCGTTTCCACAATATTTTGCTGAAATATCCACAGAATTTAATTCCCAAAACTTTTTTTTCTGTTTCTAGGAAATAGAGTGACAAGTTAAGCCAAACTTTCTATACAAAAATAAATTCTTTGGGTTGGATAGTAAACAAAACTTTCTTATTTTCATTATTTTTGCCGAATTAATTGCATGCTCAACCTTACTGATATAAATACCATTAACCACACCTTTGCTAAAGCAGGCGGCAAAAAAATTGCAAAAAAGGTCACAACAAGGTAAAACAATAAATGGAAGAGCAATTTTAAGGTACCCGGATTCATTTCTCATAAAAAAGCATCTGCAGAACTCACATCCGGTACTTGGTATTGGATTCTAATGGCACAAAATAGCTCCACGTAGTCTATTATTTTTGGTTTAGTACAATCTCAATCATAAATTCCATCAATTCCATTCGGTAAAGTCAATTAGGATCAACAAATTACTTTTGTACTTTCTTGGGTATTCGAGGCAAACGGCTTAATCTCCTTCACAGAGGCTGATGCAGCATAAGGGACATTTGATAGGAACCAAAGGGAGCTGTTAAATTTCATCTTGTTACCCACAGACATATTATGTAACTGCTAAGTTATCTCTAACCATGAGTACAAACCTCTCGAGAACTCATTCTGCTTAATTCTTTAGGTGCTGAGGTAATGTACCATTAATGGCAGATAAGTGTAAACGAATTCAAAAAGTTCACCCAAGCAGATTTCTGCAGCCGAGAGTTGAGATTTTCCGTTACTATTCCTGTCCCATTCTTTACAGTGTGCTGTACTTTCTGGTTGGACTCGGAACGGGATTTTTTTCCATCTGAAAAATGATCTCAGTTATTTTTACCGCAATGAGACTTAAGCCTTTCATCAAGCAATACAGCCACCCAAAACTCGTTTGTATATGGTAATCGGGAAAAAATGAAAGTGATTTCAATGCCAAATTTTCGTTGATTTTACATTTACCATCGGCTTTTCAGTTGCTTTCTATCTTTGGTCGAAAATCACATAACTAGGAAAATTCTATTTTTAAAATTTCTAAAATTTTGTTCTCAACAATGTTTATGTTTTTTTCAAAAACAAGCTTTAGCTGTTTTTATGTCACTCTCACCGACAATCGAAATGCCTAGATTTCCTTTCTTTCCCCTTCCAGGTTGAACAATTAACAATGATAGCTTTAAGTCGCCGTTATTCATTGCTATCGCCACATTTTTGCTGAGTTAATCCCGAAAATAACAAAATGTTAAAAAGGGGTACGAATGTACATATTTAGCTCTCTATGGCGTAAAGAATAATTGGATTCAACGAATGATAATTTCCTGGTCATCAAAAGTTTGAACAACCATAATGCACGTTTTAAGAAGTCATAGAAAAATGCAAAGATAAAAATATATCGCTGAGGCTTGAAATTGAATAAATATACGAGCGGTGTGAAGGGGTATTCTGAAGTGCCTTCAGAATACAAATGGGAAAGAATGAACATCTAAGAATATATAAATTTAGAATAATTAGTTGAAATGTTTAAATTACGTGCAGGAGAGTAATAAGGGCGGTACTACACGTAGACAGTATATGTCGAAGGTGATGCTGACAACGGTATTCGAAAACACTGCACGCACGCATTCAGAACAAGTTTGTAGCATGCGGTGGGTATACTAGTACATATTGGCGAGAAATGATAATTGACAATTGTTATTGCCTATACACTATATTAACACTATTAAATACAAAATTTTAAAATCTCTCCAAAATGGAAAGTTTCGTCAAAGTAAAGCCTGAAACCATATGGTACTCATAGATAATTTACCTACCACCTGCCTCATCGACAATCGACCTAATTCTAATGACAAAATACATGAAAACGAAGCAATTACGACGCATTCCTCCATTTTAACACATTTTAGGTTACTTCTACCACGATTTGCGAAATAAAATTAATAGTTCCCTAGAAACAATATAATAGTTCAAAATGGCCATGGTCAAATCTATACCAGTCAAACAGAAAAACACTCAAAGAAGAATGCATTCCATTATGCTTCTCGGTTGGCTGCTCACTTGGCGCACTTTTCCTTTCCTCACGCAAGACTTCGCATCGCAGTCAATTAGCTTACCACTGAAACCCGCGGAAAGACGATCCCTCTCCGCCGGGGTTCGCAACGCGGAAGGTCATCACACCGAGCGCCGTCCGGCGACGGCGCGGCCGCCAAAACCCTTGCATTGTTCCGGGACACGATCAACTTTATCCCCGGCCACGGAGCACTCACTCTCAGCGGATTCATTGTCATTGCCTCCCTACCCTTCACCCCATTAGGAAGCGCCAACTCCCGCCGCTCCAGATCTCTCTCCCGGCACGGCAACGACCCCATCTCGAACGCCGCGAGATGCGGGTGGCCGAGGGAAATGAAGGGCGTTAACCTCCAACATCCCCTTCGAAGAAGCAGGGGCGGCCGGCCTTTTAAGGGTGGTTCGCAGGGGCCCGTACCACGGATCCCAGCACCGCACACAATGGAGTCCTTTATGTGCAGCAAACACGATGGAAATTAAGTGTAAGAAATACCTGTGCATGAATCGACATCCTGTAATAAATCATGCAAAATGTATCCGGGCGAAATGAGAATTTCTTTAAAGATAACGCAACTAAATTGAAAACAAGACAACTCATTTTATGAATTCCAATTCCTGACTTTTCCCAAATTTACCGGCGAACACACTGTCCTTTTTCCCAATTTTTCTCCAGAGTGCGTGGAAGATGATAGGATATTTTTTTGCTTCAATCCTTTGCGTGCCAGCAAGTCGATTCTCCTATGGATAAGAGTTTTTGACAGGCCCCGCACTTGTGGTGGCCTAAGTCAAGCACGAACTTATCTCAAAACTGAAAGGAACGTCTCTCTCATAGAGAATTTCCGTTCCCCATATCACTACTCTGATTTGAATACCACCTTCCCTATTTTTTTAAAGCAAAAGCGCACGTTTTCCCTATCCCTTTCCAAATGTTCGTAATCCCAGACTTTTCCCCAATTTCTCCCACTGATTGGCCATATCATGGGCACAAAAAAATGTCGACCTCTAAAAGTTTGGATATTTCAACGAGATTTCATTTTTTTAATTGTCAAACGAAAATTTGACTAAAATGGTACAACTCGAGGTCCGCAAGAGCTCTTTTGAATAATCAATCCTTGTGAATGATCCCCAAAAACCGAAGCATGAGGAGGGAGGAGCTAAGACCCTTTCCTTTGTCGCACACCACCTTCAACTTTAAACCTTAGAAAAAATAAGCAGGTGCATGCAGCGAATTTCTTTCCCGCACCTTCATCCACGATGGCTCTTCATTATTGGTACATTCCTCTTAGCGCAGCGTATCCCTATAAAACACTATTTATCACACTGGACACATTACCGTCTCTCAAAACTACAATAATTACTAAAGCATTTCCTATATTTTTCAATCCAACAAATGTAATTTTCAATACTTCGCATTACATTTATGTTCGGATTTTGAGGAATTTTAATTGGCATACAACTCAATGGGCCCAGAGGCTGATGCTCTTTGGAAAACAGAATTTAATGGCCAGAGGTGAAATAGGTAGTGTGGCCTGTTATCTCCTAAAATATGAATATCTTTTAATTTGCCCCATTCTATGAATTCATGACAGAGTCAAGAGACTTTCAAATTGAGGAATCGATATATTTCCCAGCTTAAGGTGGAGTGGTTGATTTTTGGGTAAACAATGACTACAATTTTTTTTTAGTTTTTAACAAAACCTTAGTCAATTACACATTCAATGAAACAAAATTTTATCCGATAAAATTAACCCACGATTTGCACTTGGACATATATTTATGACCAAAAACTTACGAATCTTATTAATTTATAGGTAAACCGATTTTCAGTTTTAATACTTACTCAGTATTTCTTTAAAAATTGTTTCATACTACTTTCAAATGTTTAAAATCGAGGCGTACACGCATTTATCCATCACATAAAGAATAATTCCATGGCATTACATTAATTCATAATAAGCTTATTCCAATCAAACTGTAGTTTTTGGAGTTCGTACGCAATATCGCACGTACATTATTTTGTTCATCAAATCATTACACAATGACAGAGAAGTATTAGCTTATCCTATGAGTGCATTAAGAGTTAAATAATTAATGAATACCAAATATATAATGAGAAAAATAAGATTGGTAATCCACTTTAATATGCGAGTCATTTCGTAGCAACTGAGTAATATTGATGAAGGGAGCCTGTTTCGGAAAATTGACCATTCTACTGGGCAAAATAAAAAATATTTATCAGTATCGCTGAACCTACTTATTAAATTACGAATAAATATCGCGAATTGAATCATTTGGTATCGGCTGTGATTTTGAAATGCACAGGAAATAAGAAACATATATGAGATGCACATTCGCCTAGAATAAACTGTGTAGACAAGACTAATGTGAACCACTCAACCTCGAAACTATTAAAATGGCTTCCCATAAGGGGTGCGGAGACATTAAACCGGAGTATCAACTCTAGTAGCAGGATCAACTATATGCCGGAAACGTTTAACAAAGAATAAACCTGAATCACAATAAAACACAGAACCATATGTAAAAATGGTTCAACTAAGTTCGTTGAAGGATGACATTTTCCATGAAGAAATGGAAATTCCTCTTCCGCGTCTATAATTAAAGTTAGAAACACAAGCCTAGCGACTAAATACACTTCTTCGTTTGAATATGGGAAGGCAATTCAATGCTAATGACTGAGAGAATAAATGCTTCATTCTCCGCGCTCTCTCGCTGTTTTAATATGAGTGCAGTTGTCGGGCTTACTCAGTGCTCCCACTCCGGAATACAGATTTGATAATACCGTTATTCGCTTGAAGCACGAATGAAGCCAGAGGAGACGACGTGCTTTCATAGCCGACTTCAAAATAAATTAAAAACCAGTCTATTGTCCGGAAAAGTGAAACGACCGAGTAAAAAAGTAAACCGCGCATTATTGCATTTTAGGTATTTCGATTTTTTTTTCACAAGCACCTGTCTCTTTAGTCTTTTTTTTTACGTCGGACATTATCAATTCTACGGATATCGCCACTGCATCTATTTATTTAAAACTGGGAACTTTCTTTTTCTATAATTTATGCTCCAACTTGTTAAAATATCCTACCTGAGTAAACGAATCATTTTTAGGGCTACAAGAGGCCCAGATGATAACTCTGATCCATTATCGATCAGGTACGTCCGAGTTTCATGCTTCAATCGAATTCTTGGAATTTATTTATGATCTGGACAAGACTTTGCGAACAAAAAGTGCAGCATCGATTCTCGTTAGACCTATCAATATTCGTCCACTAAATGGTTCGATAAATAAGTAAATTCTTTGTCCCACAACGAGATCACTATTATTTTCCATAAATGATATTGTTTAAGATGATTGCTTGACGCGAATAGTAGACAGAAACACTAATAACTGCTAAAAACAATGATTCAGCGTTTATAATATATGCTATGTACTTCATTTTAAGATCTACAAGAAATGTTACTTTATGAACACTGATCTGATAGTATCGCGAAAAATCTGGGCCCACATTTACGCTGAGATTGTTCACTAAATCGCGGGTATATAAAATACTTAAAAATGTTAATCCTGTATGATCGATGAAGGGAAAATAATAGTCATGATGTATCTCGAGGTGTCCGAAAAGAAAATTGTGCGGGATAAACATTCGCTCGACTGCTATTAAGATGGGGCTACGGGGATGATCCCAGCCCCTAGTTCCAATGGAATCTTTGGAGGTCCAGGTTAAAATAAAGATCATGATCGTCAAAATCTCATCCACGCAAAGGGGAACCTTGAAATTGAGCGCACTTTCAGCAACTCACAATCAGCAACTTTCGCCCAGTTAGGCCAAAGACTAAATTTGCGGGGAAGTGCCGATTACTATTATTCCCACAGTGTTCCTACAACGACAACCAAATGGCGGACTACATCAGCAGGAAATGAGAAATACTCTGAATAACTACGAATCCTATATGGTCACTGTTACGCCACATTTATTAGAACAAATCCCCATTAAATTCATTCGAGAGAGATATAGGACCAAAGATATACTCGTGTCAGCATATGCGGTACACGTGGCTCAACAGAAAAAGAATGATAGTATCGCCAAATTTGAGCAATCACAGCTGTATCTGAATCAACTCACAAAAACGTTTTTTTACTTCGTAAAGGAACAGGATACTATGCAAGGCAGTATTCATTTAACTATCGGAAGAAAATTCAGAGTATTAAAAGATAAAAAGTGTTTCGACAATAGCCGAGGAGGTTTTGTGGATACCAGCTAACGAAGAAGGTAAATATTTGCAAAGGAAAGATTATTGCGCTTTATCGGTCGGCCATTACACTATAATTTAATTGAAAACACTGTTTATTCGGTGGATCATGCGTACTGGTAAAGTGTATCCATCTTACTGGGCAGAGCTATGACATACCAATCGATTGCAGATAAGTTATCTTCCAAGTGGTAAAAGTGAGGAGTAATGTTTGATTTTTGGTATCAATCTATGGAAACATAAAATTATTGCATCAATAGGATTTCCATCATTTAACTACACCTTGGTGTGGTTAAATGATGTAAATCTGGTCTAGAGTCGTGTTTTGACCTCGCATATTTTACAAGCTTTCTTCATGAATACATGACGAACCTCTGGAACAGTACATTTAGCTTTTAAAATATTTAACTTCGCCACTCACACTAACGTTGTTTAAATGCACTCTTATTAGCTTTCTTGGCCATCTCGAAATATATTATTATTAATATGCATTCGTTTCGCCAGATTTTTTTCCAGACTGGATGTATTTGCGCATTGCAAAAACAAATGTACAGAACAATTTACTAATAATTATTTCTTAAGTCATATAAGAAGGACCAGAAAATTTGAGGTGTCTGTAGTGAAAAAGTATGCACCAAACAAAATTCCTGATATTTTATATCACACGTGTCAATCCTAGAAAGTCTCCTCTCCCATTTTTCCAAAACCATCAATAAGAGGCATTCCACCCATAGGTTCTTGGTAGGATACTCGCGACCAATAATTACGTGTAAATCACATTTCCTTACCCTTTAATTCATTTAGTCGCCCTACTGAATTCGCACGCCTTCTTCGGGACGTCCTTACTTCAACTAGTATTCTGTGCGCACAGCGGCGATTTAAATTAGAGGTCGGTACCCTGAGCGGTAGGAATAACTAATGTGCCCTTATTTTTAGATTTTATCTCGGAAATTGCATACGTGGGCATTTACATCCACTACGGTCACTTTCCTTTACTCTGAGAGAGGGGTCGAAACAATGGATATATTCGGCCTGCATACAATAGGCGGCACACAGACTTATGACTTACCGGGACTAAAAGGGGCAAACAAAACTAAATTTTTGCACTTAAAATTTGCTGTTCTTTTTACAAATTTACGTTCGTGGTAAACATTGATAAATTTTAATTTTGCATTCCCTTTGCTTAAAAACTTGGCGCAATGTGTAAAACATTTGACCGTATCTTTACCATTTGTAAGATGGTAAAAATACCGTCTATCATCACGGTTTCGAAATCTAAATGCAAATGAACTACGGTAGACCACATAATTTGATTTGCACTATATGTATGCACATATTTCAATGATTATTTATCAAATTCTGTTCATGTAAAACTAAAAACTTGTTGCACTGGGGATATAAGAACACATTTATGATGATACCGCGCAAAATTTTATCTCAATGCAATTATTTAAAAAATTTGAATTTCGGAACAGTGCAGAACTAAGAGAAAATGAGTAGTCACGCACATTTTAAAAACGGACTCAATTACAAGAAAATTTTATAATCGGCGTATTTATGAACCTTTAATACTCCAAATCTTACTGGAATTACTAAATGACTACCGCAAAAACACAACACAAGCCTAAGCGACGGAATTCTGATTTCATTAGCATAAAGGTTTTCATTCCTTGTCAACATAATCATGAAACCATGGAGGGAAAGTTGTAATGAGATCACGGAAATTTCAACCACTCTTTACGTACATATTGGAAGCAACAAAATCTTTTTTATTGTAACCTTGACGTCAATTTATGACGAGTTATCTTCATGATAACACTCTGAGACTCCTTTGACAGTCAGGAGTGACGAATATTTCCATCGAGACTCACTCACACGTGAACATTTTTTTAATCAATGCACTAAACCATACGAGGCTATCCTCCCGACCCACTACTGCCCTTTTGAACTGATAAGTCACTTCAGAATTATCAGATCAAACTGCACACTAAGCAACTCGACATAAGCGAGTTGGAGAGGCAAACGAACTTTTCAGAGACTAGCCGCCAAAGAGCGTGTTTTTTGTACCATTGAAAGATAACATTAAACATGCACATTAAGAAGTTACCTCCGAGGCAAAACCTGACATCTGGCTAGGTCGCGAATGCACTGCAGGCAGGAATCACTGCAGAAACACTCGTCAGGGGAGAGAAGGCACCATAACGTACATTTTTACGACTGGCTGGTGCTATGCCAATAAATCCCGACGCAAAATAATCCCGAAATAATCTAAAAATGATTTCTGATTCATTTAGATCGATTATTTTGAATCCATTCGTGCTGACTTTGATTTAGCTTGATGCCGATATTCCGAGTTTAGTGAGGAAAATACCGATTTGCTATTCATGCTCTCGCTCTAACTTTTGAGGTGCAACGCAAACCATCCTCGATGCCACCAAGACTTGAATCCGATGTAAGTTTTGAAAATTTCCCCCTCATTTTCTAGATTTCGATTCTCGAATTTCTCTATTTCCCCAAAGATCACCATAGTTTTATTTCCGAGTTTTTCTCCCGAGTGTTTAGAAAATGACTGAATATTTTTTTCCGGAGTATTCACTCATGATATGGTTTCCCAATCACGATTTTTTTACTGATTTTCCCGAAGAACGTGACGCCCTTTTCCCTGATTTTTCTTCCAAGTTTTTGAAACCTGGTTAAGTATGTTTTGGTGGATCATCTCTCATCGCTTTGATTGCCGCTCTTATCACTGAACTTGGTTTGAAAATATAATTTCGTTTTTTTCCACGGCCATCCTTGCCTTATACGCATGGAGACAGAAAGTCCCCGTAGGCCACGAACGTAAACACAAACTGGCCCTGCAACTAAGAGGAACGTATTTCTCAGCGATATTTCCCGCTTACTCCACATTTTCCCAGATATTTTCAAAATATTGGCTCCACATATTCATTTTTTCCCGAATTTTCGAAGAATTAGAGTAATATTCGATTGAGTTTCCACCCTGCTTTGTGAATCATCCCTCGTCAATCCGTATGTCACTGGTTATCGCCGCAGTCGGTCTTGCTACACTTCCGGTTTTTGCAAAAGCGAGTGTAATGGTCTACACCATCCACTAACTGGCCACACACCTAAAAGAAACATCGTCTTCATCAGGACTCCCAGAATCGTATCCCATATTCCAGACATATTTCTTACCACCTTTATCGGCAAACCACAAATACAACGAGAAAATTGATAATTAACGGCGAAATCAATGTTAACACTTGATGGCAAGAACAATTAAGCATCCATCGCAACGATGTAGTATTTTTCCACATCAACACAATACACCTAAAACCATTAAAATATGACTGCATACGTGATCATATACGAAGGTAGTCAGCAAGGCTCTCCAAATCACCACCAGATGTGAGAGCTAGCGCAACGAGTTTCCCCGCGTAGTAATAGGTAATCCTTCATGAGTAAACATCGTAACGCGGCAGTGTTCTGGGAAGAGATCTGTGGCGCGGACGCCTTTCTGTGGCTTTTCCCGTGTAATGATTTTTGAAGGAGGAAAAAACTGATAACTCGCATACATATTTTCTATTTTCAAATCTAGGAGATATTGCCTATCTATGTCTACGCTTTCGGGCAGGCATTTCATCAATCAGGGGAAGCGATTCACTTTGTCTAGTTGACGACCTGGGTTGAAAAAGATTTGACTTTCGCCGCGTGGGAAAACGAGATCGGTTGTGAAAAGGGATTCCAGTGTTTGAAATGGAAAAAAGTAACCATTCAAATTACGCCTTGGACCGGAAAGATAAATTCTCGCGCCATAAAACTTACCGTAATGATGAACTGAACAATGCGAATATAATATCACTTAGGAGAACTCATATAAATGGATTCATTCTGAAAATGTTATGGAAGAATTTACGACTTGCGGCGGGAACTGTACGATAAGCTAAAGATTTAGGTACTTTGTCTTAATTGATTGAGGATTTTTTGCGATCGTCGTCTAACAAGGAAACACTAGAGACTATCCTGATTTCCTTATTTATTCGAGCGTGAAGGGACTGCAGAAACTCGTTTCTGAACTAAACAGAAAAGTTTATTGGTTACAAAAAAATACTAAAAATTCCTCTGGACGACGCTCGAGAAACAAAAGAGTCATCTGATCCTGGGAAGGTGTGCATAAACGTTTTCTCCGGACTTCTCCCATCCTAGGGAACGAATGCATGAAAACCTGGCTCAAAGTATTATCTTGGTTAGAATTGGACGTAAGAGATATCTCTAACTCTGGCTGCGATAATTTTTTTCAATCATTATCATGGTTGAGTTACTGCTTGTTGAGCTAACCCTGGCTGCAACAGTTTTCACAGAACCTCCGTCAAAAAAACCCCATTGACACAATGGTAGGTTAAAATGAATACCGTGCCAACTGAAAGTCAAGAATTACAGGAAACCTACACACTCTTCCCGAGGAGCAGCAGCTAAAACCTGCCACTCGCAAATAAATTGCCTTAAAATATTTCATGTTCTTTAATAAATGGATCCCGAAACTGTATCACTCTTTTAACATAATTCATTTTTTAATCCGTCGATGTGCATTCACTCGTCTACAGTAAAACGTCCATTTTGTTGTCTATGATAGTAATTTCAAAGACTTACTCTTTAAGTACCTGTCTAAAGTAGTCTTCATCCATCTCAGTTATGATTCAAAAGAAAAGATACTTTTAATACGCAGCAATTTAGAACGAATAGCGGGTTTAACAACCTATATTGTTTCAGCGGTAAATAAAAGTAGATAGATTCCAATATCTCGAAGCATTGATATAGATAGAGACATTAAAGAAAGGGTTTCCAGTTTTGAGTTCACAAAGAAACAAAAGAAAATCATCCAACGGAGGGGACCCAAGAGAAATTGGGGGAGACCCAGCTAGACGCGTACAGCAACTGCCTACGAGTGCCGTAATTCCGTTTCTGAGGTGAACTTTCTCCTTTTTAACCCTGACAACACCTCCACGTCTCCCACTCAAAGGGATGTTATGGATTCTAACAAGAGAGGACATTCACGGAACGACCGCGAAGAAAAGGACCAAAAACGAAGCCAAGGCCCAAATAACGTCCGAGAAACTGTAACCATGGTTGAGGTACTCGGAAGATTCTAAATAAACGACGCAAAAAACAATACGGTGTAGTGTTTGATACTCTGTTTAGCAATATGTTGTACATTCATATATGCAAAACTATTTATGTTTCAAATCAACAGATTGGTGATTCTAATTTGTAGATGACCATGGACCTTAAGCACCTGAAATAAGTACGGTACACGAGCTCAATGAATTCGAATATCCACCAAAGAAGTCCAGACCCGTTGAAATACCGCGGCGGACGGCATAAAAGCAATAAACACGCCTCGTTTGAGACAACGGAATTTACGGTTCGGGAAATCACTTAACTAGGTGGCTTTGGAATTTTGGTTCGAAAAACATTCATATCAATCTCCATTTTGGATTTCTTGACACCACCGAGTTACGGCAATATGCTCCATCAGTCTCACGAAAAAATTCATGGTACTACTCAAGACGCATCTTTCTCGACAGTTCCGAGATCAGATTTAGGATTTCTTAAGGTTTTACTCAAGTCAAGTATTTATGAAGTTTAAATCTCAATTTTTCATGAATACACAGCAAAAAAAACAAAGCCAAACTATTGCAATTGCATCGAGCAAAATTTAACATAACATTTATAAGTTGAATTGAAACGGTTGAAAAGCTAGGGGGAACCCTCGTCTTTCTTCTTTGGGGGTGACATCTCACGCTGTCCGCAGCCAACAGCGGGGGTGTCATATTTTCCACCTATGACTTTTGGGCAATGCCCATCCCACCTAGTACTTGCATCCCCCGCCACATACCCTTTTGGTGTTTCGCGGGGTAGTTATGTAGACGTTGCCTAGTAGAGAAATTTGTCCTGAAGTATGTTTATTAACCGTGCAGTCCAGCAACAAATACTCTGGAGGGTTATAAAGCGGTCTTCTTTCGATTTGAGTGATAGAGGATACATAGAAGGAATGAGGATGCATCATCAATTTTTGTGCGAGATATTGATAGAAGCATCTTTGTTTTGAAAAGTGGTTTAATTTTCTTGAGTACACTCAACGAGTATATGACTATGGTAAATGATGTTGATTCGATATGTGCACATCGTTATTCATAATTATTAAAGAGTTAAAAATAATTAAAGGATTAGGGAATGTTTCAACTGAAACCATTTATGCGTCCTTTTCTATTTTTCTATGATATAAGGGTTCGCCCGTGCCTATACTAATTCATATTCTACTCTCCATTTGTTTCCATCGTTGTCATACAGGGTTCGTCCGGAAAATAAGTGTACTGAGCTCAGGAACAAAAAATTATTACACTTTTACATATCTTAAGCTAATATTCTTCAAAATAGGACCCTTGTGAGTCGATACACTTGTTCCAGCGGCGTTCCCATTCCTGGAACGCTCCCGCGAAGGCATCATCGGGAACCTCTCGAAGACACGTCGTCACGGCCTCTTTCACGGCGTCCAAAGTCCCGTATCGCGTTCCTTTCAAACTCCTCTTTATCTTCGGGAACAGAAAGAAGTCCGGTGGTGCGTTGCCACGCCGTGCTTGGCCAAGAAGTTCGACACGACAAGCGCGGTGTGAGACGGCGCAGTGTCGTAATGCAGCCGCCAGATGTTTTTGTCGCTGGCCGGACGCGGGCGACTCGTTTTCGAAGCCTGTCGAGCACTTGGACGTAAAATGCAGCATTTACAGTTTGTCGTTCAGGTACAAATTCATAGTGGACGACTCCCCTTTTGTCAAAGAAGACAATGAGACAATGACACTTATTTTCCGGACGAACCCTGTATGTTATTTCGTGTTTTGAAACATGGGCAAATTCCTCCTTGGGCGTAATGTGTTGTAAAAAAGAATATTTTCGGCCTACAGAGAAATTTCCTGCTTTATTTAAGTCATTAGGACTAAGTCTGTGACTTTTCTTTATTTATATCCTGAGAAATTATGTGTTTGCATTTTCCTTACTAGGGAAGTATTAGCCAGATGGTGTGGCGATGGTTACCTTATACATATAGACAAGCTACGGCACACGGTACTTTGTACTATTTTGTACAAGGTAACCTTCAGTTATCAGACTAATTACTCATAAATATCATTATTCCCGGAAGCTATTTCATTACTCAATCAGAAATGAATGGTTAAGTGGGTATTTCGGTCTCTGCACTAGCTTTTAATTCTGAGAATCCGGGTTTGATTCCTAAGGAGGTAGATCAAATTTAATTATTGATTTGATGGTGCCAGTCATATCTTTGTGGAATAAATACATGCTTTAATGACAAAGTAACGAAGTTATATCCCACACAAAATTTCATTGAAAAGACAACACTCCATAGTGTTTTAAATACAATCTCGTGTGGAAAATAACCAAGTTATTCTTTTCATTTAAGCATTCGGTATGGATCAAACTTCGCTGTCTTTGGTAAAGAACCAACATTTCAAAAGCAGAACAAAGTCCGATGTTTCAATTGTTTGATTACCACTTTGAACCTCCATAATTGGTGAACCTCAACAAGATGTTTCCTTCTATCGTTCTTCCTAACCCGATTCTAATCATACTTTTCAAACTCAAGTTTCTTTAATGTTCCGTTTAAAGGTTAGGTGGAAGAAGGGAATATATAATTTCAATCTCGCACCAATAAAAAGATAATAAAAACAGCCTCGTACATATTCCGCCTTAATAATACGAATAATGTCTAGCAACATAAAGAGAAAACACGTATTTCACATGACAATTACATTATGAACCAAATGATCATGCTTTGATGAGTTACTGCGTGATTCTATTAAGAGAGGTTATATGCACTCGTCAACTGAGCAAACCACAATCAGGACTACTATCAGCCTCATTACGCTACTATATGATTATCCAATCTCCAGATACCTTCAGACCTCCTATATTAAACGCCAAATATGTCAGAACCAGTATCTAAATGTAGAGAAAATCAAACCAGCATTTTGCCAACGTTTTCAAAAAGCATACTCAAAGAGTGACGACTTACTGTAAAGATTATCCGATCCCGACTCTTTCCCAATTTTCTTAACGATTGTAACGCCTTATTCCCCAATTTTTCTCACGACTATTTGGAAATTGATTAGTTACTTTTCATGGATTATTCCGCACCTCTTTTCGCATGCCACTGATCTCCCGGCAGTCAGTCCTCTTATGCAAGTTTTGCTTTGAGTTAGGACCTGCCCAAGCGGTGACCTACTCCTAACACGGAAATTGTCTCATTACTAGAAAGAACATCACCGAGAATTTCCGATTCGAAGATTAAATTTCAAACTTTTTTCAAAAAACTCGTCTCCATTCCTGATTGTTTACAGAAATTGAGCGATTCCCGACTGTTTCCCGATTTTTCCGACTTGAGTGGCAACCCTGAAGCTGATGAGAGGTTTTGATCATGAAAATGGACGATCGTATCTCCATCCATAAAATATCTCATCGCTATACGTGTCCCATTTACTCTAATACGCTCGAATAAATATTTCGTTTAAGAGAAATGCAGAAAATACTCTACTCTAAAAAATCAAATCCACGAGAAGCATTAACAGCCCATAATGGAGTATAACCGTATATGTACACCAGGCACCATAGGAAAACTCTTGAGCTACTTCAGGATTATTAATGGATTCGGTCTTGATTCACGATAAGAGCACAACGGCCGCTAACATCCTCGAATGACAGTCTTCATATTTACGACCATGGATATTCAGCCAAAATTATATTTCCTGACCGGAACAAGCAACGACACGTATATATCACTTTGTAAAGGGCAGTACGTCAGAACTGGATATTGCTCTGTATTTTTTGTAAGACTATAATGTATGAACTATCCGAATTTATGGAAAGCTTAAAAAAGTTGCAGCTTATTAAATTAGCGGGATTCTTTAAGATAGAAAAATTAAAGATTTCAGACTATGATGGCAATGAAAACGTTACCACTACTGTAAAAACGGGACGGTGGCAGCTGAAACTACCTTTTGTGGTCTCGTTGACAAGGTTCATCTAAATGAGATATTACTGACATAAATTCTGAGTTATTATATCGACCCAGTGATCAAAATACAGACGAAAGAAATTAAATCCCGTTACATTTAGCAGCTTTGCTCACGGGAAAACTTTTATTGGTTCGATATTTTGTACTTCAGCTCATAAAAAGTGTTTTATGATCAATAAAGTCTTAAAAATGAAATAATCCCACATACTTACTGCGTGTATCGCCAATATGCAGAGAGGAAATGTGAGACACACAGAAAAGGGCAAGGCGGGGAATTGAAAATATATCACTGTTTTCCATCAATTATTTTGTTGATATGCCTAGAAATCAAGCAACAAAACACTATCGTACTCCTATTAAAATCCTACCTTCAAAGCAAATTCTGTAGTCCACTACTGCAACACGGCACTAGAAATTTGCCTGATAGATAAGAAGAGAGCTGATTCTTACGGCAGGAAATTTAAGCACTGAGTGTGACCACTGAGGGTAAGGTAGCGAATTACCCTTAGATTAGGGCGAATGGTTCCTTATCTGCGGTTTCCCAGAAAGAATTGGCAAATATGAAATCACAAAAGCTGGGTGTTCTGGGATCCCTCTCTTCTCTTAATGCCCTATCTCACCAATGGATCGACATGCCGCGGACGTGGTAGCGTGGCACTAATTAAATGTAAAACATGCAAATAGACCACAACTGTAAAAGCTGAACACAAGAATTAACATTGGTATCAGATAAGTAATAACCGTTTCCTTATTTTATTGTGCATCCCTATACGCTATATCTTTAAATAAATTCTACAGGTATTTTCTATAACTATGGCCACGTATTCAAGATCTCTAAATGATGGTCGTTGGACCGATGCTGTCCGCTCAATATTTCCGAAAAATGGTCCGCAAGGTAGTGATCGCCGGACCACAACGGACTGCTAGGGAAAAAAATCACAAAAATTCTCAGGGAGACTTTGAAATGTCGCTGTTTTTGTCACGATATCTAAGAAAACTGTGTGATTTTCAAATCTTTAAAAAAGAGGAAAGAAGTTGCATGCAGATATTAAGTTGTAAGAGGAGAGAAATTAAAACGGGCAACATTATTCACCAACCACGAAATTTCCATCTAATGTTATGCAAATTTCGTGGTTGGTGAATAATGTTACCCGTTTAAATTTCTCTCCTCTTACAACTTAATATCTGCTTGCAACTTCTTTCCTCTATAGTAAAGATTTGAAAATCACACAGTTTTCTTAGATATGGTGACAAAAACAGCGACATTTCAAAGTCTCCCTGAGAATTTGAGTTACAAAATGTTTATTTGATAGTTGTGCCCATCCAAAAACCTACCTTAACCAGTAGATTACCTAATAATAAAATAATTAGATGGAAGAACCTCAATGGATAACAAGCGGAGATTAGCTCAAGCCAAAATATGTACCATGACGTGGCAACCAATTTGCTAACAGAATATACTAGGGGCTATAAACAAGGAAGAAAGGCGTGAAAGAATTTTTGTGGATCGTCCACTCTATAGATCGGAGACATGGTCCATTGGAAAGGCAGACCATGTAAGAATATAACTTTTGAAAACTTATTGCTGGACGCGGATGCTGAAGATCAAGTGAACAGATGAAGAGAGAAATGAAGATGCATCAGGAGAGTTGAGGAGGAAAAAAAACGTTCGGGGTACAATGGGAAACAAAAACAGCCATGGATTGGATACACTCTGAGACAAAACGTAATTGCTTTACTATGAATAGAAGGATAACTCGAAGGGGAGATCTCACGAAAAAGACAAAAGTACAGATACGTAGGCCAAATCAAATCAAATCGTAGGTCAAATCATGTTGGGTGGAAGAGATAACAGGGCATAAAGGTTAGCATTGGAAGAAAAAGAATGAAGGGCCGCACGGGGAAGGGGGATGGCTGAAGGGGAAGCAAGATAAAAAAATATTCGTACTGAAAACTGACGATCATGAAATCGATCCTCTTTCGGATGGACTACATGAGCCTCTCTCTGCCACTCAGAAAAGAAATTACCTATCCGCAACCTTACACAGTTTGACAGAGTCAATTGATTTGAATTGACGCAGTTATAATTAAGGGTTATTTATTTGTTTAATGCAGTACAGAACCGATCGATTCCCGCTCAAGAATACAACATTTTTCCAAGTTAATAAAATCAGTATTACTACGATTCTAGATTGATGAATCAAACCCAAATTCAGGTTTTTCAGTCAAAACTTTGCAGTAATATTTTATCATTAATTAAAGTATGCTATAAAATGTACTAACATAGAATAAATTATAAAATGGATTACATTATGCTGGATTATATTATACAAATCACCGAAAAAGCATCTTGGAGTCGCCAAATAAATGGTATACTTTTATGAATTTCAACGTGTTGTGTGTTGGTAAAAGTTACTATTCCATTGAACAGGAAAATAGGTTTAATCTATCAAACGGGAAAAATCGTCGAACTACCTCACGCTAATGAACATTACACATTAATTATACCCTAAATAATCTGTATAAAACCATGAGGCCACTGAGAAAAGACTAAACGAACTCTTTACATTAAACCAGTCAACTCTTTTAACGGATGATGAAAAATAGCACTATTTTTTATCCATCCCATCTCTGTGTTCTGGGTTTATAAGAGGGATTAGGGGTGGAAGGAGGGATTTCCTATTCTCAATCTCGCCCGTGTAAAGACGTTTTATTATAATTATTATGATCTTATTTGCAATTTTTATCATTTTTGTCATGGCAATGTCAACTTTACAATCTAGGACCATTATCCTACTAACATTAGCACGTTCAAAAATTCTTCAAGATCAATTGATATTGATAGATTTCGATAGCTCCGATAGATTTTCAAACGTTCAATTGATTAAAAATAATGGGGTTCGAAAAACTAGAGGATACCTGAACCTGCGGGTCTCGTCTTCGGATTTGGATCCCGCAACCTCGAAGTAGTCCCTGCAGGTATGAGAGGAACAAACGAATGGAGTCCCACTTTGAGAGGCGATGGTTGGTGAACCCCATTTTTCCTAATACCATGAAACACGGAACATATAAAACCCATTAAATTCGAAGGTATATGGAGTCAATTTGTGTAACACTCTCATGTTGAAATTCAAAGAACACGTTTAACTTTTCCACACGACCCTGATTATGTCGCGGCGCGACGAAACCCGGGTCGTACCACGCATGTATTTAGAATTCGTGTGGAAAGCTATGTTTCGTGTTACACTTCCAATTCGAAACCCATCCAAAAGGGTCTTGAAAAAACTGCATTCCACCAATTTTCAGCAAAGATGCATTTTACTGTTCTTCATTATTTGAAACATTGATCTTCTTCTCATTCACCTGTTCGCCCTCACGTCACTTCTTCTCCGTCTTAGGAATTTTAATGAACCAGTCGTTCGATCGACACACCTCATCGGTCAACAACTTTAAGTCAGAGCTACCATCAAATAGAAATTAGTTTAATTAATTTTCCAGTTTTTTCAGAACTATTATTTTTTAATTTGCCAGTCTTTACATGATCTATAAAATTTCCAGGATTTCAAGCGACCGTGATAATTGTGGGAACAGTTAGACAATCAATGGGATACTTATTCAAACCAGACATTATGAGTAAATTTTTGATCGAAGCCCTTTCGACGGTTCCGCATCGGTAACCGCGAAGCACGTGCCCACTGGATTTACCGCGGAATGACTTCGATAAATGTGGATGCCAAACGATGAGAAGAAAAATCACACCACACACTCGAGTCTCTGGTGTGGTACCTGACTGGGGTGGAATGGGCACAGAACCACGGAAAACAATTGAAAACGCATTCTCGTGCCCTCGCTGCTATTCAAGAGGCGATCCGCCAATCAGATCTCCGGGAAGACGCGAAATAAAAAATACATATTTTTTTAAAATCAAGACGATTCACCACATTTCTACTCCCGTGCCATGCGAGCACTTGATCCAACGTCTTCGGTGAGTACTGTAACCGATCGCCTATAAATAGCCCAGATCGCAGAGTCATCAAACAAATGTGGCAAACGCCGACATTTTTATCTCGAGGGGAGAGATGGAAAATGCTGCCGAAGCTGGAAATCCCTGAAACGTCTCCCCAAACGGGTGATTAATTGAGGAAGAGTGATAAGCGAAATCACAAACAAGTAGCTGTAACAACAAACGTATTAAAAACTCAGCGTTCGCATAAACAGTAAACATCTCTTCGGATATGATCTCGAACATAGCTCTCTAGTTATATTCATAGTGTGCCGTCCTCTTCAATCAATGGCTTGCTGAAGAAGGAAAATTACTTGGATTTTCAAGAAACAACAAAAAAAAGATGATGAAGTGTCATAATTATTTTCATTTTCGTCACACGTTGTGCCGCAAAATTAAATGTGACGTTTGGATTAAAGTTTCCCGCTTTTCGTAATTTTTTAAATTTCATATATTACGACAAAATCACCAATCTTTTCCTGCCACCTAGGGATCAAAGAAGTATTAATATTCGAAACACAATTCTTAGCTCATAGACTGAAAGGGAGAGAATATTTGAACAGGCCGCCAGGGGAATGTATCTCGCCGTAGGCATGGCCACATGATTAACGTGTCATGATAATACAAAAAAAAGAGATCTTATAAAAGATATTGTGGCATTTTTTATAAATAAATCAACTTTATGACACATTAAAATACCAGGTAATTTATATGAAACCCGTCCCAAAATATTCTTTGGCATTTCACGTCATTGGACATCTCGTTTTAATAAAAAATCAGCACGTCATTTACAATAACCCTCAGGAAATGTGACAAGAGTGCCGATGACGTCAACGCCCCATTAAAGTTCAAGCATCTTCCACGGAGGGGACTTTTAGAACGTAAAAAAAGACACAATTTTCTTTCTGCGCGAAGGAGGACACCACGTCCCCCTGCCTTCGCGTGCTGCGAAATCACTGACACATCACTGACCTAGGAGAACCGAGACTCGAGAGAACGCTCGCGAAAAAAAAAACGACCGGGACGGACAATGAGGGAAACGTTGGCAAAGAACGAGTGACGAGTAGGGTGCGACATAAAGGGTGCGGTAAGGGAGTGGGAGGGAGGAGGAGGAAAGGCACGAGGGAAACCCGGTGGAGGGATCGGCCCACTTCCACGATAAATGGCTAGCGTGCGATGGGAACTTGCGGGATCTGCTTCGAGCGTGTCCTCGAGCACGCGAGCGACGGAGTGGGACGGGAATGACCGCGGTGGGAGATCCCGAGTGCGTTACCCCGAAAGGAGACGAGCGATTGAAGAAGGGCAGGATGGAAGGATCAGAGATGGGAGGGGGAAGGAATGAAATCACCGCAGCAACGAGGATTAGCGCGACCTTGTTCGCACCAAACACCCCTTTCCCGACAAAAACACGACGATCTAACTTTCCGCGGTCTTCGAAGGACTCTTTAAAGCTTAGGTGTGGAAAAAATTCCGATTCCGTTAAATTCCATGCCACAATAATCCAAGTAAAATAAAACGCATAATTCAGTCAATTCCACGAGGTGATACACGCAAGAAAAGGATCCCAAACCAGGGGTCGACCCCACGCAGAGCAAAAGCAAAATATACACATAGGAAATTCAAGTGAATACCCTGCGGCTGTTTTGGGGAAGACTTAATTCCACGCCAGTGAACAACATACACCACAGTAATCTCCCGTTTAGTGGTTCCTTAAAGGGGGATTCCGGAATGCCACTGGCAGGTCAAAATTACAAAGGTTTGCGAAAATGATCTGAAACTATTTTTCGAGGCATATGATTAAAATATTGTGCGTACACCTCGCAAGGTGTACGCACAATATTTTCGCGGTTTCAGTCAGATTTTTGCTTTGGGCCTCGAATTAAAAAGAAACCGTTACACGAAATAAAGATATCAGGTGTCTTTTAAACATTCTTTTTAGACGAAAAGCAAACTTAGTCACGGCAATTTTTCTGTCAGTGGAAGTAGATTCGATTTTAGTAGCTGCAACCTCTAAAGCGACATCGAAACGCATTTACGATGCAAATTATTCAAGGAAAAACACAAAAATCACGCATGGGACATTTAAACCCCGGATCCTTGGGTACCTTGCGCTGTGAGATATCGGTCTTAACGTAATCGCTTCCCGACGTCTTATACCATCGGCACAGGCACATGGAAAATATGAGCAAATGTCGGCTAATATCAAAATTCGTTCATGCACTTGAAGCGACCATAGAGCCAACAAGTGAGTACTAACATGAAAGAAAGATTCTCGACCGAAAATTCGAGAAAAGAAGTGTCACGCTAAATCTATTTTCAGGTTTTCAAATTAGCAATTCATTCAATAAATCAGTAAGTATATTTATGAACGCTCATATTACGGTCCTATTAAAGTACTCTCAAAATGATTAATTATTGGCATCATAAACAACATATAAGAAGAGCGTCATACATTCCGATTTGGGGATCAACGTGTAAAAATCTGACAAATTAACAAACATTTTAGAGGATAGTGGGTCGCGGTAGTCTAGGGGGTAGAGCGTTGGACTACTGACCAGATGGTCCCGGATTCGATTCCCGGGCAAGGCACTCTGGGCACCTGCAGCTCTACCCAAGCTTGTTGATTTTTCAGGCACCAGATCTTCCTGGGAAACCATAACCAGCACAGGGAAAAGAACTGGCCTCCCTACCAAGATGTGTGAATATTCACATGCCGTCGGGCTTAGTACATGGGTGAGTTCTACCATCACCTACTAAACCGACCTTCCGGGTGATTACTGTGTTTATACTTATGGTTTTTAGAGGATAACCTCGATCATAGTTACCATTTATTTCTAATTATAATATTCACCGACTTTCCCACGTATCCGAGACCAGAAGTCATGTTTTTCCATGACGTCCAATTGTAACACAAGGCTCACAGTTTCAGGTTTGATATTACGCACGGGGAATTCATATGAGAGTATTAAAAATGTTACACTTTGCACTAATTAGACAGATTTACAGATTACGACACGCATTTCCGCTAACGGAGCCATCATCAGGAAGGAAGAAGGTATTGAAGGTCTACATTGAAGAAGTTCTTGTACGTAATGATGGCTCGGTGAGCTTGAAACCTGAACGCGAAACGTAACAATTCATACATTTTGGGAAATTATTTTTACTAAAATATGGCGAGTTTCATCGCAAACCACCAAGTGAACGTCCAATTTTTACGAAATTTATTCATGGTCTATAAAACTGAGGCAAGCTGAAATAGAGTGTCAATAATTTAATGAACCTTGATTATCCCCGACAATATTTTTCTTACGCAATCTAAGATCACCTCGGCACGCACCACCGCTTTCTGAGAGGGTTCATGTGTGCAAATCCTGGTGACGAGTCTTACCAACCTATCCCCAACCTTACGTGCAACCGTGCGGAAAATGACAAAATGGAAATCGAACGATTTCATTCGATTTATTTTTTTTTACCCGCTTTGAGGCATTTCGACCTCAAGGTTTATATTCTCATCGATATAAAAACCATAGAACGAACCCCCGTTTCTCGCTTGCCAGACACACTGATCCATGCAGATGCATAAATCTTCCGTTGCTGAGGTGGATATTGAGTAAATGCCTGCGGTTGTAACCAAATCAGTCCAATGTTTCCCCTGATGATGCTGCATTCGTATTTGCAATTCTGCAGAGTTTACGTAAGCCAAAACACTAGCCTACTTGAGGAAAAGTGACGACAACACTTGGTCTTGGTTTTTATCGGTGTCATTCGAGGAATCCGAGCAGCAGGAACTCGGCACCCAGAGCTTTATCCACGAGTCACCTAAGATTTAATGACAGTCACTAATCTACTTTGTCTGCTTATACGCCGATACATTTATATTCACCAACTACGATTAAAACGTGGAAAGAGCAGGGTGTACCTATACTGAATTATTCATACAGAAACCGATTAGCAACAGCTTTCAGGTAGGGGGCACATTTAGGTGAGTGGGAATACACAATTCACATTCTTGATGCATCTGAAACCCTTGCAGGGACGGACTATCCCAGACGTTTTATCGCACCATGTGATCGATGATAAACCGATATTACGTCTCGGACGCTTGCCTTAAAGAGTACGATCCAAGTTACCCCTACGACGCAGCATAAAGCAACGGGCCATTTAATCCGGGTATGACTTCTGAGACGTAAAAACTGGCGCTACC
This sequence comes from Hetaerina titia, assembly GCA_037158775.1. Taxonomy (NCBI): domain Eukaryota; kingdom Metazoa; phylum Arthropoda; class Insecta; order Odonata; family Calopterygidae; genus Hetaerina; species Hetaerina titia. Next base: position 41,127,766 of record CM073776.1, on the reverse strand, counting down.
ACAATCCACAATAAGATCTTGAGGAACAGCATTATTTTCAGACCATAAAAGGTTATTCAGAAATGAATTATGAAAAATTTTGCAGAAAATATACAAGAGAGACATCTCTGTATCTGCCTACAGCATGAATATTTACTGGTTTACTAGTTTCTTTAAAAGTGGAAAATGCAACTTAGTTGACATTCCCATTTCCACATTCCTTACTCCGAAATTTTAATTATGAAAACGTAACTGGTTATCAATCCGAGGATTAGTAAATAATTGTGGTGGAGAAATGAAGCACCTCTTCAAACTATCTCTTCATTCCCTCACAACTCCTTGCACCCACATTTACCACCTGCTTTTTGTCGTTCATCTTAAGACTTCCTTTGCAATTCTTCCCCTACACATTTCCTTCAATTATGGTCTTCAAATCAAAGCCCTCATCTTCAATCTTATTATGCTCTCTATATACATCTGACATCAAGCGAAGAATAACGCAAGCTAAGAATGCACCCATGAAGAAGAGGCAATTAATATGTTCAAAGAACCTAAGGCTGGAAACAAGGAAACAATTCGTCAAGACTTTTGTGAGGAGCATGGCACTCTATGGTTCCGAGACTTGGAACATTGGAAAAGTGGACCAGCGAAGAATAGAAGCCTTTGAAACATGGTGCTTGAGGAGAATGCTGAAGATTAAATGGACAGACATAGTAAGGAACGAGGAAGTACTCGTATGTAGAAGAGCAGAAGAGGATAGAACCATATGGAGAACTCTACGGCAAAAAAGAAATAGATGGATTGTACACACATTGAGGCACAATGGATTGGTTAGGAATATAATAGAAGGAAAGATCACACGAGGAAGACCAAGAGATATGTACATACGACAAATTAAGAAAGACGTAAAACAGAAAAGGTATCAGGGATTGAGGGAATTGACATTAAATAGAAGAGGCGAATGGAGGACTGCAATATACCAATCCTAGGATTGAAATACTGATGATGATATGCATCTGACCTCTTCCATCCCCAACAATCCTGCTGCCTAGATAGCAAAACTCTTTCATTTGTTCCAGTGTTACTATCCGTATCCTTAAATTGGAGATCATCTTCCGAGTTTGACTTCAGTTAATTACCTTAGTTTTGATCTTGTTTACCTTGGGAGGTGTATTTTTTCCTTTTCTATTTCCCTTTTCAGGGCTTCTTCCTTCTCGACAAGTACAGCTTTTTCGTCCGCAAATTGCATACCCTATCCGTGTATTCGTACGCCAACTATTATTTTCCTTGATCTCATTAATTGCCTTATCAATGTACAAATACATTAATTAACATTAAATATCGAAGGCGATGATTGATAACCCTGCCATACCCCATTCTTTATTTTAGCTCCTTCCCTGATGGCACTATATCTAATAACTACAACCTGGTTTCTATATAGAGCGTGTATCAATCTCCAGTCATTATAGTCCATTCAAATTTTCTCTAGAGTACGTAGCACTATATTCTAGTTTACGATGTCAAAAGCCTTCTCCAGATAAATGAATGCAATATGAGGTTGACCTTTCTGCATTATCTCATCTACGATGAGTGCGAAAGCAAGAATAGCTTTTCTTGTTCTTCTACAAATTCGAAATTCAAATTGGTCCTTATTTAAATACTATATCACCTGTATTCCACTTCCTTCTCCATTCTTCGGTAGATTATTACTGACACACGGACACTTTTACTTCCATGTATGGGTTTTCAAAATGCTTTTTCCCAATTTTTCATATTTTCTCTCTTCCCCTTTTTAGTGTTTGGCAAAGCGAAAATGGTGCCAGAAAAATCGACACCTGTACCCGGAAATCGGAAGATAATAGGTAAACATTCTTCAAGCCACCCATAATTGGAACTCGACATGCACGCGAAAATTAAAACATATCCCACATGCCTGCACACACGGAACTCAAGCAAATGAAACGAGATTTATTTATAGCTGATCCCGATTAGGAAGATTATGGACGCCAACCCGGGAAATCTGCACGGCGATCTGGAATGGTACGTCGAGTTCCTCGCGAGAGCTTCCGCGGCAAATCGGACACGCGGTATTTCACCGGGAGGGAAGCCCATCCTATGACGGCGTAAGAGGAGAACGGGAGGGGGAGTTAGATACGAGAGAGCCTCGGGGAAGGATGGACAGGACGGGAGAGGCGGGGGCCGCGAGAAGACGCGGGAGCGGTGGAGTGAGGCCGGCGGGAAGCGGTAACGTCCTCGGAGACGACTTTGGGTCATCGTTAGTATGGAGGAGGCGATCACCCCCGGCATCGTGATCGGTGTCCGACGGCCTCTCCGAGCGAGCGCGCCCGGGAATGCACTCTCCTGCTCCCCCTCGCGACGAATTTGCTCCGCTCCCTCCGGCCGCACGCAGTCATGAATGAGCGAGGGGAGCGGAAAACATGTCACTCGGTGAATTGGGGATCGAGGAGAGGGGGTGGGGGGGAGAACGGGATCCGCGTGCAATATCGTGGTCAGTGGAACGAAGGGCGGAAATCCTGTATTATGTTTATACATGACGAGGATGAGGTGGTCTCTCTACCACGCCACGAGATGGGGAAGCAGAGGAGAGGAGCGAGGACCCTAGGTGGCGGTGGGCGCCCCAGGTGCCGACGTACTTACTGATGACGACGTACTTATTGATGACCAAAATAAGATACGTATCCTCAAGGGCTCAATAACATGACACAGAAGAATATCGGATAAGTCCAGGGCATATGGGAAAATATCTCTTTTAGATTTACACCATATTTATTCAATATAGAAAGTTTTTTGCCCTCAGTATCAATTTATTTGGTTTTGCAAGTTTTCATTGAAAAAAGGAAGTTCTGTTGCCGCACCCTGTATAAATATTCGCGTTCCTTCCTGGACGTATCATCAGGAAGTTCACCATAGGGCACGAAACCAAGGAGGACAAAATATTTTACTATCTTGATCTCCGGACGTCTCTAGCGGTCCGTACACCCCATTGGGACTCCGACAAACCTTTGGCTTCTCATCAGGTTTCCGGAGGGCCGAACTACCGCAGTTGATGTAACACCCATATCCGAGGTGCTACCTTAGATAGCAGGCGAGAGCATTACTCACATAATTAACCGAAAGATTTAACACAGAATAGCCGAAAAATATTCTTCTGTGACATTTGGGATATTGTTAGCTGTACTACGTTTCCTACTGTTAAACTAAATTCAAATGAAAACATATATTAGTATTTCATTTAGGATAGAAATCTCTTATTATTAACACTTTGATTCATTCATAGTGCCTCAGCGAAACCAAATAATCATAGTAAACGGTGTGCAAGAGTCCGTGTCAAATGTCATGCGGAGAAGTAATGACTTTAGTTTACTGAATTGATCTTTGCTGCGAAGTTCAATGGAAACATTGTTCCATATGGGCACCCAGATATCAGAAGGAAGGGATCGCAAATTACTGCTATTCCAGTAGAGATCGGTTTATCTACATAAAAAACCCATAAACACAGTGATCAACCCGAGGGTCGGTTTGATGGGTGATGGTGGAGTTCACCCAGTACTAAGCCCAACGGCGTGTGAAATTCACACATCAGGGTAGGGGGACCAGTACCTTTCCCTGTGGCTGTTATGGTTTCCCAGAGAAGTCTGGCACACGAAAAATCACGCAGCTTGGGTGGAACTGAGAGTACCCGGAGAGGTTTGACCGGGAATCGAACCAGGGTTTTCCGGTCACTAGTCCAACGCTCCAACCCAAGACTACCACCACCCACGGTTTATCTACAGTACCCAAATACATTCATTATATGATTAATAAAGAAAGATGTTCGAAGTATGACAAGGAATATTTTCCAAAAAGACGATTATTATCTTCAATATTTTCTTCTTTATTTCTAAGTAAACCAACTACCAATAAATAAAACCAATAATCTATACCAGACTATTTTAAGGGGAAATAGTAAATACGAAATACGCAATGACGTGATCGTACATCAGTATTTCGGTGATATTTGTGAAGCCTAATACTAGTACAGCAAGGAATTAACTTTTATTGTTGGCAAATTCGTGGAGACGAACTATTCAATTATGCATTTCTCTGAAGCCCTAGGGACCACATCTACCCCCAAACGAAAGAAACGCTATGGAAGTTGCCGTTCGAAGAGCGTATGGACTACTAAAACCTTGAACAGGGATAAACCACACGAAGTCTCAATGTATGGATTACAGACCCCGGAACATGTGAATTAGTGAGCATGGATACACGACGGCCGGTGAGCAACAACAAACTTTTCTATCTAATTATCAAAAAGATGAAGCTTGTATTGAATAAAAATGTATTATCGGTATTAATCTTACTACACAAGAGAGATTTAAAGGCATATTGCTGTTACTTGGCCGTCGAAGTGAATACAACCAGTTTTACAGAAGATGGATTTAAAAGGTATACACACGTGGGTATTTATCTTTTTCTTGAAAACATTTCCGAGTGCATAACATTTTCTTAAACAGCTTATTTACTTTCTTCAGCTTAGTAGCAAACACTAAATATTCAAACGGCATTTCATCTAATTTAGTAAAATTATGTATATGAGGGCACCAATCGCTTGGAAGGAAGAACATTCCCTACGAATGAGTTAACATCCTTTGTAAATTTCTGAAATGTTGTTTTTGAAGATAACTACAAAATATATGACCAGCACGAAGCGCTAGGTACCTCTCCCCTTTTCCGTACGTTTTTTTCGCCCCCATGGGTCCTAATAAGTTCTTGACGTAATCAGGTTTCCCAGGGACGGAACTGCTACAGCTGAAACGACACGATTCTCGAGGTGTGAATCAAACCACGACCGTTGGGTTATCATTCGAGATCGTTACCCACCTGACTAACCCGGACAACCTCTTGACTGAGAACCATGAAAAGAAATTATTGGGTGACTTTATTTGGATGAAACGCTTCAAAGGATGCAGCCCGATCGTCCCCAATCAGGGTCAAGGGTCACGCGACTAGGAAATTAACCATCCGTGAAAGTAACTTAATGGGGAGTAGAAAGCCATAGAAGAACATTTTCTCGCGTGGATTGGTACGGAATTCGAGTAATCTAATGCTGTCCCCCTGACCTTTAGCCTCATGAGAGAATGGAATTAACTAGTCCTGACCGATTTTAGACTTGTGCTAACGAACCAGCGGATTTCAAAACAGCAATTATCGTAATTCTTGGGCAATAATTCCTCTGTGTTACTGATTTTATTCTTGGGCACTTCTGGGATACTCAAGTGGCTCACTCACTCGTGTCAATCCGGTTATTATTCAAACTAGCACGTACTAGATAAGCAGTCGCGTTGAAACATGTCTGAGTTATTTTAGTGAGTTTCTTTCATAACAGCAGCTGTTGTTGCGGTTTTTTAAGTCACACGTAGGTGTCTTTTCATCATTGCCTGAGTAACCTCGAGGAACCCCCTTCTAGCATTATGTCGCATAAAGAGCATTATGGAATCTACCTGTTGTTTTACTAGTAATCATTTGGTTATCTTATTCGCTGTTACAAATAAATGCTTTTCTGTGCGATTTCCCAGGAGTTCTAAGGTCGGCTACCATCTATATAAAAATAACAGCAGACATGGCACATGTGTAGCAACTGCATGTGTGTTCAAACAATTTATGCCTGGATACTGAGGGAAATATTTAACTTTAAGAGACAGCACGATTGGCCATTTCGGATGGTAATGGGCGTTATAAACCACTCGATAAGGGAAAACTAGTGCTATAATAATATACACAATGAATTTAGAAATTAAAGCTTAGGAAGAAGTAAAGATATTTGTCAATTGATAAGTAGTGTAAACGATGCATGAACCCGAAACGTGTCAATGACAGAGATTTTTGTACGGCAAGTATCGGATTAAAGTTGTCCAGTGTCGCTTATCTACCGTCAACAATGAAGGGTGAAACTTAACAGTAATGGAAACCTTGAAGTTGAAGCGCATAAACTGAAGACGTTCCGCAATCCGCCATGGTCGTCAGGAAAGGGGATAAGCATAGTTTAGAGATTTTTGAGAGGTGGGTTTGGGGAAGACTGAGGGAAACAATAGTAGTAGCTTTAGAGGAGGCGACCGACAGCTAAGGTCATTTGCGCCATTAGGAATGGATGAAATGGAGAGAAACCCGACCTAGGCATTAGCCTACACTTAACGAAGGCCCCAAGGGATCCGCAGCTTAACGTCCCATCCGACGGACGGCGTACTCACTCGAAGCGCTCTCCACAAAGCACCTCAAGTAGGGATCGGGAAACCACTGAAAAATATCTGCCACCTTTGGGATGAGGGATATAAGTTAGAGTGGGTGATAATAGAAGTGTCAGATATCTTTGAGAAAAAAATGTCGAAAGATATCGAAAGACATTTTTTTATGTCATCGAAAGACATTATTTTTAAAAATAAGGGTGATGTTGGGAGTCATTGGATTAGCAAAATGTGTGACATCAGGTGGAATTTAATAGAGGTAATTTCAGAGAAGGGAGGCTAATTACAAACATTTTGGACGATGCGACAAGGAAGCAGGAAGGGTAAGATATCGAAGAGGAAAAAAGCATGCGGAAAAGGGTTCTGGGTATTGGAGCAGTCTCTTGAAAGTCCACGAAAATGTGTAATGGTTTTCAGGGCACGACCAAAATACATACCTACATCTACGAAAAACGGCTGAATACCTAAAATAATAAAATTTCGCGAAATTTTTGTTACCCAAGTTACAGCGACATGAGATGACGCGAGGGGTAGCGATAAATGAAACTCTCGAGTGCTCAAACATAAGTCCAGTTTGCAAATCTGACTGCATGTTTTGGAGTTGCGCGGCCGAAAATTCCGTCGCAGAAGAAAAATCCTGAATTTTATCTTTCTGATGCATTCATTCACTCTTTATGTGGAACATACACGCACACCTTGAAATAATGCAACAGCTGGCTCTTCAATGCACAGGAAACTCCGCCGACTCATCGTTAGACGAACATGAAAATGATCACAAAGATGGAATCAAGCGTGGGAAGCCGTAAAATTGCAACTTTGAATTATTTTCCAGTTAAAATTAGTTTTTATTAAAAGTAACCCACTGTTGCCGGTAGGTCATCTTCTATGGATCCATAACCTAAGCACTTCTTACATTTTTAAGCTCCGATCAACAGAAATCTTATCAAAGAGTCCAAAGCCTCCATTACAATAAACTAATCTTCAGGGTCACATACTTCCTGCCTCCCTTCATTCCATCCAACTGAATGTTCTTCTCCTGTATCTTCGTTTGTTTGACATTCTTTCCTTTATCACATAGTTTATCACTTCATATCCACTTATTATTCCCTGCATCCAATTATCCTGCCTACTTTGAATTTACCTACTTCTCCCCTCCTAAGTAAGCACGCTAAAATATATTTCAACTTATATTAAGAACATAGGATTTGCGGAATTATTATGTAAATCATTCTCAGCGAAAGAGAATCCCAGCATAAAAATATGGATTTTCGACAAAGATCAAGAAAAACAGCCAAGTTACGAGACAGGTTTGTGAACTTAAAAGGCTGGAACGCGGATGCACCCAACATAAAAACGAAATCTTAGGTATACTTCATGGCCAACAAGAAATACGCAGACGTTTTCGTCTTAGCCAAGCTTCATCACTTAACCAAGAATATTTTACAATTCAGATATAATCTTATATCAACAGTGAGATTAGCGTACACATACTATATGTTATCCTGGATTCATCGCATACAATTCTTGATCCGGACTGGATTAATAATTCTTGTCCGATGACTCACAGATTGTTGCCGTACAGTGGCAACTGTTGTATACACTTGAAACTCAACTCTTCTCCCATGGTCAAGCCTTATTTCCCGACATAATCTTAGGTCGCGGCAAGATCAAAAACGTTACCCGCAATTTCTTCAGAAACCTCACATTTTGAATGCTCTGAGAGCAGTTTGAAACATATTTTCAACAGTAAAGCTTATGGCAAGCAAGAGTTTGAGACCGCCTTACAATTTCTTTTTTAGTATCATCAAACTCGAGACGGGGTACCTTACTTCCCCTAAGGGCCAACCGTAATACCTCTAGGAAAGTTGGTGGCGGATATAGAGGAGGTTCTTAGCCACCAGAGGTGCTATGAGTCGCCAGAGGGGAGCGGAAATAAAGCCACTCATTAGTAATTTAAGAAGGCCGCATAAAAAAATGAGAGTTCGTAGACCTGCGGAACTCATTTTTTTCGCGTTAGGCAGGAGAGCATGTTTCCCTCAAAGGAAAAAAAATACGCCTTCCTACCCTTCGGCAAGGTCCTCTTGCCATTAATATTTGGAGCGACAGCCGTGTTTTCCCAATGCAAAAGGAATGCCGCCACACGGGAAGAACGTTTCCGTTTTCCCCGAAAGATACGTTTTCGGTTATGCGAAATCTCGTTTTTTTCCCCCAAGAGCTTTAATTTATGGCTAACGTCAAAGAGCGGTTCAGCACAGATACACCGCATAACTCCACAAAATTGCAAAAATCTAACTGGACTCGACTCCAAGATGACAAACGGTGAACCTTTACCAGGTAACATCAAGATTTACCAAACTACAACGCCTGGCTGTATTAAATCAATTGAACTTCAGATAAATTCACTCCTTGAAAACATCTACAAATAAACCTAAAAATTACATTTAAATATTATTTAACGAAAAAAGTTACGAAAAATAAGCGCGCGAAAGGTTATGGAGTAATTTTTAGCTCATTTGAAGAAAAATTATAACCATTTGAAAAGAGAATCCACTTTTTTCCAAGCATTTTAACAGCTGAACCAAATACATTAGTACCGCAACTATTGTACTTGGATTGTGTGTAAATGTGTGTGAATAAAATGTTCAGAATATTCAACACATCCGTCCATACTTTCGATTTTTTCAAATTTGGATAGTGGTTCAAATTTACCCAAACTTATTTGTATATTGGTTGCATGAGCATACTGTATGAATATTTGTATTGCTGATATACGTACATTCATTTCCACTGCATCTATTATTGAACTTCTACTGGTAAAATACCCGAGACAAACAGATAATGAGCGTGGATAACTATTACAGCCAAGAGTCAAATAAAAGAAGTACAAGCTTATCTATTCTCGATATTAAATTCCATACGAGTACGAATATTCCGTTATTCAATGAATATATATACAACAACCAATTTTTCGATGTTTCATAGAGTATAAGGGATTTTTGATGGTCAAGGATCGAATCAAGTTAATCGATAGTAAAAAGAATAAACATAATACGATATATCGTGTAATTTACCTTTTCCGTTTTCCTTTGAAGATAAAAAACACTTTTACTGGATGAGAAGTTAATTTCTGGACAAAGTTTGAGCAATTGGCGATTTCTAGACTGGTATATAGAAATAATTGATACTTAAGACGGTTATTTGGTTAAGTAGTAGTTACGTGAGACTTGCGGTGCCTTATAATAAATGGACTGATGAGAATTGAATAGCTGCGAATGGTAGGGATTAGATAAGAGGAAAGCCGGATCATACTCATTGTAAACGAAAGTCTGAAAAAGCAATGAGAAATGGCTTCAAGTCTCACCCGAAGGACGAGTGCGCCATCCGAAGAGCAATACTCTCACAAAACCACCAAGGGGCCAAACATTACTTCACGTATCACGGAAAAAGTGTCACCACAGAGATCATAACCCAAAATACTAAAGCAGAAAACCAGTCAAATGAACCAAGTCAATTTATCACAAGGTAGTTCGGAGTATTTTAAAAATGTAAAAAAAAACCTTCGGGATCCTCTTAAACTAATTTTTGAGGAAGTTATTGTATGATATCTTTGCCATGGGATCACCATGACGAAATTCGTTGAAGGAGCTCATTCCCTTCGTGACAACAGGGTGTTTGTAAACACGAGGGTCGACGGTAATGTAACGACGCCATCTTATTTCTCACCATCGATCGTGACCTCTTACGTTTATCCGCCCGGCGGGGAAGCACGCAATCGCTAGTTGACATCACATTTCGTGCCTACCATCGGCAATGCATTACAGACATTCTTCTCCTTCCTGGCCTCCTTAGACCCTGAGGTAGGTCGGGAGATATAAAGGAAGTTCTGTCAACCTATACATCGCAGTGCGAATAAAAATCCAATAAAACACGATGCCAAAGAACTAGGAATAAAGCCAAAGTATAAATAACATCGGAAAACATCGAATGGAAGGAAGATCAGGGCTGAAGTGTAGTTGGGTACCGGAATATACCACGAAGATATCCACAACACACAAAAATAAACATACTAAGCGGCTTTTTTTCATCATTTCTCAAATGTAAGAATTACAACGCACTCATCACTTAAACATGTTAAAAAAAAACAAAATAAAGGCCGCCTTTGATATGATTTCATCAATAGCATATGTAATGCTTAATGCATAATGTACCTGCTGGTAATAAAATCATGGATTGAGCTGCAAAAGCATCACTTAAGGCAGAGGTAGGTCGCATAAAATTAAATATACAAGACAAATGTTTTTTGACTTATATCTTGAGACCTGAAGATAAATTTGTATCCATAAACCTGGGTCATGTTTAAATTGTTTTATGTGGGAATACAAAGTAGCTTTGCCATAGTATGAACCGCTTACATAAAGTAACGCCCAAAACTACGCACTTAATTGCTTAAGACGAAAGTAAACCATGTGTTTATGATATTATGAACATTATCATCAATGACAATATCATTTTTAAGAAAACAATATCAAACACAGCTTGATCATTCAACAATCGACTGAATGAATAATTTACTGACAAATTCTACACTGTAGTTTTAAGAATAAGAAGAACACTTTTTATCCTTCTGAATTTCGAAGTCGTGTTTCACCTCCAGAAAAAAATAATTAAAAATATACGATCAAATGAGCGAGTATTTGTTTTACATGACAGACGAACATCTTATCAAGATATATGGAGGTTTAGGGCACGGCCATTAACATTAATCACAACTTGTACGAGGTAACGAACGACATGAGAAATCTTCTCACCAGAGGTAGCCACGTTTCAGACTCCGAACACTAGGTATACACGCTCATCTAATCGAAAGGCGCTTAATTAAATATTTACAATTTGTTACTCACCGTTACTCCTTTTTTTTTCAAAATTATGGGTCACGAAACAAGCTGAATTGACTCACCTGAAAAGAGAGAAAAAATCACATTATTTAGTACAGCATTTATATTTAGCACAATAGAGTTTTTATATTTCAATACCTTTAATAAATAACAAGATTTTTGCAAAATTCCACCATAGGGCATATAAGCAGGTGTACAATAGTTTCGAAAAGAATTTAACATATACCACAATCACTTCTCGATTATTTTTAGGTGGATTATATTTCAATGGAAAAACTGGGGAAAAAAGCATCCGAAAAGCGTGGAATCATTGTCATCCAATAAGTTTGCACCTTGGATTCTCTGAAGGAAATGTGAAAAATGCCTACTCTTTGCGATAATTTATAACACACATATGTAACAATGGCTTTCGCAGTGACGCAAAGATGGCACCCGATTTTTTGGGTACCGCAGCGTTGCTCCATTTGATTCGACGACGGTTTCGCTGGCGTAGAGGTCAGCATCTTAGGACTTGGGCATGACGAAGAAAACGAAACTGTCGTCCAACAATATGGGACAATGCAAGAGTACGCCCGGAAACCCAGAATTCATCAATTTATCCTACGATAAAGCGATTACTAATTTTACCAGAAAATAATTGAATCCAAACGAGTTCATTTTACATTTTTATATCATTAAAGGTTGTGGGCTTATATTACATACGTTATACAGAAGATGAAAATACAGCCAAAGAGACAAAACATAAAAAGCATTCATAACCTTACGAAGATCTGGCTAATTTCATCACCAACGGCGCAGCGCAAATGAGACAAAGCCGCATTAATTGCTGAAAAAATCTTTGATTTTTAATTATTTATAAGTCCATGCTCAAGAGTCTTCCCACTCCCCCTTTACCCTGCATTTTCTTTTCAGCCTACAATATTCCACTTCCTCTCTCTCTTCCTCTGGTTAAATGATTGCGACTTTGTACTCGTAAATGTCTTTATTTCCGACCATGCTTCGATGTGTTACATCATTCACAGGTTGTACAAAATAACTTGGCCGGAAATAAATTCGATGATTACTAGAAAATTTCAATTATTTAGTCATTGATATCTTGCAACACCAGCAAATCAGGCCTGAAACTAAGAACTCCTATGCCCACCAAATATCTCCGACACCTTATCAAATTTTCTGCATTGTTCGGATCAGGCTTTAAAATCTCATATCTTCCCTCACCAATAAAAAGAGACGTTTCAGGCGTGATATGGTGGAATATCATGATTAATAAAAATTGGCAATTTTCCACAAAATTAAATTTTTAATACGACCGGTTTTGATGTAACTCCATCAGTGATGCAGTTACATCGTTGTAACTACATCATTGATGTAGTTACATCAAAACCGGTCGCATTAAAAATTTTATTTTGTGGAAAATTGCCAATTTTTATTAATTCCCTCACCAAGTCTAATACTTAATCGCCTGTCTTCCTTCCTTATTTTCTCTACATATACTTCTCCATGAAAATATTTCCAAAGCCCCAAAAAAGTATATAGTACTTCTTCTCATCCACAAGGGCGAGATTGAAGGACCATAATACACTAAGCTTCACACCGAAGTTTTAACTACTCCTTTGTTTGCATCTTATAATTCTGGAAATTATTTCTCTCAAGTATAAAGTTCTTCTGCTGACACAATTACTATATTATCCCCATAATACCCTCTTTACTTGTACTAACTTTCGGTCAAAATATTGCCTGGATAAAGGAACGATAGTTCCTCTAATTTCTTCAATGCTTGGCACCATTCTTCTTCATAAGAACGTTCTTTCAATAAAACCTTAAAAATAACCGGTTTCTTTAGCTACTTTATTATCATTTCATTCTAGTCAACATGCTATTTCCAAGGGGAATCAGGATGGTGCGGTGGTAATCGTAATAGCTTCCCACCCAAAGGGTCTGGGTTCGCATCCCGGAGGCGGCAGATATTTTAGTGGTATCCCGATCCCTACTTGAAGTGCATTGTGGAGAGCACTTGAGTGAGTAAGCCGTCCCTCGCATGCCGTATGTGACGTTGAACCCCTTGGCGCCTTTCGTCAAAAGTAAGCTAATACCGACACCAGGTTTCTCCCCGCCCTTCATCTTTTCCTGTCTGTATGGGCTTCGGATGTCGGTCGCCTCCCCTAAAACTACTACACCTATTCGCAAGGTTTACGGAAAAGATTCACATTCCGATTTACAACCATTCCAGACGTCTTTGACAACTCCCACAAAAAGCAACATATTTAAGGTAACTTGTATGACAAAAATACCCTATTTTCTAAAACACATTTCTCAGGCTCAATGACAAGGAATACGGTAAGTTGGAGTCAAAAAAATGAATATATTCCACCTAAATCTCTCCTGTCTCTGACTGTCTTGAGACAAGCGGCTATAGTAAAATCATAGGGATTTTTTCAGTGAAAAAGATATTTATGACCACTTTCTTAAGCAAAAATCGTTAATTAGTAAGCAGTGTCGAATAACCGTTCATTATAGAAAAATGTCACAGGAAAATGTGACCAATTTTCACGACGGTCTCATGTTGACCATTCATCAGCCATTGTGCCAACAAACGAGAGAGTTCACACGCAGATCGTAGACGTTTTCACTTCAACTACCTCCCGTCGGCCAACACCGAAGACCATTTACGACTCCCTTTTGTGTCTTTTCATCTCTTAATGGGCACCATTGAATCCGCATACTAATTAGCGCACCACAGTTGTCGCAGAGTTGGGAAAGGAGATGGGGATCCCGTTACCAAAGGGATTCTACCATTCCCCTCAAAAGGGTGGTAACCAGGAAGTTTCTCAGCCTGACCGAGATTTACTATATATCCTCAGGTATATCCATTCATTAGGCGGACGGGTAAGGAGAGAATTTCGATTCTCGAGGACCTCTACCAGTTGATGTAGGTTTTGGATGGACTTAACTACCAAATAAATATGTATAAACTACCACAATCCAGCAATCTACATCAAGTACCTCTTCATCTCTGTGTACCTCCTCCCTTCATCCCGTCCAACATCCCTATCCTTTTTGTACCCTTACCTCGTTTGCCTAGCATTCTCCCCTCTATTATAGTCTTCAACATCCCACTGCCGATCAATATGCCTTTCATCCATCTTTCCTGCCTCCATAGGATTTCTCTCAACAAACCCCTCTCCTCACCCACCATCTCCAGTACTTCCTCATTTGTTTTCCTTTCGGTCCATTGCACCTCCTCCATTCTTCTCTACACCCACTTTTCAGAAGCCTCCAATCTACGTCTGTCCTGCTTCAATGACCACGTTTCCGCGCCGTGCATAGCTACGCTCCATATCAGAGTTTTTACGTGTCTTTTTTTGACCTCCCTACTCAATATCCCCGTCATCAACTCCCTACTCCTTGTGAAAGCCTCCTTGCCTAGCGCAATTATTCTCCTTGAGTCCCTACTACTTTGACCGCGTTGGTCCGAAACACTTCCGAGATACGTAAAATGTTCTACCTGCTCTAGTGTTCGCCCTCCTATTTTAATGTTAAGCATAACCTTTTTCTTTCGGGAAAATCGCTTAACCTTTGTTTTATTAATATTGATTCTCATCCCATATTTATCGCACTGAAATTCCAATTCACTCATCAATACTTGCAACCCCTTGGCTGACTGAAAAATTTGAGCTTGGTCACCAGCAAACCTGACATTACCAATTCCCATCCGACTTTCATTCCTGCCTCCAGTTCTTCCCATGCCTCTTCAATCATTTCCTCCACATATAAGATGCACAGCACCGGTGGTTTCCTTGTCCTTTTCTCATTCACGATTCCTATAGTTTCATTTGCGGCTTTCAATACCTCGTTCTTGATACATTCCCATTTTTCTTCGATAGTACTCAGCTCTTTACCATCATCCATGATTCCTTCCTTGTCAATCAATTTAATGCTTCTATGCTCGTACATTCCATTTCCTAACCCGCCACCCCTGCCTTATCTTTTTGAAACGGACGCTACACTTCATAACAACCAAATTGTGGTCAGATTCCGCATCCGCTCCCGGGAAGCTGTGCGAATTGATCACACTGTTCCTGAATCTGTGCCTAAGGCATTTTTCATGTATACTTACGCCTTTTGTATTGTGTAAACCAAGTGTTGGCGATGAATAACCCCTGTCTCCTACAGAACTCAATTGCTTTCTGTTCGCGTTCATTCCTCGTACCTAAAGCGTAGTCCCTCATCTCATCCTCCGCCTATCGTCGTCGACCTCGCCATAAAAAATAAGTATGTACGTGTGTGCACATACATACATACATACACATAAAAAAGAGAGGATTTTGTTCGGGGCTGGTCCTCGCTACTTCCCATTCCACTTCTTCCTCAAGAACTCCCCTATCCTCCTATCCAATCTGCCACTGCCAATCACACAGCAAAGGCCCCTCTACTCTTTCGAGTCACGCACAACGAGAGTGCCCTCCCGAAGGATTCCACGAGACCTCTCGGGCGACCCACGCAGTGGCCCGATAAACGTGGGGCCGCACCCGGGTGACCCCGGGATTTTCGGCTGTTGACCACGTGGTGGCCCGCTCCCCCCGTGACTCACCAAGAATTCTACCGTTCGTAGTGGGACGAAGGGCGCCCCAGCAGCTAAGGTCAGTCGCGTCTCCCTTAAATTCGGCGGGATTGTGGGAGGCGTGGTAGCCTATTTGGTGGAACGCGTTCCACTGACCGCCGGGTCCAGGTTCTAATACCAATTACTTTGCCCTCATCCCCCGCTTCTCCCAACCTGAGTGATTTTTCGCCACTAGATCTTCCTGGGAAACCATAGCCGGCACAGGGAATTTAACTGCCCCCCTTAGCCTTATGAGTAAATTTCACACGTGTCTAAGAGAAGTGAAATCCTCTGTAATTTTCACAAAATTCTATTCTTGGTACCTGTGCCCCAAAAAAATATACCTAGTGTAGTCATTTAACATGGATTTCTACAAAGTTCAGCCTGAAACAATATAATGCGGGTTTAATGCGTGGTGACCCTTTAATTACCCAACCTCCCTCCAGGTTGATTATTAATGTTTTTAAAAAAGCATTACGAAAGAGATTTTTTCGTGACCGATCTACGTAACGGTAAACAATCAAATCAGAATAACTGCAATTATTTCTTCGACTCTAATTGGAATGATTTTGCAAACTAATCTCAGAATTCTGTTTCAATAGGAGAAGCTAATGCTTACACTTCTATTTCTGCCTCTTCTAAAAGACTTCCTTAAGAGATCAACGGTGTTACGCCGACAAAGGCCATTCGCCTCTCAATAAAATTTGATGGGCCAAGACAACATTATGGAGATTTACTAATGATAGACTTCCCGTTCGCTGAAAGATGATTAAAGGAAAATTGCCAATGTATCCTGGACAACAACGGATGTAACTATGTTGATACCCAATACAAACTTCTCCCGAATGATTAAACGCGTCCTTTTCTTTGCTAAACGTAAATTGTGAGCAAATTTTTAACGATTTAGAGAATAATGTATTTTACAGTTTTACGTTTCGTTTTACGCTTTCTTTGGAGTAACTCCATTACCTTGAATGGCAACGTTCCCATTCTTTTGGTGATACTATTAGATTAAGAAAAAATAACGCTTATTGAAAATGGAAATATTGCTGGAATTACTATTCGACTCCTGGATTTATCCATCTCATAACAAATGCCATGTTGCCTCTAGTAAATTAATAATTTTGCAAACTACGTTTAACTGCCAATAGAATGCACCTACCGGCGCTTACAATTCAACCATTCCAGCATTATATGCTCCAAATTGATGGAAGAGTTAAATATCGTGCCTTCTTATTCACAAGACGAAAGATAGGATACCATCCTGGAATCAGTACTAGTAATGCCGCCGACTTATTTAAGATGAAAGAAGTTGCATCTATTCTTCCTACTTTACAATGTGAGGAATTGAATCGCAAAATACCGCAATTATTACGTCCAATCGCTCCCATCAAAACAACAACACTGGAAATCTATTGTGACCTTTACCAGAGACACCGCTTATTTTAAACCTCAGAAGTATCACTGGACATCTCGCGTTCCAATCGTGTTCGTAATGGCGGAGGGTGCGCCAGCCAGGGCGATAACCCAACTGGGCTCACTTCCCACACTGGGAAAACTCTATGCTGACATGCATCAACGACGGAGTACGCAAGGGTGCGGCGACATTGCCACTGGCCGCGGGAACTCGCTCCCACAACCTCCGGGTGGAACGAATTTCGCGGTGGCATTCTCCTCGAGCGTCGGGCGATGGTTTTCGCTTCACTCTGTAAACCAGTCGGATGGGATGCTCGAACCGCGGACCACCTTACGCTGAGAGTGGCCGATGACTCGCCACCCTCCCGCTTCCACTTTATTTCCGCCCTGCTTTAATTACCCACCCTTCCTCCACGGTTCAGATCATCTCGGATATTGGCGTACCTCATTACCAACCGGTGCAGGAGTTGCGGGGTTGAAATAATCGGGATTTGAAGTTCAAAAATTACGACTTAAAGCTTGGACTGTTCCGCACTGACGCATTGTGACATTATCCCCAAATATCGATTCATTGCATAAAAACTATGCAAATCGAATTCTGTCAATATATATTGTCAAATGCACACGCATATATAAACTTACGTAAAAAATAGTAAAAATATTATGAAACTCACTCAAGACATATCTCGGTGTTCCCAGCCACCTTTATCAGAGTACGAGTACAATGTACGAGAGTACATAAAATCTGTTCGACCGGGACTTGAACCACGGAACTTCGACTTGTCAGTCCAATTCTCTCTTAGAGCCTAACGTAGGTTGTGCTGTAGGCTGTATGAAACTCTGATAGAAATTTTAACACTATTTTGTTTCCCAATGAGGATTAATAAAAGAACATATACAAGCGCAAAGTTCTTTCTCACTCACGTCGTACCAAATCTGTGCCTGTAATTAAATGCCCTAAGACTGACGTTTTCCATTTCCATAACATGGATACTTTGAGCGGGAGTGCAAAACTTCAATCAGCCCTATATGAAAAAAGACAAAGAGTTTACGGAATGAAAAACAAAAAAAGTTCACGGAGATGGGAGATTGAAATACACCGAAGTGCAGTTAGGTGGCCCTAACCTCGCAACAAAACACGTCACAAAAAATGAGTTTGATGTTTAAACAAAAAATTAAATGTCGTTTAAAGCAGCAAACTATGCATATGTACATGACAGTGGACAAGAGTTAATGACTTACAACACTTAACTATGACCAACTTTCGCCGCGAGATATCATTTTCGAGCAGAAAACAAATAATTAAAAAAATGAGAAAGTAAGCAGATTATGCATGTCATTTTTCCAGTTCTCTTAAAAATTCAAGTAATTCGAGTACTTATGCCAGCTATTTCACGCATCGCAGCCTTGGTCTAATTAATTTGAAGCCAATGCGCGAAAAAAATGAGGGAAATGAAAAACTGACCCAAGAATCCCCGGATGAAAACCACACCGCCAAGTTCACGAGAGACACGGATTCCACGATAGCATCAAAAGCTTCAACGCCGACGGATGACCACGTTATATGGGAGAGGGAGGAGGAGGGGTTTTTTTTTATCGCGCCCGGTGTTACATGCGTGGGTTTCGCCTATATCCGGATTCCTATCACCGTCCTCTACCACGGAGAAGGGAGATGAAAGAGGCGGACGTCGTGAAACGGTGCTGGCTGCCCAAAAGGGATTGGCGTAGGTCTGCGACCGCCAGGCTTAGGCGAGCGAAGCGATGAATCACGACCGTGTGAAGAGCACGTGAGAGCCGTGCCTTGTGGTGCGCTTCAGCCGGCATCGAAACGGCCGCTGCCCGCGGCCTCCCTCGCATCCATAGGGTGGGCACACCCACGAACGTCCCGGGAGAGCGGTGACAAGTGCGGAAAAGTGAATGCATCTGCTACGAGTGCAAACCCGTGCACTTGGGCGGAAAATAAAAATCAATTGAAAGAACCTCTCGAGGAGCGCACCTTCCGATTCAGTCTCGGGACCATTCGTTTAGCATTCCCGCGAAGCGTCCTTTCCCCTTTCTTCCTCCTTCGAGTGTCTTCTTTTTTCTTGTAAGTGCTCGAACCACTTCCCTGTCCACTCCACGGCGTCGATAACCTCGCGAGTGGTCCCCAGATTCCTATGGGCACGCGAGTTAACTTCCCTCCTTAACGCGATGTGATGATGCAACTCTTCACTCGAAAATAACGGCCACTGTCCTTTTAACAACACATTTCTGCCAGGCCACAGCCGTACAATCGCTTTCATGGAAGACCGCCAAAGAATGCCTAATTATTACATAAATACCTACTTTTTAAACACAAACGGAAAATTCTCATTTTATTCAGTTTTACTGCAAAAGACAGATGATTGGGACGCGATTTAGGATCTAGCTTCCTTGGCTAGTGATGCTAGAAATAATTCACGATATGCACACTCTGAAGGCCAAAGATCAAAGCCATCTCCGCAAAAGTGAATCGGGGCTTCGGCAACCGGGAAAAACTAAAGATAAAATCCACTATTCATACTTCAATCAAAGCACAAACCCGTTTAAAAGTTACCATTCACCATGTCAGAGGTTATCAATCCGAATATAGGTTTGTAGCAGCTCTCCAAGCTATCCCACAGCTACCTGCCAATCTTCAAAGTTCCTCGACCTATCGTCTTCCAGCACTTCAGCTCAAGGAACTATACGGAAAAAGTGGGCAGTCTTAATGGGTCGTGAACCGGACTGACAAGCTCCCAATTGTTAGTGGTCAACATACCCCTGCTTTCTGACTTTGAGGACCATGAATACATAGACCAAATAAATATTTATAAGAAATGATTTAAAAATATCATGCTTAGTTTATCGTTAGCAGATAGCTACTAGATTGATGTTAGGCCACGCAACGTCTACTATTGTGATGCCCATTGACCATGAATGCCTTTTGCGATAAAAATATATTTACGGTTAAACCGTCTCGACCATGATTGTAGATAAGCTAAAACATGTGGCAAAAAGCTGCATAAACAACGAAGCTATAGGAACGTTGACTATAGGATTTTTCAGAGATAGAATGATGCTAAAGCTACTTTCGAATATGAGTAAAAATACTCTCGTTTGACTGGGCAAGGAGCATATTGTGACTCAACATTTTTCCAGCATTTCAACGATTATTTGAAGGATGCAAAAGGGTTCGATTGCTATCAGAGGACACTCGCTACAACGCATGCAAACAATGAGCCACAACAGGTTTCATATGCAGGATGCCATTATAAAACGATATGAGCTCATTTGAATTTGTCTTGCATGCATATACTGTGGTGCATAGGAACATCTTTTCTATGCGACATGATTTACTTAACCTACGAATACGGAAGCTTATTAATGAGCCCGAGTAAATGGAGGGTACGCATTGTTTCTCGAGGTTTTTTGGCTGGTAATATTACGTATACCAGGCACTGAATTTATTAATTTGCAGGGTTACAATCATATTTAAATTCAAATCCCCAAATAATCATATTATGGTGGGGATCCAACTAGTACTGTTTAAACGGCCGATCAGAGGAGGAGTAGCTTTTGATATTGGTTCGATAATCGCAATTTGAGCATGAGAAAACATCTTGGTAGACCAGGCAAACGCGCTTTTTTAATACTTTTCACCAACAAATTACCCTTTAACAATACAAATAATTAAACTTGGTATCATTGGCCCGAGCCCTAATGTTAAGCACAGAACATAGTTCATAAATATCTGAAGTTGTGGTCGAACATCTTTCGCATAAATTTGAGACGAGACTTTTGGAAGAGGGGAGAGTGACGGTCATCAGATATAAACGGATATCGTGTCCCTAGGACTCAAAATGTGAACACGACAAACAAGTAATTGACTGTCAATTGAGAATTACAAAGAACTGGAGCTAATTCTTAGAAATATGTGTGATATATCAGTCTAATTTCTTTTTAATAAAGCTTAAACGAATATATCACCGGAAAGAGGAAAATACATAAATAATATATTAAACAGCAAAAAGAATTAGGATCCTTTTGCACCATAATTACCGGAATTAAGCCACGACTACATGGTGATACTTCGCTCATTGAAATAAACACGACCCTAATAATAAGTTTCGCAACCGTGGCCTTTTCAATTTGTAATTCCAAAAAAGTTGGCCATTTGCACCAGCGAAATTTTGCTCGACTATGCTGATTTGTCATCAAATGTATTAAAAATATCATCCGTTAGAATGCTGGAACTCTTAAGATAGATATCAGGACGTGGCAAATGTTCCGACTCCTCTTAGGGTGCATAACCTTTTGAATAACTCCGTTCGCCAAAGAGCCAACGAGTTTTAAGAGCGAGGAACCGGATAGTCATGTGAAAACCGTGCTTGTGTACTCATCTTTTCCGTTTCCGAGCCCGTAGGCGTGCCCATCTGAGTTTTACTTTCCGCCGCAAAGCCTCCCCGCAAACACTCTCTCGCCTCGGGCAAATTCCTCGGCACAAAAGATGCGGACGGGCTTCACGTTAATCACCTGCGAAGTCCCCACCACAATGGCACACGCATCTGCCCGACCTCTTTACTTCCACCTCGTGCGTTAACGATGGCTGGTTGCCCCCACGACTCTGGCCTGCGGTGAACCCGAGTAGAGTTTTAGGTCCATAAACTTCGCATCGGAAAATGCGTAGAGCATATTTTTTGAGGACAAACGGACGTAATTGCTTTCACGTCGCCAAAACACACACCACATTAAGGCGTTCTCGTATGACAGTTTGTCGACTTGACGTCACTTTCTACTCAATTCGGACGACATACGTAAATATAGTTATACAAGTTACTTTCACGTCAATTTCCTTCGTTACACTCGCGCCCTCATCACCTTGATATCCCATACAACTCTAGGAATATCGCACAGTCTATTCTTCTCATGAGAATATGTATCTGCATGGCAGTCGACCGTGGATGAACATCGCGATGTGTATTAGCATGTGTACGGCATGTCCAAGTCGGTTCACCACAACAAGAAAAACAGTTCCAAGTGAGACGAGCAACCATTAATAATAACGAATTCTACACACCAAAAAAAGGTATCAATACATAGCGTCGAAAACAGTATGGCAGTATGGGTAAATTTAATGAGTCAAGTTGACTGAAAATTGGGACACTTACGTAGTTTGCGAAGAATATACCCAACTGAATGACAGAGCGAGACATTTCGCAGCAGAAAATTCGTCGCATAAACCGGGATTCGACCAAGCATTAGTTGCTCCGTCAGCCAAGGGGTTGCAAGCATTGCTGAGTGAATTGGAGGTTCAGTGCGATAGATATGGGATGAGAATCAATATTAATAAAACAAAGGTTATGCGATTTTCCAGAAAGAAAAAGGCTAAGCTAAATATTAAAATAGGCGGGGAAAAAATAGAACAGGTAGAACAGTTTACATATCTCGGAAGTGTTTTGGACCAATTCGGTCAAAGTGGTAGGGACGTAAGGAGAAGAATTGCGCTAGGCAAGGAGGCTTTCTCAAGAAGGAGGGAAATGATGACGGGGACGTTGAGTAGGGATGTTAAGACAAGACTCGTAAAAACTCAGATATGGAGCGTAGCTATGTACGGCGCGGAAACATGGTCACTGAAGCAGGAGGATAGGCGTAGATTGGAGGCTTTTGAAATGTGGGTGTGGAGAAGAATGGAGAAGGTGAAATGGACCGAAAGGAAAACAAATGAGGAAGTACTAGAGATGGTGAGTGAGGAGAGGGGCTTGTTGAGAGAAATCCTATGGAGGCAGGAAAATGGATGAAAGGCGTATTGAGCGGTAGTGGAATGTTGAAGAGGGTGATAGAGGGGAGAATGTTGGGCAAGCGAGGTAAGGGCAGGAACAGGATAGGGATGTTGGACGGGATGAAGGGGGGAAAGAGGTACACAGAGATGAAGAGGGACCTGATGTAGATTAGTTTGCTAGGTGGGGAGTCACAAAATGTTTATTTGATAGTTGTGTCCATCCAAAAACCTACCTTAACCGGTAGATTACCTAATAATAATAAACCGGGATTCGAATACGGATTCATGGTTTTCCGGCAAGGGCTTAAGGCGGTTACCACAAACGACGCTTTGTGATCGAGGGATATGACTTCGAAATAGACGGGAATGATTTATGCAATTTGAAATATCCCGAAGTTTCATCTTCTCATCAGCGTGTGAATCCGCGGAGACTAATCATGAAGTTAGATTGCTTGCTGATTTGGATCATGTGCAGCGAAGAGGGACTGGATTTTCAAAATGTTATTATGACAAACTGAGTGGCGTATCAAAATTATTAGAGCAGCTGGGTTGAGAATCACTCACGGAGCTAACGTTAAAGTACAGATAAAATCTCTTACATACATTGGAAGGATGTCTCTTTAGCGATGATGTTGAATATGTATTATTAGACCCATCACACTATGGTAGGCGAGATCATATCAATTAAATTAGAGAGATTAAGTGTAGAACAGATGGATTTAAGATGTCATTTTCCCACGAACGATAAGGGATCAGAATAAGGTTGTCCGTCCACGCTTGGAGGGAAAGGTGTTTTGGGCCAAGGGTAGCCTGGTGTGTAATCACCCCTTGCAACAAACAGTTTCGGTGGCTTGCAGGGCACTGTGTAAAAAAATACGTATTATTTCATTCGATAATAGACAGGTCATTTTCCATAAATAAAATTATGTAATCACGGTCCTGATGAAGGCAAAGTATTCATATCGAAGAATGGTTTACGAAAAAATAATTTTATTCGTATGGAATAAAATTATTTTTGACAAATATGTTTGAAATCCACTCACCAAAATCTTCGGATTTTGATTATCTCATTCATTCAACGAGCACCCTGTTATTTGATTAATATTATTCGCCCCATTCCACCATCGTCGTAAGGACAAAATATGATCACGCGCGGTGTTTATTTGCTCCGAAATTTTCATAATACGCTTTACATTTTCAAATTCGGGTAAAGTTATCACGCACGACTAACACTGAAAACGGCGGTCTGATTCGCCTCTAAAACCCTCTCTTTAAGCGGAACTCATAAACACTGACAGACCAAACCGAACAACACCCATCGAAACTCGTATAACTTTCCAACATCGTCCAAATGAAACGGAAATGTATACCACTCGCGCTGAAGAAGACATTCACGTTCGCGAAGCACTGAGCAGAATCATTACTCGCCGCCTTCTGAGATAATCACAGGGTAGAAGAATTTTAGTACAATCCACAAGCGAGGTCATGAAACGATTTTTTCTTCTTCAGAAAGAAAGTAACGATCTACTAAAGAGCAAACAAACATCCATTATAATTTGAGGGGACGGAAGCAGGATAAAATAATAAACATATACATTCTCGCATGCTATGGGAATAATGTGTATGTTTAATATGTCGGCTAATTTCGTAAATAGCATGGACAACACGCACTTCATCCACCTTGATGACGCAATCATTTCAACCATTTTATGTTAACACATGACTACTCTTTCCCATCTCCGCGGACCCAGCTATTTCTCATCAGGCTGAAAGAAGAAACATAAGAGGCAAGGTTAACAGTGGCACGAAAATATGAAAGCATTCTTTTCGAATGAAATTTCTGAAAATTTCTTGGCTCTTGTTCATCTAATTCTCGGGTTCCACTTATTCTAATGAAGAGAAATCTGACAGATTTATTTTCTAAAATTAAGGAATACTTCTGGCTGACCACGTGCATATTAATTACTTCCACTACTTTCGAAAGTATTTATATCAGGAACGACCTAAGGAAACACCAATGTCCACGCAATAATAAATTTGTAATGCAATTACAGGAAAAGCAAGGCGAACCGTTAAGGCTGTTCATCGCCTAAACCATTACTCATGTCTGGGATGCATTTATGGGCCCATTACACAAAATCATGATGCGGTTGAAAAACCAAAACAAATGACATATTTTGGCCGTTGGCTCAACCCATACTACTACACACTGTCAATGACATGTGACAATGACATATCACAGGACAATGACGTCACATTGCTCTCATTAGTTTCTTGTTAAACAATTCTGAAGGAAACGAATTTTCGTCGTGACTGATTCTTTTGGCGTGGACTAGGTATTTGCGTGCTACCCATTTGCAGAATAGCAATCAAACTAAATACTCCGAAATTTGGGAAGCACGATTGGGAATAACATATATTGTAACATCTTGCCTCAGCGACAAGGTCTATTACACATTTCAAAAAAGTTAAATGATGATTGACAGGATCAATTAACACGACCAAGAGCAACAAAGCTTAATTTTAAAGAAAAAATAACATGTCTCAAACTTGCTCTAAGGAAAAAAGGAAGATTATTTGAAGAATTTCCAAGTGATGTTTCGAAAAATAATTTCGATCACAACTCTTTCTGCGGGTCTCATTATTATAGTAATTTACGACAACTTTTGCAGTATTTTTGGCCGCTGGAATGCAGCAAGGATTAAAAAAAAATCTCTTCCCTATGAAAAAGAGCTGAAGTAGAAGTTAGCATCGAAACCCCTTAGGGGCAAATGTGTTACCTCTCTTGGAAGCTATGCACACCTCAGCCGATGAACTCCGTAACTCCCTCCCAGACAGTAAACCACATTACACTGCAGTTTTAAAATACCCTAAGACACAAAGCTTAGCGATTTCCACATCCGTCTCACTTTCATGATAGAGATCGGACAGCAAGATAAACGGCGATGAAATGCCGGTGATGACGGGAGCGACCATTCTAAATTTGGTAGCTATGGTTCGCGCAAACTTCTAGTGCATGAGGAGCAGACACACCAGGACACCCTAATTATTAGATCAACTGAAGTTGGAATAATTTCCATCCTATGGTCCAGCAGTTCACGGCATCATTACCAATTAGTTCGACCAAACCGGTCCGAGGGCACGGAATCAGACCGGTATTCGGGCTAAAGGTAGGGGGGGGGGGCGAACATAATTCCCGTCTATCGCAGAATGATTACATAGCGGAGCTCAGGACCACGAAGATATATAGCGAACCGAACTTCATTGGTGCGAGCTAATGAAAATAACTTCCGAGGATGATACGCCTCGCCAGTCCACGCACCCCGCGTGCCCCCGTCGCAGATAATTTCAGACGCTAAATGTTTATTTCCGTCATTTCGCCCGGAAAATTTATTTGACTTATCCCATATTCTCTAGGCTGCGGCCACGGGGAGTACGGCGGCTAGGTTTTTGCGAGGCGTTGCTCGCTTAAGACGGATGCAAGTTTAATTCCCATGACTTCGGGAAGGCATCGGGAGCCGCGCGGCTGAACGAGCCATTTTGGAGGGAAGTGAATTACCCGCTGCCTCGCGCTGGTTGCCTGCGTACAGCTCTCCCGGACGAATATCCATTACGCGAACGCATCGGAGATGTGATTCGAAAACGGTACCTTATGAGAAAAAATTCCATCTGACACACAATTCCCGGAAGCAAGCATTTGAAAAGAGTGCCGTTCCCAAAGAAAAAAATCACCATATGTTTACCATTACATACACTCCGGCCGACACACTACCAAATGAAACAACGGGGACACAAATAATAAACCTAAGTAATATAAAAACTCGCTCAATTTTTATTTAATCATTATTCATAAAACTACAAGAAACAAATGATAATTATAATATTCATGAAAAAGAGTTCTTGAATAAACAATGAAGATTTTCAATAATCTCTTTTTAACTAAGCTAACAACAAAAAAATTTTTAAAAATTCTCTGAGACTGTTTACGTCGATTAAAAATGTGCTTCCGAATTAGAATACCGAGCTTCTTTTTAAACATATGAACGTTGGCATTTCATTACTGCAAATAATACCAACATAAATAACAAAGAAACATTCCAAGCACAAAAAAAAGCCAAATGAGGATAATTAGAGGAAAGGGTTTTTGCATTCATTGGTTGGAATACTACCTCTCACGGGGGAGCAATTTACGTCGTTAGTCGCATCCTGCTTGCTGGATTAAGTATCGAGAAAGACATACGACTCACTTCACAGACTCTTCTGTTCAGGAGTCACGAACACCGTGGGAGCATGCCTTTGCGGCGAGTGACAGCACCGGGTTTCCACCTCACACATCCCTATTTTACCATCTGCTCTCCCCACCGCAACTGAGGAAATGAGGAGCGGGATAGGATGGGGCTCAATTCAAAAATGTAAATTTGCATCCTACGTTACAACCGTCGGAGAATTTCAAGTCGGAAGTGCTCCCAACGAACGTGGTGGGGGATTATTACGAGTGGCATGCTTTAGAAGAGCACCCGGCGGCGGTCTCGAGATAAAGAGAGATAGCCCGCGGGAAAGGATCGCGAGAATGCAATTCCAAAAACGGAGCGAGATGAAAATAAGACGTGTGTGTGTACTGTGACGTAGATTAATGACGATATTCATAACGCACTGCTCTATTATCTTCATTATGATACATATAGGCTCGGAATACACGAAACGCGGAAGACGTACCCTGTAACGGAGTAAGAAGTCAGAAAAAAAGGCCCAGTTTAAAAGAAGATAAAATGTAAATCGGGTGAAGAAAATCTCAAGGTAGCTAAGCGTTGACGAGGAACATTCTCGTCAACGATTCAAACCTACTACACATGGGATATAATTTACACCCTTAACAGGGTGGGTTAAATGTACGCTCACTGCGTCACATTATCAATTTTATTGTTTTAGCCTTTGAGGTATCGAGTTTCCTTGGTATAAATGATTATTAAGTGACACGATAACATGATTTCACAATCTAATATCGTGTGATCGGATAATTAACACAACTTAAATATTTCAATGCTGCATCAAGAGTAAAGGAAAGTTCTTCAAGCGAGATCGTTATACGGATAGAGAAGATATAGTAATTGGACCATACTAAAAAGAGAATGTTTCATCCAATTTCCAGTGCATGTGAAATTCAGAGTCTAAACCTTTCAAGCTTACATACCATTTGCATTTTTTACACATTACGCGTCCTATTCCAAAGGTATCCGCCATTTTAAAATAAGCGGAGGCAAAGTCACTGCTTCCACTATTATTGGATAAAAAATACTCAGAAAAGTGTTTGCCTATTTATACAAAAATTCAATGAATTTCTTAAAAATTACAAAGCACGGGAATTATATTTTTCTTAGGAAAGCAGTTAAGCTTGGACCATTTTACTGAAATATCGAATTCATTGGTATTTTTAATATAAAATAATGATTTGTGATAAAAAGAAAAATATTTAAACATTCCAATACAAGATTATTACTGTCATCTATCATTGGAGGACGCTCGAACAGATATGGTAAACTGAGTGAGACAAACGGAGGTAATTCCAACTAGCAATACATTACAAAGGTAACAAATAGTGAAGGTTTAGAAAATATTTAACGCAGCCGATGACGCTACATGTGTTCCCCTGGCTTATTAGAACATAAGTCGATTATTACTATCTAAACAAAGCATACACTTTACGGATAACCATGGCGAGAGCAAATTGAAATTAAGCGATGGAAAAATATTTTGAGCATTTCTCCGAGCTTTGCGTCATTAGCAGGTTCATTTCGAGCGGCCACATGCCACAGTGGAGTCGTTGCTAAACCTCATTGGGTGATAGTGAAAATAAAGGTGCCACTTAAAAAAACTAACGCGTGACAAGGAGGCTGCTTCATTGGTTACTCACGATTAGAATCGGAGAGCGTGGGGGTACTTCCATAGATTTTTCCACAAACAAAATGATTTACGCGTAAAATACTTCATGCAATACAAACGGTGTACTTTCAACTTTGCAAAAATAAATTTTATTACATGGTGTTTTAATGTGCACACATAAACGCATATAAAATTCATTTATCGACGCTTTCTCAATAAAATGATAAGTATAAGAGGGTAAACGTGTAAACATTCCCATCAACCAATACTTTTTTATACGGCCAACTGGAAACACTGGATTGAGGTTAAGGACCTGAAACTCCCGAGTTAAATCATTGCTTCTAAAAAGCTTGAAAACCCATTAGCCAGTCCCCACAATTCTATCGCACCACCCTCTACTAATATCACTCGACAGAAGCTGGCGATCGTATGGCAAGGACTGAGGGAGGATTCCCAACGCGGCAGCAGCTGCGACACCTCAACAAAAATTTGGCTGGACACCAACGACTAGTCAACCCGAGGCCTTGGAACTCGCACAGAATCAATCAGGAAGTGAAATTGCTGTCGGAGCTACCGACCGAAAAAAACGCGGAAAAAAGGAGCAAAGGGGTGGAGGGGTGAGGGTAGAAAAAATACACCACGGGAGAGCACTTCAAGATACCCGCTCTCCCACCGCACTGAACTCCTGGGAAACCAGAGTGGAGGCGGCAGGGGGACGGAGAGGGAGGTGAGACTGAAGCCAGGGGGAGGGAGAGAGGGCGCTTTCCGTTAGGCACAACCCCGCGACAGGAGTACGGACAGACGGACGGACAGGGGTCAGCCCCGCCACCGACGGTCCGAACGCTTCGACCAACCCACTTACCCCCTCTTCCCTCCCCCACAAGACCAATCTCTGAAGAGAAACACACCTCCACCGGTAGGGCGATGGCATTAACCCCATCCCACCGTGGATCCTCTTCTCGATTCCCTCCCCCACACACACTCACACACACACGCGCTCCGAACCGGCGGCGAACAGCCTTCCCCAACCTCCTCCACGACCCGCTCTTCCACCTGCCTCCACCTCCCCGGGTTTCGCTCCTCCGCTCCAAGAGGGAAGGGGGAAGAGGAGGATAGGGCCGTGCGTCGGGGAAGGGGGGCGGAAAAGGTGGAGGAAGATGCCGGTGTGGCGACGGAAGAGGCAGTGGTAAGGTGGCGTTCGTACGAGGAGGACTGTTTCGAAGACCGCAAGCAACTCCGCCGCCGTCGTCGATTGCGACTCGCCCGTTGGAATCTCCGAGGGAGACCACGAGTGAATAACGTGAGTTCAACACCCCGCCCGACGACGTGTCTCCCCGAACCGACGTCGCGTGCCGGCCCGGGAGCCGACCGCTCTCCTCCGTGGCCGACGACGACTTCACAACCGGCGTCAGCCGCCCCATGACCCTTCGGCCTGAGTCCTCGCCTACGATTAAGCCTCCCTCACCTGCGAAGACTTGGGCTACGACCGGCGCTAATTAATCGTCGCGGAGTGCTCATTCGCGAGGAAGGACGCGGATCTTGGAAGCTTATTATTGTTCTTTGATCAGTGAGAAAAACCTATCCATGTCGCTTGTTCGCCGTCTTGGAATGGGGAAAATGCGTTGATATGCGTGATTGCAGGCAGCGATAAGAGAATATCAAACAATCGAAACTTAGGCGACGCGAAACCCGTGGTGTCCTTCAACTTCCCGGTCTCTGTGGAGACGTGAAACAATATAAACGATTATTAAACCCTTGTTTTTAATTCATGGTGTGGGAAAAATATGATTCCGGAGTCGTTCCGGGCGTTGGCACAGTGTTTTCTGAAAATCGAGCAGTGACCCCCCTAGGGCGAATGAATGAATTGGAAATTTTTGAGAAAAAAAAGTTGGCCGATGGAAGGCTTTGATTTGCGTCAGTGTTTAAATCCTTTCTCGCTATTCTAATCGCTGTAGTTATTTAAGCAGTTTTTTTTAAATCCCAATTGTTTGATGCGAGTCGTTCGAGTCACTGCATAGCTTAGTTTGTTTTTCAAGAAAGTGACGTAACCTTAGTTACTTGTTTTAAAGGGGCGACGCGACTGCCAAAGGTATAAATGAAGTACCATTCCTTCTTGGAAAGATTTTCCTGCATAGGGAGATTTTAAGAAGTTTTGGATTGCCTATGCGATAGGACCCAGTAAAACGAAAGCAGGAAATTGACCTTTGATGGTCCAAGTGAAGTGTTTTGGATACACCTGAAGATCTTCAATTCAGAAGCTTGTTAAGTCGTGAGCTTGGCAGTGATCGGCACATTTTTATTCGCTCATAATATTTCGTAAGTAACATTTTATCGTGTATGTTATGGGGGTCTCTTTCGTTGTCAATTAAACATTTACAGTAAACTTCATTACCACTCTACAGATATCATTCAACCATAATCGAAATTGGTACCTTTGATATATTACTTGTACAAGCTTACAAGCTGTAAATTTTCTTTCAGTAAGAGGGATTTAACTCGTGAGGTGATATTTTATTATGAGAGCTGAATTTCGTATTAGGTAAGAGTGATTTAAAAAATTTTTAAAGCCACAATGCAACAATTTCAGAGCGTAAAAATCATTCGTCTTTCAAGGTGAATTATTTTTACGCTCTGAAATTATTGCATTGTAATGCACACGTAGCGGATGACTCCGTTAAAATTACTGTTGCGGCAATTCCCGCATTTTCTTGAAATTTTTCTAAAGCCGTTAAATTATTGCTTCCCACTAGTCGATTGAATTGCAGAGAAACAGCTCAGAGATCGAACTGAAAGGATACTCCTTATTTTCGTTTTCTTCCACTAGAAAGTCACTTTGAGGAAAAAGAAACTTCCCGTCTAAAGAATAAAGTCGTCACTGACAGCTAGCGAGAGGAAAAGGGTTTCCATAAAGTGAATCTGCTTACTTTTCATTGACTTTCCCCCAAGATTTCTAATAAGTTCAATTCTAATCCCCTGAAATCAGTGCTTTAATGTTCGAAACTACCGCAGGATGGTCATATTTAACGACAGGCATATGATCCTTTCATATTTTATTTTCATCGATTTATTGATGGTGCCACAAGTTTCATTTGTTTGTGAGAATATTACAGATGTCTTCGCGTTTGTGAGGAAAACATTTAGGAGAGTTACAATAGTGATAGAGACGTGTCAAAATAAAGTTCTTCCGTAATATAATGTATTAATCTACACAAGGCGTGTGCTCCATAAACATGGATATTTTCTGCTCTTCAAATAAGCACCTCTGATACTTCTTCTAACATACAGGATGGCTATCAATTAGATAACTTCTGATTCCAGGTTTTCACGGCTACAAGTTCGTTTTTCAAAGTTTTTCACTACCCCCTTACTAATTTATATCCCTGATGTAATCCAAGAGACGATGCTTAATTTACATGCGCAAATATTTCAGCATTTCCCCCAGCAACATATAAATTCCAGGGATGATAATTCTCGTAATTACTTAAAACAGTTTTATATATTTTATGGTTGCCCGCCTACGGTGGAACGATCACCTCACAATTGTGTTTTCGCGCCATTCGATGGTGTTTTTGACGTTTTTTTAAGCATCTAGATTAATGTTAACCTTGTCATGTCACCTTCTGGTGTTTTTATTGAGTGCTTTGAAAGTACAAATTCGTAAGCAAGTGATAATGCAAGAAAATATCTGAAGGACACTAGCAATACTGAAAAATCTCTTTCATTTTACGAAGCATTTAATCTATCGTGTTATTCCCACTCAAAGAAGCAGGTATCTCACGATTATCACTCAGTTTTAGTGTAGCGGTAATTAAGCGGTTGTTTCATTACACGTCACTTGGGCTTACCGGATTAATTGCACGAATGATCCTTCAATGCACACGCATGTGAAGCACAATTCTTAATTATCATGCAGACTAGAAAACACAACCAAAACCACTAATAAAAAAATCGCTCGATTAGTCATATTAAATTCAAATACGTCATTTTTCCTTCTGCCTACAAATTTCATATTTTCCAGTTGAATAAGATTTAATTCCCCAAGATTCCATGTTGCTTCTAAATTATTTTCAGGTTTTTTTGTCATTCCCGGCTTATTTCCCGGTTTTTAAGGATTCAAGGATGTAACGAATGAACCAACCTGTACCTTGAATTCGAGATCTAATTCGTTCGATAAATGCTGCGAGATGATCAGTTAAAACGTGAATAAATCTATGGAAATAAATGTATCAATCACATATTAAAATATATGCTTAATGCATCCCATATGACAAATGATAGGAATGAAAGTCGAAGGAAACAAGAACCGAAGGGTCCTAAAATCACATTAGTCCGGGTTAATCAACGGAGTCGCAATTAATCCATAAATTTAACATAAGATAGACTAATTAAGTAATTATTAAGAACTATACTCTCTTTACAAATAATACGTCATTATTTTAATGCATATATCCTAAGTTACAACCGAATATTACGCTACAATCCATGACGTTGGATGTCTCGCAGGGTTATGGACGCAAGTCATTAAGGGAAAATTTGAGTCAAGATCGTGCAGCTTAAAAGGATAGAATAATTAGTATGCAGTTTTCTGCTATTTTCCTCTGTTTTGAGGAAAAATTGAGGGGCGAGGAAAAGAATCCCATGCGTTCGCTGGTTCCTCAACATTTTAATTATTTCTCACTGCGGCCTCGCCTTCCAATATAATGAGTGTTTAGAATTATTCCCTCGGGTCAACCTTAAATCCGTACTTTTCAACAGGCTGTCTCGTATGTGATCTCATGCTCATCAAACTGCTCCCATTTTAAGTCGCCTAACTATTGGGAGATGCTTTATATTCCCTGATAGCAACTTTTTACCAAATGACTCATTTTTTCTCGCAGTTTTATATAATTGACGAATTAAATCATAGAATGATAGGTTGTCAACGCTCGAGGCACACTCAAGTTGATGCCAAATTCGAAACAGAACATCTCCATAAGTTATTGCCCAGGGTAATTTCCTACGAGTACTATTCAAATTACGAAAGTGTAATATTTATCAATCCGTTTCGCAGATGTATCAACCATTTGTCCTATGCTAGGGCAACATCTTAGTATTTTGTTTGGTCCGCTACTCTTATACCTAAAGAAAAAATTAAGGCTTATGATTCACTAATTTCACAGTCACGAATTTAATAAACATGGATGGGAAACTTGGGTGGATATATCACACTCATTACGCGCGTTGACATCACGACACTAATGGTTCTCCAGGAAACGATTTCAGCATCACTTCTGAAACAAAGCAACCATTCTCGAGGACGCATAATTATTACCTTGCTCTTCTTTAAAAGTCGAAACAATATTATCCACGATTCCGAATGAGATAGCCACTCTACATAACAATCTCACAACCGGTGATTCACGAAGTCTCACTCACGGAGACGAAAGGGCATGCATGGGTTTTCAGGGATCTTCTTCAGTGACGCACAGCGGGGGACAAGGACGAGAAAAGGTTAACGCCGATTCTCCATGGGCGTGCCAATCCACGGACGGAATCCCCAAATGATGTCGGTGGGCGACGCCACGAACTGAGGGACGACCTTCATCGGCCCACTCGAGGAATCCAAAACTGTACCCCCACGAAACGACAGCCTTAATAATCGCGTCCATTCTATTCACGCACATGACGACCCGTGGCATTTCCTTTTCGAATATATACGGGTTTCCATTCACGGAAAAATTTTTAAATATACATCTCGAGACCGAAAAAAAGCAACGAAATCATCATCTCCTGGCTCCCGTTATTGTTTCCCCCATCGAAACTTTTCTTTCTTTCTCTCTCGGGATTATAATCGAGATGACTCTGGACGGCACGAAAGATTCATTTGCTGGATGGACAATATGTGGGGGAGGAAAGAATAGGGATGGGTGAGTTTTTAAACCACACGGCTAAATTAACCCCCCCCCCCGTCAACCCTACCGAAAGGTTTGGCAAACCATTGAAAAATATAACTGTAAACCTTTTGACGGATAATCATCAAATTTCCTATTATTCTTGGGATGCAGCGTCCAAAGTAAGCCAAATGGTTGTTAGCCGACGAAGGTTCTCGGAGACTCGGGTTTCCGGGTAGAGAAAACCAAAGCAAATTGAAGAGCGAGGAATTATAGACCGGCCCCGTTATAGGCCCCGCGGTATTTGGAATATCTGGTACTACTCCCCTGGGTCTCTTTCGCTCTCCCTCGGGAAGCGATGGAACACAGAGGCAGGCTCACGCGGGCCCAGCCTCCACAACCGCCAGACAATAAGTGCCGACGAGGATACCTCCTTGATGATAGGGTCACTCCCGTAGAGGAGATTTCGGACGCGCTTTTTAAACCATCGGGAGGCTTTCGTCTCCCCACTAGGATGCTTGTTCTACCGCCGACCTGCCCAGAAACCTAAGGCGGGATATTTTCGTCCAACGCCCGGAGACGTTCCGAAAATATTACTTCACTCGCCTTTTCTGTTTACCTTAAAAAAAATAAAGAGGGAGATCTTCATAACGGCTCTCACGTATAGTTCATCGAGGACGTTACTGTGACTCGAGGTAAAATTTTGCGAGGGATGAGAAAATATGGTTGAGACTCGATTTCACGGTGGTAAACCAACTCCGTTACGCGTACACGATGCACGGTGGAGACTCGGATCATTTCCGTGTCAAGTAAGGTTCTCCCGGGAAAGGAGTGCAGCAAAAATTAATTGAATGCTTACTGCACTATTCCGATCTTAAAACCGGGGTTAATTTAATAACTAAACATAAAGAATTCACGTCACAAGCGGATTCGAACTGTTGCCATCAGTACTGTTTCATGAAATGCTCTAAAATCTTGAGTCTCAATTCTTCCCCATCGTTAGCTCATTCCTCTGTTTGTTGCGGTATTTATCCACCCTTTTTTTATCTAACAGCATTGCTTTTCCTGTACTTTCCTCCTTTCCTCGGTGCCCATTTGCTTTTTGCCTTCTCATAACTTCCTTGACTTCTCTCTTACCTACATACATACACCAATACTGTATTTTCTCAAAAATTTTCGCGTACATATAATCACTGTCACTCATTTTTGCTTAAATAAGTTAACCGTCGGAGGATAAAAATTTATCCATACAGGATCCGTTTCGATTTGATCCTTTCAGGCAGTATTTTACAACAGATTCTTCCATTACTGACGATTTTCTGTTCATTTTTCGGCCAAAGCATTAGCTGCAATTCATTCTATTACCCCATTTAGAGATGGAGGCTTCAATGTTTATGATTTTGTTACGATTTTGCTACACGTAGCCGGGGTTAAAAATCGAGGAAACTAATACATTCGATAAGATATGCATGAATGTAAGCCATATACCAACATTTTAGCATTCATACTGGTTCACTTTCGATTGAATACGTATACCCAGAGAAGACACATTTATTTATTTGACTCCTCGAGTTCACATCACTGTTGCTGAAAGTCTTCCGATTACTTTTATTTACTTTACGGAAGCCGGAGATTAGAGAGTGGGTGACGGCAAAACACCTTCTCGCTCTCCAGGTGGGTGATCTCCCAGATGGAAGAACACGCCAAGGCGATACGGAAATAAAAAAAATAATGCAAGGGAAGAAAGGAGCGACTACCACTTGTATGGAAATCGGGCACGGCCGTGCCGAATTTGGGAGTAGTTTCCGAGGCGAACTTGCCATTTTCCCTGGGAGAAAAGCGGAGTGGGGGGTGAGAGAGAGAGGACTGCTGGATGTACGGCGAGAACCGAATTCCAAGGAGTGGAGGGAACGCGTCTCGAAGATGGGTGTAATCAGAGGATTATACCGAAGGATAATACCGAAGGCATTTCGACAGCGGACGCAGACAGAGAACTTTTAACGCTTCTTAAGGACAAAAAAAAATCCGCAACCGTAACTTTTCTTTTTCCGTCACGCCGAATTTATTCTTATCTAAGAAAATGTTCGGACAACGAATCTCCACATTTCCTCAGTTGATTTCTTCTCAGTACAGTGCGATCAATGCAAGTATAGATTATTTTGCCCCGATTTGAGTCTGAAAATTTTAATGATAATGCTTGATTTGACGCTCATTGGACATCTTCCAGCGATTTGCAAGATCCACTGTTTGTAGAAAGATGCTCTGTAGAAATATTATGTTCTCATTATCAAAGTCTTGTACGAATATTGTTATTAATTAGTTTTTTTTACCAAATAGCATGTTGTTTAATCGATAAAATATTGTTTACAAAATACAAATATTTAATTTCAGGTAAACGTACTAAAATTAGCGAAATTTTGTACTGACTATTTTTAGGACATTAAGTTGCTCCGCAGTCCGTTCAAGCATAAATTCCCTGTGGTGTATGTACTTGTATTATGCCTTAAGTGATGAACGGATTCGGAGATTCATTCAAACTTCCTCTTCTCTGAGACAGTTTCAAATATATTATCCGCGAGTAAAAAGAAGTAAATATGCCGTGGATAAATTATTTTTTTATAAAAAATAATTTGAAACACTCCCAATTTTGTTGGAAATTATGCCTTGAGCCAAATATCGCAATTTCGATTCATTACGAATTTAAGTGGTAAATTTCGTCAGCTAAATCCCACAAATGCATCACTGTTCAAGTTACAAAACATTAGCCGTGTGGACTGATGGCCTAGTCCCAATCATAGATGTTTCAACGCCACATTCCATCATTAAGATGGCCAAAAGGCACGCGGGATATATCATTTACGAACATCCCTATCCATTGAAATGAGTTAGAAAAAAATGCGATGAAAATTTTTGCCCTGGAGGACAGGTAATTCAAACCCCGGGGGCGTGACTCAAGAAAGCCCACTCTAGAAAACAGTAAATTCGACATAAAAATAACCCGTAATCACAAGCGTTTCCGCTAAAATAGTCCCACCGGCCCATGTTAGGCCAACACTAGTGCTCTGGGCCTGAATTTTATGATTTAAACAGGTCCCAGAACGCACTTATTCCATTCTTTAACGAGCAGACCTGTTTGTAAACGACTTTTGAAAGCCACCCTTTTTTCAAGCAAGCCCGACCACATTTCCTATTGATGCAAACTGATTCGGAGGAGTGCTGAAAAAAAGTTTGAGGCTCATACAAACGGCGGATTGTATAAATGTCTAAAAAAAACACCCGTCTAAGGGTCCCTAATTTAGCCTGGATAAAACAAGAGAATTCCAACAAGTGGGGTCCATATCATTTTCATCCAGCTCGCAAGAATCTCCCTCCGGTCAATTCAAGCGCGCAATTCTGAAACTGTTCACTTTCCACGGCATTTGCACATCGACGAGGGTCAAGGCCACGCACAAGCCGTGAAACGAAACTAAGGCCATTCATTTGTATATGCCAATGCACTCACCAGCGCGGCCGACGCTCGGCTTCATCAGCGAAAGTAAGTGCGCGCTCGCTTGCATAAGGGAGTTTCCTTTCACTCCAATGAAATAGAATGTCTACATCTCAATTTGCAACGGCCAAACAATATTATATTTAAGAAAGAGTATGACCACAAGCACATGCAGGGCTGATTCCTGGTGAACATTTGTTTAAAAGTCTCTTTTTATACAGCAACAAATTACGAAACAACCCTCGAAAGGTCATATTAACACTAGCGACTTACGTAGCAATTCCTAGAGCATAATAATTTCTATTTGTTCCCGTTTCGTCAGCACATAACAGCAAACCCGTAAAAATGTTTATCATTCTTTCCGATACAGTAACTATACAGTATGTGTATGTGCATGAAATCACCATGTTAACTTACCTACGGGAATTCGGTATTATGCATGGTACTTTGAACGACCTACCAAAATGAAAGATACACAATCGAATTTTTGTTGCACATTTTATTGTGTACAGACAACAAGTACACGAAACGAATGGCGCCCGGTACTCAAAGTTTCATCTTAATGTTCTGGCATCAATATCGGATATGTCGACATTATGAAGTTAACAGGAACGGTTAGAGAAAGCATATTTCATCTAAGAAAACACCTTGGAAGAAATTCACTCTTCATATGAACACAAAATGACAAGTGAACATTTTCGTTCTTACTTTTATCCGGGGCACATACGCACATAAACGTACATGTGCGCGGTTTCATTTATTCAATCTAATGGCACAGGATTATTTTATTTTTTCCAAATATTGAACGATTTCTTCAATGAAAAAGAATCAATTAAGACAATAATGACCTGTTTGTCACGAGCAATTACCATAAAAGTCAATTTAATAGTTATGATAGCAAATTACTCGCGATGACAAGAATTATTGACACTAAGTTTAACTCACTTGCGGTTGAAAACGCATGTTCCGCATTCCCTTCACTAATGGTGAATTTCTGCAAAGTACCAAGCTTCCAATCGAATTCGAACTATATTTTTGAACACGTGAAATTAGCAGAGATAGAATTTGTTCCTGCATACGAGTATTTAACACGAATACAAATACATGGCAAAATAACTAATAAAATTATTAATCAAAGTGATTCTCTAAACTTAATATATTTTTTTAAAGGTGCGCTCCATCTTTTTTTTAAATCTCATTTTCGTTCCTTGAAAATCTAAAGTTTCTGATTATTTGTCAACATGAAATCAGATGAAGTCAAACGAGAGATTTTAACGAGCGGCATTTTGCGTCGGAAAAAATCCTCTTCTGGTGCGATTATACTTCACGCAATTTGGATTAAAGTATTAAATATACTGCACCTGCGAGTATCAATTCAATCCCCCTAACGAAAAAATACATAATCTATCTCCTATAAACTAAGTCTAATGACACCTAAATAAGAGATTATCTACCACAAATAGATATTACCCCTTAGGAATTAATAAGTTAAAATCCTTCGTGCAATTAAGTAATATAGTCTAAGAATGGCTAAAAATATCACGATAAAAACAGTTCAAATATAAACAAAGTTGATGATGGGAGGGGAAATTATAGAGGAAACCAATTAACTCATAGATTGTCTTTCCTATGACAAGGTTTGTGACACGTACGATTCGTAACTCGTAAGCCATTAAATATTCCGCCCTTGCGGGTTATAACTTGTACATAACACTAGGTGCAGTTAGATAAATTAAAGCACAGCCGTTTAAGGCACGTTCATTGTTCCTATCTCAATCTCACGCGGAACTGAAAGCGAGTTCGTAAACCCCCGGCAACGGTTTGCGTGAAAAATCGGGAGGCATAAAGACGCGCATTTTTTTTTAATTACAGCCGACCGCGCGGCGTCTTCATAAAAAAATGCCATTTCCGACGAACTGCCTCGGAACGATCGCCAAATGAGATTGGGCGAAAGTTACAATTCTAGTCGGCCTCACAATTCTCATAATTCCGAGTGATATTGAGGGGAAAGCCTAGGGCCCAAGCAGCGGCATCAGCCAGTGAGATAAATGCCCACTAGGATTTCATTACGAACGTGGCATTAGGAAGCGCTGGTTGTTGCTCCTTCTCCCTTCCGAAGTGAGAGACTGCATGAGAAATTCCTATAGTACGTTTTCGAAGTTTGAAGAATAAATCCGCGTTGCATTTAGACTAAAAAAAGGACAACGATGACGCACCCCCACAATGGGAAATGATCATCAGAATGCGACGAGGAAGAAAGGGATGAAGTTATTAGGAGGATTATGAAGAACCAGAGGGAAGCGAGCAGTTCCCTTTGAACGATTGCTTTGCAACAAACTGAACACCATTCAAGTTCGTCGGAGAACTCGGTACGAGCTCCTGCAGCGAAACTAAATATATTTTTTTAAATCTTCACGCGACGAACGAAGTGTTGAATAACACAATTCGCTTCGCTGGCGTTAATTGGTCGAACGCAGATGATGGCCAGGCATAGCGGCTAGTCTCGAGTTAATAAGGGTGGGGGATCGCAAAGAAGGCTAACAGAGAACCTAATGGAAGAAGGTCTATGCGAACAGCCGAAGGCGAAAC
This sequence comes from Hetaerina titia, assembly GCA_037158775.1. Taxonomy (NCBI): domain Eukaryota; kingdom Metazoa; phylum Arthropoda; class Insecta; order Odonata; family Calopterygidae; genus Hetaerina; species Hetaerina titia. Next base: position 41,087,026 of record CM073776.1, on the reverse strand, counting down.
ATTTCCAATCTTTTAAGCGTTCCCGCTCAAAAAAGTTGAAGTTATGACCTCTGGCTACGTATTATACGTCGACGGCGTGGCAGTAAAAATGAATTAGATATCCTTGCAAAATTAAATTTTTCCTAAGGAATCCTCTCTATATCATACGACCAACAGAAAACTCATGTACTCCATGAGTGTCTAACAACGATAGATTATATCTACGCTAAACTAAAAGGACCAGTAAGAATGAACACTTAGTGAGAGACTGAAAGAATCTGCTTTGATTTTAAAAAAAGACGTGTGCTACAAACTTTATACCTTGCCAACAAGTTAGTATTTGTGGTAGACAGATCACTACCTCATAGAGTCGATATTATTCCTACCAAAAGAGCACGAAGTGAAAACATAATTACAACAAAAATATGCCAGTATATTTAACATTGGTCATTAAATCCAAAATTCATAAAGAGAGTACTAATACATGTGAGAAGCAGTTCGTTATCAAATTGCTCTTAAGCAATAGTTAGTCTTGAGAAATAGTACTCTTAGTGCCAGTCTTGCGGTGTTATTACAAACAAACTCTGATCAGTAGCAATATAAATCGTAGGTGACAAGTGAATATAATGGAAGAAAGTTAATTGCCTGCCAATTAAGATCTGAGAAATAAGAGCAATCACATAAATCTAAAAGACTGAATTATTTGATATAAAAAAACTGACCTTCACGCGAACCAGGCAATCACAGCGGCCATTCGACACAATTCTTTTACAACATCCTCACTATAAAATGAAATTTCTCATGAGGCTAAATATCCAGAGATGCTTACCAGGGTTAACATTATTTTTGACGAGTCTAAAAAAAAATATTTACCAGATCCATAAATTCAGTCGCTTAAGATTTTTTTAAATTGGCCGTCATTGCATTGGACGGAGACCGAAAGAGAAATTGCAACGACTGAGAACGGGAAAAAAAAACTTTCAATGGCGTCTCACAACGTTTTACTTATGGGACAAAAAACATACAGCATCTTGCAGCTATACTTCAACCAGATGTTTGGACTTTTTCCTGTCATTGTTTTGCAAATAAGTATTTTAGAGGATGAAGCATTATGGAAGTTATCTATGAACTAGTAATAAGCACTCATATCTGAGATTAAAATTGTTATTACTTGCCGCTGTAAGCCATCATATTTCGTCAAAGCCATTTTCAGCAGTAAAAAAATTGATCCCTCTATGCCTAGGCCCCTATCGAGAATAACTAGTGAAGGATATAGGTACAACTCCTACCATTGAAGGTAACGACGAACTAGAGATTTGCGAGAATAGAGATAGAATAGGCCGTTAAGAAAACCTCCAACAAAAAATTAGTTATCCTTTCTTTTGTGACTCGACCATTTTGGCAAAATATTTTGATCCGCCAAAACATCGAATCAAAAATTTTTAAGGATGAGTTAATTAAGAGGAAATATCTTTTGCTCCTAAGTCCATGGCGGGGAAAACTCACGAAAAGGAAAATATTCGATTGGCGGTGCGGGCATCAATTGAGGTACATGGATAAGATTTACTGAAATCAGAGATCTTTTTTTAATAGATTACCGACCTCCATCACGACAATTTAGACGCACGGCGGAAGAATCTCTCTGATTTCTCTGCATCGACAATTAGTGCACAACGCTATCGAAATTTCCGCCACACATACCGAAAACTCATCTAACACTTACTTAGTCAGGAACCACCATTGGAATATCTGAACACAATAAACGAATCGTTTTATTAATTATTATCCAAGCTTGATGGATCACATTTTAGTGGTTTAATGCCCATTACGTATGTCAACTCTATCGGAGATGACACGCTATAATATACAAAATTACTCCTCAAAGATATCATTCAACATAACGAGAAACTTTCCTTCGCATTTTTCCTAATATTATTCATACGGGTTCCATTAAGATTCTGTTGATTTGGTGATTACAAAATCCCTTTTAACATTTTGGAAACTCATCATTAACTTGAACAAGTAGTTTTTCAATGAACCCAAGCTCCAAAAAGATAAAAGAACGTACGTGGTCCATCAAACGACGGAAATAGTACGAGTCACTGCCATAATTCTACCTGTCAATTTACCTCCAGCGTGATACTTATCAGTCGGTGTTGAAGTGAGTGAGAAATACGAAATCAGCTCCCGTCGAGGCGAAAGAAGCAAAGAAGGACTGGACTGTCTACTGTTTCTCAAGATAATTTCCAAATATTCTCAATACATTTTCCTCGTTTCCATCAGATCATTTGCACGGAAAATATCAAAATACAACACTAATAGGAAGGCTCACACACTACAGCGCATTTAATAACCAAATAAAAATCTTATGCGCCTTGATAAAAAAGAAAAATGGCTTTTTATTCATATATCTAACTTGAATTAAGCTACATGGTGAGAAAATAACATTCTATCCATAGCGAACCGATTCAGTTAATCCCATTCTAATCTGAAAGCTTAATATTCCACAATGTTAAGACGAGCTAACAAGATAATCAACCATGCGTGTCATTAAAGGAGGAAAGAATCGGGATTACTTAGGTGGATTTGGTTCAATAGATACGAGTAAAAATATAACGTACACTATGGGAGATGAACACTCGTTTCTTGTAAATAGGACCGACCACCATTGGGTTTACGTAATTATGTCTACATTGTACGTGGATTAAGTCATTATATAACTAGCAAAATTCCGTAAAAAAATAAGTTAAGTGATTTAATTCATTGGCACGGAACACTGAACTTGGTCATTGTATAAGCAAAAAACACACGTTTGGGTCACCGCCGGACCCGAGTCTCCTTTCCGTGTAACTATATAAGCAATAGGTTATATCTACTGAAAATATTTCAATTAATAGTTTAATTTTCAAGAACTCCCACCAATTAGACACATTGACTAAATGGACAATATACAAATACTGCCATGCGCCAAATATTTCGTCGTGATAACTTCCGCGATCGGTTTCTCAAAATACTTAATACGATTTGTGAACTTTCCATGACAAACGGCATGCCGCGATAATTTTTCGATGCACCGATTTTATTTGTCCATATCATGTCACAGAGGACCCAGACAACGTGGTGCATCCCAATACGATGTAATTTGATTTAATCTAGACTTTAAAGATTCGAATTCCACTCTTAGGATCAACTATTCACACCCATTACACCGAAATGGTGACGTTTGGAAAGGAATCTATCCGGTAATCTCAACAATATCGTCAATCAATTGTATCGATATCGTCAACATCGAGGCAGAGACTGAATGAGCAGGGAGCAGATGAAAACTGTAAAAATCTCGTCAAAGCTCACACACACAACAACATACCAATGTGAATTCTCCCTGCATTGTGAATTGGAGACGCAGAGTTGTTGAATGCTCTGCCGTACTTTTACGTCACCAAGTCGATACTTTGCACGGAAATATTTTCAATATTCAATTTGCATCGCACAACGCTAACGGTCGAGGGAACGACTCCGGGCGCTCTCTTAACTTTCTCGTGAGCTCCCCAACTGAATTCTTCCCACTAATGTCGGCCTTGCCGCGTGGGGAACCTACGGATGGGCCAACAGAGGATCGTTCCGGCCCAAAAAAAATGACGAGCATTTCTTTTGGAACCCTTGAATTTGATGAACGACTGAAGAGGGCATATCGACGGAAAGTACGGGTTTGTGAAAGAGGGGGAGGAGAGGGGGGTCAAGTTGGAACGCAGGCACGTTGTTTTGCGATGGTGAGGGGGATAGTAGGGTGGAGAACACCTCTTCCAGGCTCATCAAAAAGTGGTTTGAAAAATGGCGGTGGTCCATGTGTTAAGCGGTCGTAATCACTCGAAAGAGTGGAAGTTCACAAGTATGGAGGAGGATAAAAAATATGCATTTATTCGTGTGTGTGCATATATATATAAAAATATATATGTAAAAAAAATATATATACATTTATGTATCTATATATATTTACCTGTGGGTCGCGGTGGTCTAGCGGGTAGAGCGTTGGACTACTGACCGGAGGGTCCCGGGTTCGATTCCCGGGCTAGGCACTTTGGGCACCTGCAGCTCCACCCAATATATATACATTTATATATATATATATATTTACCTGTGGGTCGCGGTGGTCTAGCGGGTAGAGCGTTGGACTACTGACCGGAGGGTCCCGGGTTCGATTCCCGGGCTAGGCACTTTGGGCACCTGCAGCTCCACCCAAGCTAGTTGATTTTTCGGGTACCAGATCTTCCTGGGAAACCAGAACCGGCACAGGGAAAGGAACAGGCCCCCCTACCCTGATGTGTGAATATTCACACGCCGTTGGGCTTGGTACACGGGTGAGCTCTACCATCACCTACTAAACCGACCTTCGGGTTGATTACTGTGTTTATGGTTTTTTTATATATACCTGTACATTTATGTAAATATAAAGATTTTTTTTCATACATACATAGATGCACACACACACTACGGGAGTAAATGGCTTTCCGATGGCTTGAGGGACATTGTCTCGAAGGAAAGCAGCTGGTTTTTTTTCTGCAATCGCCTAACTTTTCTGGCTACAACTTTTCTTAATCGTCTATAACTTTCTCCCGAAAAAACTATTGGTTCTGTCCCGTTTTTTAATTCCCCAAATAACCAACTACATTTTGCCCCCTTGAAAGTCACTGAATATATATCGTGCTTGACAACTAAAATTCCATTGAACTGGCCAATTATTAGCAATTTTTTCATCAAAAAATACGCCAAAACCATGATATAAATATTTACATACCTTATGGAGGCATTGTGATTGCACAATACCCTAAGCCATGGATACTTATCATTAGATTTCTTGTAAATTTACTGAATTCATCGTAAAACCAGAAGACGAAATAAAAAATATTTCGTAAAATCAAGCGGGGTCGTTGAAATATCTTCTTGACCACATTTGTTTCGTTATTAACTTCTATAATCCGTGGAATTTAAACCGGTCATAGTATGTGTGTATAGTTACGTGGGAGAGAGATTAAAACGATATTCTCGATGTTCGCAAGGCTGTAAGAACTAGTTCCACAACGTCCCTGTGCATTTCTTAACCTCTCCTTTACGTAGTACACATCTACATAATTAAATTGCAGTTCCTATTTTAATTGGCGAGGGGCGAGAAAACAGCCATAAATAACACTCCCCGCCATCCTCTTTTCTCCTTCTAAACCCCTCCTTACACTCTTCTCCCTCTCCCTGCACTGCGGACCAGTACCCGCGGCATCCTGAAAGTGAATGTCCGTGAAATTAATCGAACCACCGCCGTAGAGGATGGGAGCGCATCCGGCCATCGAATTACGGAGACCACTCGGTGGAAGAAACAAATCCCATAAGAGAGAGCAGAGCTAATGGCAAGCAATTATGACTTCTTGCGCGGGCGAAACCGAGACGCTCACCCGGATTTCCAAGATCAAATAAATTTCGTAAATTACATCCACCTTGTATACCTACAATGGGTGGCTTAGTGAGAGATCGCGATTATGTGGATACATATTTTTTTTCCCCTTTCACAATGTGCTGATGTCACTTTTCATTTCGTCCCATCACCCTCCACCAGTTGAGTGTGTGGGGAGGGGGGGAAGCAAGCCCGTGGAAGGGAGGAGGAAAGAGCGCTTGGTGCCCCTCGGCTGTAGTCGACGCCGCTATTAGCGGGAGAGGTAGTAGGACTGTGTTCGCTCGCACAATGACGAAGACTTGACCAGTGTAAACATTCCATGGGTGAAGAGGGAATGCAGACGACTAAGCGACACACCCATACGTGAGCACATGAAAAAGTACTGAGATGGGACGGGCAATTAGCGGTATTGACACGGAAAAAAACTGGTAGCTGCATTAATGATGAATAATATTGTTTCGTGGAAAATTAGCCACGCGCAATGAAAGGATAGCGTCGAAGCCCGCCGGAACTGAACCTGTAACGACTAGAAGTGCGTAACTCGTTTGCTCCCAAGAATGAAGAACTAAGTCATTTATTGCAAAGTGATCATGGTATCGCACGTTACCGCACTACTGGAAAAACTAATTCGACTATATTTAATGATATATTTTCATAATTTTGTTTTTCTGAGAGATTATCATGTTAGAAAGCATAATTTGGATTCACAGGAACGAAATTTACTACCCACATATTTCCGAATACGATTATCCCATTTTCCACTACCTTAATACAGTTGCACTAAAAGTATTTCCCAGATCGTAACATGGAGTTCGAAAAGCAAAGAGGTAAATAATATATGTGTTTGCTATGACACTTAATGCATTCACTATTTTTACCAAAAAGTCACTTAACGCTCTTGACAATGAGTTTCATTACCAGACATACATGCAAACCAAGCCCATGAGGGATATTGACATACATGTATTAACAAGGTTCACTAATTTCAAGAAACTGCGGGAGATGTCGCAACAGTAACTTTTAACGGAGTCATCCGCTATGTGTGCATTATAATGCAAAAATTTCAGAGAGTAAAAATCATTCGCCTTGACCGGGATTCGAACCCGGATATCGAGGGATCCGGGTTCGAATCCCAATCAATGATTTTTACTCTCTGAAATTGTTGCATCATAAGGTTCTTATAATGACATTCGTAAAATGTACATGTAAATTAAACACGCATTCAAATCCGATATTCGTTTTAGATGCAGATATCTCTGGAAAGATTTCATGGCCAAAGATTACCCTTCATTTTATTACATCTTCAACTAAAATATCCATTTTCATTATGGCTCGAGAATCATTTTAAGGGAAGAAATTTTACGATCTTATTTATATAGATTAATGAAACCCAGTGATAATAGACAATCAAATGAAATAGCTCCAGAATAAAAACACGCCACTTCGAAAAATAAGCTAACAACCCACTCCCAAGTCAAAAAAATATACAGGATGTATATCTGGGAGAGGAAGCTATTACGACAGTATTTCCGCTACAAATCAGATACTAGCACGCTGATTTACTCCTATTTGATTTTTTTATTCCTAGTTCCTCCATAAAATGTTCTCTCCTAAAAAGACTTCAACACATGACCTGTAAGGGTTGCCACCACGAGAGAGTGACAATACTTATGAACTACAAAGAATTTAACGGCGCAAATAATTCCATTGTCAATCGTGTACTTATGCATTAAAAGGGGGAATATTTATCATCTGAAACTAACCAAATACAGACTATCTAAGACAGCGATTCTCAACCTTTTACCCCTTTTACTATATTTCAGAATTTCACTTCCCTTCGCAAAATACTCTAAAGTTACGTTCTAATACATACATACACACACACCGAACGACGAACAGATATTTACATGGGTATTTTTTTTAACGAAAAGGGATAGGAACACACAAAAAACAAACACAGGATTGGTGGGGAAGGAGGAAGGATGTCGATTAGCACGGGAAAAAGTTACCATGACTGGGATTTGAACCATGGATCTTCGACTTGCTGGGCCGGATCGAAGATCCTTGGTTTAACTTCTGGTCTTGGTAACTTTTTTTCCGCTGGTGATAGGCATCCTTCCACCTTACCCACTAATCCTGTGTTTGTCTTTTGTGTGTGTTCCTATCCGTCATCCTTATATCTACATGCATGAACTTAAATATATACATATATTCATTCACATGGAAATAGATATAAGGAAAAAGGGATAGGTAAACGTATAAAGGACGAACACAGGAGAGGTGGGGAAGGCGGAATCGAGCAGATCACCAGTGAAAAAAATATTTCCTTGACCGGGACTTTAACACCGGATCTTTCCACCTGCCGGGATGATATATATATATATATATATATATATATATATATATATATATATATATATATATATATATATATATATATATATATATATACATATATTTATTAGGTAATCTACCGGTTAAGGTAGGTTTTTGGATGAACACAACTATCAAATAAACATTTTGTGACTCCCCACCTAGCAAACTAATCTATATCAGGTCCCTCTTCATCTCGGTGTACTTCTTTCCTCCCTTCATCCCGTCCAACATCCCTATCCTGTTCCTACCCTTACCTCGCTTGCCCAACATTCTCCCCTCTATTGCCCTCTTCAACATTCCACTACCGCTCAATACGCCTTTCATCCATTTTTCCTGCCTCCATATATATATATTTATTTATTTATATATATTCCCGGGTTCGATTCCCAGGCAAGGCACTTTGGGCACCTGCAGCTCCACCGAAGCTAGTTGATTTTTCGGGTAACAGATCTTCCTGGGAAACCATAACCAGCACAGGGAAAGGAACTGGCCCCCCTACCCTGATGTGTGAATATTCACACGCCGTCGGGCTTGGTACATGGGTGAGCTCTACCATCACCTACTAAACCGACCTTCGGGTTGATTACTGTGTTTATATATATATATATATATATATATATATATATATATATATATATATATATATATATATATATATATATATATAACTTTTGGACGACACAATATAACACAGAATAAAACAGATAACACGTAAAAGGACACTCACACTGTAGATGATTTGAGCTTTCGGCCTACTCCGAGGCCTTCTTCAGTCTGACCTGAAGAAGGCCTCGGAGTAGGCCGAAAGCTCAAATCATCTACAGTGTGAGTGTCCTTTTACGTGTTATCTGTTTTATTCTGTGTTATATTGTGCCGTCCAAAAGTTATATTGCTCTCGTGAGTACTTCCGCATCATCGATATATATACTGTATATATACGAATATACATATATCCGGATATATATCCGTGTGTCTCCCATCGCTTTTCTGATTAGTAGTCTCAATTCACCCATGAAACCCTAAACTTCCCCCTTTGGGGAAATTTCCCTCTAGTTGAGAACCCTTGATCTAAGGGATATACGTACATGGACTCGGTCTCATCCCTCGCCCCGTGCACGAGATTAATTCAACCAATCACAAGCACACACTAGACTCCCGGGATTGAGTAATTGGCTCGGTCAAAACAATCCCCTCGCCCGTTAAAATCTTCCGAGGGAAACACATTGCCCGCATCATTTCGAGAGGTGGTCATTCACGCGCCTCAGGATAGATCATTACCTTCGCGCGAGTGAAGCTCGTAAATACATTTGCCGGAGACCCCCCCAAATTAACTTCATTCGGCGGCACCCTCAGGAATTTTTCTATTAAAAGCCTGCCCTGGGGAGGAGGTGGATCGTCCCGACTTTAATAATCCGTCCGTTTCCCTTTTCATCGGATCGACTTGGATGTGAGCCGGTTACCTTTCGAAAATCCCCGCGATCCCACAGCGGGGGGCAATGGGGGGGAATCCGACTCCGGCGGCCCAGCCTGCCACGTAAACCCCCCACCCTCCGCAATCACAGCCGAATCGCCGCTTCCCGTCCACCACATGGGGGAGCCATTTCATCGCCGTTAACGAGTTAATAAAACGCGGCATATGTTGGTCGTATTGGCTTTCGCGCGTTCGGTTTCGCTCCTTGAGCACCCGTTCCCCTTAGTCATTTTAATCCCCCTAGTAGGAGAATTCGGTAATAACGAGGCACTCGAGAAACAGATAACATCTGACCGTTGAACTTACAGTGATATTTAAGATTTATTACTTGCCAATGATTTTATATTTTAAATGCCGACGTTGCGTTGAGTAATACGAACTTAGCAACAAAAATTACGCATGTAAAAAATGGAAACACTCGAAAATTAGAATACATTCCATGCTCTTCTCCATATCGGCGAACTGAAAATCATTTTTTTACATCGCTCTTCAATATTTTGGCAATTCTCTTTTGGTTCAAATAAATGTTTATACCGCAGCTTCTGAAGTGGTTCAATGTCTTCATGAATCATTTCTATCAAACTGTAACAAAGACGCATCCACATCTTGTCCTACAAGTCACCACTAGGGCGTGTAACAGGGTGTATGGAGTTTTTTATCGGGAACCACAATTGCAAAATTTCCTTTGGCAGCAAACAAAGTAACTGGTGATACGATAAGAAATGGATGGCATATGTTACAATACAGAAATAAATTTCAAAGAGTTATTCACAGGACTTCAGTACGAATGAATGATTTCTGACACGCCATGAGGCCACAAAATATTTAGGAGAAACGCCCCTATACGATAGATTACCATTAGATAATTACTCAAAAGAGTTTTTAGATAAATCGCACATATACAGCGACGATGGTTTCGGGTTAAAAGCCTCCAATGTTGACCTATACTGGAGTCTCCGGTTTGGAGAGCTGGTCCTTCAGGCTTTAGGGTCAGGAGATAAATTTTCCGGGTCAACGTAAAATAAATTGGTGCATAAAAAGGCAATAAATCTGTCTCGTTTGTCGGGAAATGATTTACGGAAGTGTTGGAATTTTCAGCCCAAGCATTAAGTCTGAGCAATCTTTATGTCTGGGAATTAGACGCAATACTCACAACATTTCAAGAAAAGTAAACCTCATTTGTGAAGTTTCTATAGGGAGGAGGTGAGAGTGGAAACTTTAACAAAAGATGCCAAAACAGTGAGCGTCTTTACCATATCTATGAAAGGGTATAAATTACAGATCTTTCACCTGCGGCCCTCAAACTTGCCTAACGCGATTCTTGAGAAAAAAAACTTGTTCCGTGTTTTCCTGATATTATCACCGTCACGTATGCAGCCATCATGCAAATAAAAACTAACGGGAGGGGGGAGGGGGGAAGGAACTACTATTAGTAAGAAACTCAATTCTAAATTTTTATCCTGCCGTGCAGTATACGAGATAATCACTGATAATTATTTCCCCTCAAGAACGCTAACAAATATTTCAAACAACTGATCAAAAGGGTGCATGAACTAATAAATGAAATTGACTAAATACAAAACGCTGATTCAGTGATTTCGAGTATTGATCAATAATTTTAGGATTCCAATGGAAACTTACAAGAACGGCAACTCATCTTGATAGGCCACTCAGTTCTGAAGGACGATTATATGATTTTCCACATAAGTTATTTGAAAAGGTTCAGTTTACTATGCGGATTCTGATTTTTGTGTGGAAATCTAGGATTTTGATATTTTCATCGTCACTTAATTATCGAAAATAGCTTTTCAATTTCGCCGCGATGACAACCTAAAATAAAGCAATCTTCGGGCATGGAAGGCCCCGTAAAAATATTTTATTTGTCCTACATGTTTACCTTTTTCAACTTGTACGACGGCCTTCACTTTCACAACACCAAGGAGGAAAACATTCAAAAATACAGTCTAGAAGGTAGTCGAGCACACCTGGTGTGCAGGTAGGAGTTGAGCACCTTAAGGTAATGAAAGGTCAACATACGCACAATAAGTAATACATAATATTCCATAAGCTACTTACTTTGACAATTTACGAAATAACACCGCAAGCAGAAACGTGGCTAAACACAAACAGATTATGCTTCTCGAAATTTTTGAATTTCACAAAAAAAACGATATTTCCCCGATTTCATTTCCTCATGAACGTTGATGAACTTCATTTAAACTTATTCAAATAAAATGTATAGTAGGAATCCAGGAAAGTGCAACAACATTGTAGATGAACAAAAAACACAAAGAAACTTGTTCGTCCGATGGTCATTTCTTTATTGGACGGGATTAATCAATCGAATCGCACCATTTCCAGCCTAGAGAACGGAAGTTTATCGAGACGAACCTGTTACGCATTGGCAGACTCTAAGGCCGTTCTAAAATGAATATTTAGTTTCAAGTCCTGTAAGTAAAGTGTGAACCCATCTCGTGAACCCATAAAACGCCAATCCTGACTGGCTTGAAAAGAGCCGCTCTGTGGTCTCTAGTTTCAAAAGATAGCATATAACCTTTTCCGGAGACTAACACTCGAGACTACAGAGCCATTGTAGAATGACCTTTGGCTTATACAAAAAGAAGATTTTTCAACAGGCATTAAATAAAGATGACGTAAACAATAACCTAATTGTTTACGTCACCTATAACTGAACATAATAATTCTTTAAGGGCTGTCGCTTGAACTATTTCCTGGATACATCTCAAAGACCGGACGAGTTCATTCAAAATTTACAATTTATACGATATTCTAAAAATTAAGATCGAAGTATTTTCGATTACTCGATGGTAGAATGTACACACTTTACAGAAAACCACACACTATAAAACAATAAATAAAAAAGTCTGCATTCTACATTTTCAGTTCACGGGATGTCCTGATCGAAGAGATGCTCGCCTTCACGCACGTACCTATGTTGACATTGAACATTTCCAAATTTATTACTGTCTGACGTACATGTGACCAACCACTAAAGTGAAATGCGAAACAATATTACACCACAATAAGTCCTGGAGTAAGACCTGTATACCTTCACATTTGAGCATCTTATGGTAAATGAATACGGTAAATGCCATAATATTTAATAAAATCCTTTGGAATGTCCACTTGACGGGTAATCCATATAGCAAGGTAGCAAAAGCAAAATTGTATGTATTTCACGTCGGAGAATATATTTAGCAGTAGCCGAAAGACCTTGATGGTTTTGAACACCTTCAGGCTTCATTAAAAAGGACTTGTGTCGCTTCAAATGATCGTGGAACTTGTCCACAAATTAGTCGAGTAAAATGAAGTAAGAAATTGGCATTCATGCATGCGTTTTACAAAGACAAAAGTGCAACTTTTTATATCTCATCGTGGGCACAAGAACCCAACCGAATGCGTGCACCCCACTTATCTGGATCTCTGAAGCGATCCACCAAGATAAGCACGCACCCAGGGAGGTTGGCAACACTGGATCCCTTCGCTCCCATCAACACACACATTTCGTCAGTCACCTTCACCTTCCGTTCAATTCTCATACGTCCTTCCGACGTGCCGGCAACATCCTTGCGACCCCATCATCACTCCCCACCACCAACAGCACCGCCCACTTCCCACCTCCCTCCCCCACCTCCATTCATCCACCCAATTACGACAACACGCACGCCAGGAATACACACACGCAAACACATGAACGTACACACAAAAAAAGACGTTCGCACCCTCATTAGCTCTCAGCGAAGGGAGAAAAAGTGAAAAACCACACAATGCTGCACGTGACGTCACGGGAAACTCTGTTTTCGGGTTGTTGAGGGAAGTGGGAGGATGAAGGGGGCGAGGGGAGGATCCGCCCCCTCCCTCTCGGTGACGGCGAAGGGGGTGGGGAGCGTATAGATGGGGGAGAAGGCAGGTCTCACCCAAACCACTCTCCCAACTACACCGCGCCACCCCAGCCTCCGACCGGCGGAGTGGGGGGGAGGGTCGACGACCCCGGGGCACCTGCCGCACGACGGCCGACGATGGCAACCCGAGCCGGGGCGTAGGACGGGTGGTTGGAGAGGGGGGGCGACCGAGGGGAGGGCAGAGAGGAGACAAGGCGGAGGCGGATAGTCCCCTCACTCCCGCCGGGGCTGATTACGCCGCCACCACCACTCCCGACCCCACTTCTCTCTCTTCCGGGAGGGCCTCCCCCCCTTCCCGGGGATAACACAAACACACTAGACGGGCCGACTTGAGGTGACGGGGAACTTGCGGTGTTGGGGTGGGGGGAGGAGAAGGATCCCCCCCGGAAGGGAACCAACCTGTGGAAAGAGGGTGTTGGTCTCTTCCCTCTCACACTCACCCTCCTCTCGAGATCTCGCTTGATTAAAGGTGGGTCCGAGAGAGAAAGAGCGCGCACACACTCGTGCAAAAAAAGGAAATTTTCACAAAAAACGCGACTTTGAACATCACGACAAACGAGCGAGTGCGAATGAAAGCGACGTGACTGCGTACGCCGCGGAGCCCGTCTCTCGGATGCTCGGCCGACCGCACGAGATCGCCGTGGTTTGGACGAGAGCCGGACCTCCCGATGGCTATCGACTTGGGCTCGCGCTCTTCTCCCCCTCCCGTATATCCTCCCCATGCTAAAATTCCAAGAGCAATAAACGCTAAACTTCTTCATCTTTTGTCTAAATCTCGTACGACGTGACCCAGGAAGTGAAAAAAATACATAGAACTATTCCGAGTGGCCTGTCGCCGACGAGAGGCAAATTGGTTTGTGCTCATGTTACTCGTCTATAGCTACTGAGAGAATTTTGGCCCGTAAAAGGGCTCTCCAATAAAATAACACCTTAACACTAGATTGGGTCGTCGTTTTATTGCATGTAAAATGCGTTTATATACAACTTATATAAAGGCGTTTGATTGATTTACACACTTTGTATACTCAAACACTGTACACGCACACTGTTTTACGCACGCAGTATCCTTGGACGTTTTTTGGTTATAAACGGTAGTTCATAGGCGGAAAGTAGAATAGACGATGAAATTTCTTTTCTGACACGCAATACGACGAAATGGTATAATTTAATCTTACTGTGGAGTCTGCCACTTCATCTAAAACTAATTAATGAAAATTTGTTGACTCTTTCCCGAAGACGTTTTGTTAAAAAATTATTTGATGTTTACCTTTCACAGATTATGGAAAAGAAAGAATGGAAAGCAAAAGATGGATAAATCGATTCATGAATTCACTCTCATTTATTTCAATATACTAACACAATTCTACACATTATCTCCTCTAAAAGGAAAATTTCTGGAAGTTATGCAAAGTGTTCTACTTGTTTAATATTGAAATTTTAGCTTGTTTTTATACGATTTGCTAGCTGACTGGTAACTCTATAAAAGCGAATCCCTGGAAAAGCTACTGACCTCCCGGGATTGGCAAGGCACACACGAACTGAGCCGATGCTTCGGGCAGGAGTGATTAGCGGAAAGAGAAGTTTGTTTTGGACGAAAGACAAGGAACCTGGGACACTAAATTACAGTATTTGAGGATAAATAAATGTGAGATGATCCAGAAAATATATGTTTTTGTTTTGAACCGATTGGCGCACGAAATATTATTAAAGGTTAAGATAAACGATAGAACTGGTCCAAAGAAAAAAGTATTTTAAAATAATTCGAGCAAAAAAGAAGAACAATTCGAATAAGAACAGGAATTCGAAAAAGAATAATTGGAGGAAGAATTATTTGAACAATAAATACAAATATAAGTTCCTCATACGTATTTAAGTCAAATTATAACTGTTTCAGGAATTTCGCAAAAATAACAGTTAGAAAAACACTAAAACCCTATCTGATTAAAATAATACGGTTTATTCTGAAACTACGTGGAGTTTGAAAGCTTAACTAATAACCTAGAGTATCGTAAACAATGAATTGTAATTCAAATTTTACCTTTAAAATAGATTGGAAATAAACAAAACGAGAGAGTTCTAGGAGTTTAAAAGATCGGGCCGCTTATTTTTTTATGGAACTGTAATTTTCGTAGAGATATTATTTCTTAAATCAGCGAAAAACGGAAGCAAAAAAGTATAGATCCAAAAAAAAGCCAAATAAAAATCCAAAATTAAAAACGAATTCCTGGCAGTCGCTAAAAGATACAGTGATTTTTAAATTTGCACAAACAATTTAGATGGTATGCTCATGCGTTGAGGAACCCCTATATCATCTCTCCATGCCATTTCGCCTAATTGAAGTCCGAGGAGGAATATTCGTCTGTGGGATTGCTAGCAGGGAAATCTTAATGGCTAAATGACATTAGCTCTCTCATTAGCCCGGTATAATGCCACAACGGGTGTCGGCACGGGAGAAGAAAAGGAACGGCTCCTAGTTAATAAAATGCCGCCCGCCATCCACAATTCATAAATCTTAATGCGCGCATTATTTTTTTGCGGCAGTTTTTTGCTGACAAGCCGCAATTAAGTCACGCCACTGTTTCACGGACCAGTGACTGGGAACCGCTCATTCGAGGATCGCCAACAGTTTCATTCATCCAGGGACCAATGCATGAGGCAACGATGACGGGCGAAGGAAAGGAGGCGGGTGGTGGAGGGAGAGGGAGACGATAACTTCACCAGCGATTCAGAGAGGCAGGTAATCCCAGGACCGGAATCACGCCCTTAACGCGCCGTTCCGAAGTGCCACACGGCATTTAGGACCATCGCGAAAGACCTCATTGCGGCAACGAGTGTGTGTACGTCTTACTCGGCAGTCCACACGCCGGGAGGGGAGGAGGGCTTCTTCACGCTCGGGCGGTGCGTGCTGGAGCCCGGGAGGTGAAACTTGAGGACGGAACGAAAAGCAAATAGCTCGCGGAGAACAACGATTGGTTCGAAAATCTTGAAAGGGGTAATTTCCTACATCCCGCCCCCTTCGTCCCACTCCCCAATATCTCCCCAACTCGGCAGAATAAAGATGAGGTTACTCATACGGATCTTCATTACGACCTATCTCTCACCCGGCACGCTATTATTCATGCGGTATAACCCTTCGACCATTGAGAGCTTCATCGGGAATTTTCGAGAAACTTTGCATTTAGCTCAAACACAAGGGGTTGGGTCAGCGACCACAAGTGGTGTGATGAGTGCTCCTTATTGCTTAAGGCGAAGATTCCCTGCGGGGGAAAATCTAGGATGACGTGGCACCGTTTGGGTAGTTTCATTTCTTGAATAAACGGCTGATTTGGAAAATTAAATTGAAAGAAAAATAATTTTATAACCCCACACAACCAATTGGAGAATAAAACTGAGATGAGTCGGCGAAGAATGCCTCCGTCATCAAATCTGCTCCACTAAAGCCGCTCTTTATTCACGACCCGTTTTCAACAAAACTTGTCACCATTAAGCGTCATAATTATTTTCTTGAAACCGGGTTCATGTATGGAAATATATTATTGGAAATAGCTAAAAGATTAATATTCACCTAATTTTAGTAATTTCCACCATTTGACGGCCAAGTCTTAAAAACTGAGATTTCGAGTCAGAATGATCACAAAGACGAAAGTTTAAGGCGATCATTATTTAGCACTACAAATATTAGCCCAGAGATAAAAGTACAATCACAATGCATAACGAGAAAGAAGTTAGATACGGAAACAAATGAACTCGGCATGAGAGCAATGCAAAACGAAGCAAATGCCTAGCGTACGGCTCAAGTGAAGTTAACTCGAATTCTCTACAGGATTGCAGTTTCCATTGTTGGCATTTAGACCCATCCGTCGCTCTCAGGGCGATGGACCACGGAAAGTCCTAGTGGGTACTAAAATATAAAGAAAGTCCTTGCAGAGTACTAAACCATCAAATATCAAAGTCGATAGAAACCATAACGAGGTGAGGATCCCAAGACGATTTCGGACACACAGTTATTACTGCAGTTTTCGTCAGTTATTTTGTCAAAATTACTACGTAAGTTTTTCAAAATTATTGTGCCAATTTCCAGCGCAAAGGACCACGGATTTCGAATCCGGTACAATGAATATGGATTGTCGTACCATGCACAAGAACTCTTCAGTAGTTTTAAGTGACGACACAAATATCCGAGAGAATGAACTATACTATATATCGTTCTCAGTACCAAATATGACCGGACTTTCGACTGCTCCGATGTAATGTCTTCAGAATCCTTTTGTACGTCACAGAGACGTGGATGCTTGCTAAAACACAAGTGCCAGAGAATCGAACATGGACCTATCGCATACTCTTAAAAATCTCATGATGGGCAGTGTCAAAAATGAAGAGATACTAAGACGCCTGAATATGCAGGGTGATGTATCACCTACTGTTGTACTGAGAATACTGGAATATTTAGGACACGTTATGAGAAAAGACTAATCCTCATCGTCATCATCCGAGGTACAATTGAAGCAGATATGTCCCGGGACGACGAAAAGCGTCTTTTGTTTAAAACCCTAAGTCAATATCAGTGGCTGAGTACTGATGCACTATTCAGGACAGAATAAGTTGAGTAACATGAAAACCATGCTATTAAAATTGCACTTGAAGAAGAATTATCTGACACGAACGATATTTGATTTGTACTCCATCACCGCGTTAAGTAAGTCCATAAGATGAGCTCACTCCATTTTCAACAAAAACGCATGGCGTCGTGACTGATTTTCACTTTATATCGTGCAAGTTGTCTTAGAAAACCTGAAATTACCCATCCCGACGGGTGCCCCACACATGTTGCGGCACGCGAGACTTATAACAAGAATGTCGACCATGCGTCAGGTTTCCAGTTACTTACAAGAAGCTCACCAAGAGCAATCCAATATGAATGAAACCAGTTCGCATCCCGTTAACCATTTTTCATGCGACCTTTTGGGGAGTTGGCACGCTGGAAGTTTTAAGGCCCACTACTGGTCAACGACCCGGCATATCCTAACGTTCATTTATCATGAAACGCCTTGACCATAATTGAAAGTGAAGACAAAAGAAAACTCTACCGCAATTTTCTATTTCATTTTTCTATTATTATCACTCACTTTCGTCGATTAACATAATTTTCAAGACCTAAGACCAAAAAATGCTGGAACTTCAAAGTGACTTAATAGAGAGCTCCAGGCATAGCTTTGCGCAGGTTTAATACTAAATTTCCGTGAAGTGTAGCAATTAGAGTGCAAATAATGAATTGCTACATCAGCGACAGAGTATTACATAATGAAATTAATCACTGATGACGCTACTAACATCTGTTTATTAAAGTAGAAAAGACTAGACCACATAGGTATACTGTATTAGCTTCTATTGCGTAGAGCTAGGTTTATCTAAGGCATTCTCTCCTTCTCACTGGCCACGAATGTAGAGTTTTATAAAAGTCAACGGGTACATCGAAGATGTGATGTACCTAGCTATTCTCCGAAAGAATATGTATTTTTTCATAGGGATAAAAAGAAATTTCGGCACTTTTGCCGTGATACTTTACAGTAAGAGGTCTTCATACATAATTTTAAATGCAATTCACTTCATGCATAAAGACTACCCTAGCGCGCGTCAATGAGAAACTAACCAATTTTGCTACCTTATGCTGGATATACGAAGGAAAAGGAAATCATTCCCGTCACCAAAACTTAACATAAAGAATGTATTTCCTTATTTTAAAATTAAAATTAACATTTTGAAAAAAAACATTCAAAGGACTCCGAACGTAGGCGTTTCCACAATAAATTTCACACAGCAGCCTAAGGACCATCTGTATTCCGTTAGATGAATAACCTTCACCAAACTTAGACGGAAATCTTGAAGCTCGGAGAAAAAAAATATCGTAAAATTCTACTGTCCGTGCAATCGCGCACGTCGCCTTTGGGCAAATGCATCCGAATAGGCAGACACAATGATGTACCGGACGATTAGGCACTCCAGATCCAATTTCTCCCACGTGAAGTCCGTTCAACGCCGCAACGCACAAACAAAAGCGGATCATAATAAGCGACCGTCTGGAAATCGCCACCTCATCTGTCGTCACGAGATTTACATATCCGCCCATTCCACGTCGCCTAACCGGCGGGGGGAATACCGAAGAAATTAGTCAGCCAGCCAGTGAGAGGTCACAGCTCAGGCAAAGATACAAACTCACTCCGGGGCGTGCGAGACAGGAAAGGGTGAGGGAGTGGGTTCTGCCGGGAGGGGTTACGGGAGGGGAGGGGAGGTGGAAGAGAGGAACGGGAGGGGGCGAGATGGGAAATATACACTCATTCCTTTTTTTAAAATATAACATTGCCGGGATTGTACAATTCTTCGCTCCGCTGAACCCGAACGCATTTTTTCGCCCGTTTTTTTTCACCACGTGCCTGTGTAATGAGTTTCCTCTTACAATTTTGACACAAACACTTTCGTTTGCTAAGGTCGAGGTAATTGCTAATGCGGCGGAATGCCGTCTTGTCGCAGTATTCATCCGAATCGCATTGAACTAAAGCGGGGTAGGTTGGTAGGCAGGTATACCCTATGTCCCCTTCCCTCTTCTCCTATGCCTCCATCCCTCGCCTCTTTCCATTCTTCTCTTATGCCTTCCTGACGCTCCTACTCCTCCCCCTGTTTTTTGCTCCCAAATCCCTCCTCAACCGCCGACTATGCGTCTCCTCTTAGCTTCTCAAGGGTCCACGCTCAAAGATGGGAGTTTGCTAGATGTTGCCGATGTCCAGAAGCAACCGTGGGTAGATGAGTGTCGCTGAACCGCCGTGAGACGACCAGCACGGATCGGAAAACGAAAAGACGAGGAACGACTGACGCGAGCGGACAAAATGCCTTCGAATTAAATGATTCCGTGAGAGCTTAACCCCCGGGAATAAATCTTTTCCTCACTTTTTGATTACTATCACGGCATTTTTTTTTAGTTTCACCGGAAAGCGCATGTCCCTTTTTCTCTGGAGATTCCAGCGTGCCTTTTATGATTTCCGATATTCAACTTACACGGTGAGCTAACACGACACGCATGACTTCGTGGAATCCTAAGTTGCGAGCACTACAGGGAATACGTCCAGCCGAATCGGACGGGAAAATCCTGGAAAAATAACTCCTGAACATAAATATTCAACATAAGTCGTAATTAATTCGTACCGGAAGGGAAATGATTTCTAAGCAATTGTGTCCCTTACATCCATGTTCCTAATCGTGCGGTATTCTCAACAATTTACCGTTGGCAACAACTTTCGTTCGAGCGATAATCATCTAACTCTTTCGTTTTCAGAGCGGTAGTCCGCTTTCGTTTTAAAATTTCTTAGCAACACCTAACCACAAATAGTTGGGCGGAGGATATGGCACAGACTTGAACTAGGGAGATAGTGAATCGAAAACATTTAATTTCCTCCGCGATTAGAATTCAATACCATTAAATGGGGTCGCTACAACATTTTTAACTGATTTCGGAAAATGTCTGTAACCTAGGGACGTGTTTCTCGCGCCTCGGAGAGGGAAAGAAGGAGACTACTCAATTAAAAGAAACACTGCCTTTCAAGCAAAGGTGTCCTTTCGGGGTGTTTTTTTATTAAATAAACACTCGTAAAATGGCGAAATAATCTCATGGAAGACAGTAAATATCAGATTGCGTGGGCATGGATTATTTTAGCATCATTTCAAATTTAAGAAAAGGTCAAAAAATTCAACAGACGTCAATGATATGGCATTCAGATATGAGCGCAGGTGACCAAATTAGTTGCTCCATTATTGCTTGATGAAGAGGTCAGAATAGTCAGCGAGAGGTTGCAAATATAAATTTGTATACAAGATTTCATAATTCACTTTTTACCGATTATGGAACGCTAACAAAATATAATGTTAAAATCAATTTTGCTCCTTTGTGAAAGGATGTCGCAGGATGGAGGGTCGAGGGAAATTACGTGGAAAACTTGTGAGTGATTTGGGATCTGAATGACGCCCTAGGTTGTTTCGGCAAAGGTGGCAGGCAGGTGATTTCGGTGCCCAATAGGGTCTCACATGGAGAAGGGGCAACGACAGTAAAGCTTCGAATCTTATGGACGTATATCGTTAGTAACCTTCAATTGAGAATTAATAAAAGCTTATATTGGGTTTCCTCCATATTTCTCTCGCCGCCTAATTTCGACCTAAACCGTAAACCTACTTTCTAACTTGTTTAAAATAACCACAAAAGAAGCGAGAATTCACAATACGACGACTAAATGTATGCTAATGGTTGCACAAAGGCAGTAGGGGCAGCGGAATTCAGTGAGCAGCGTACTATTTTTTTTAATCGACATTTCACCTATTTTACTTTGTTTCTTATCTCACTGTCATTCCGAAAACACATAAATGTCTCGTGTAATTAGTAACCTCAGATGGGCGTCAAGGAACTCAAAAGTTACATGCATGAATAGACTGAATGAAGCTACCTTTGTTTTGACGACGATTTTCTTCACATGCGAATTAATTGTTTCACTATTGGAATCAATTATAACGATCCTACTGCAATTACGATGTACCAACAAAAAATCGTGTTAAATCCAGTCGTAAAGCCTTGCATCCCTCCCTATGCGCTTAATTCACCACGTATGAACGAATGGGATGGCTAAACATTGCGGTTTCCAGATAGGAAATCGGCAATCGAGTGGATCCGGTTCCTCATATACGATAATGACACCTACGGAAAGTGGCAACCAGCGAGCGAACTCTCAACCGAGTTCATTTGTAACCTATCTAACCCCACAACCCCCTCCAACGCTGGAGCTCTCTTCCCACGCAAAACTGGTTGCAAATGGGCAAACTGTTAATGCATTTCCAGCAGTGAATCACATGGAAATGATGGCAAGATGACGTACGGAGAGTGGAGTGGAAGTCGAGGAATTTTTTTCCCGTCCCCTATGCCGGCGAAAACCAGTAGGGGAGGAAACGGGCTGCTATTGGGTTCATGCCCGTTAAAAAAAATAATATAAAACGAAAAAGCCTTTTTTCGCGAAGGAAAAAAAATAAACGCCCCTAGGTACAGGAAATTAATTCTTTTCGTCCGAGGGGGAAATGGAAACAACGGCCCCTCTGAAACTCCGGCCGGCCCCGACGGCGTCCTTGTGAAGAGAGGAATCTGTTGGGAGTCGATGAAATACGAATTCCCACTTTGATTCCGCTCACGACCGCGACATGAACTAAAACAATGCCGACCATGGCGGCTACCGTCCTCTTCGGGAGTTCCACACATCTGTCGTCGAACTAGTATTAGAACGAGCTACGGGAAATGCTTCGCCTTTTATGCACAGCACGTGCCCGCATTCACCTTGGATGCTGGTCTTATTCACCTCCGACTGAGGTGAAAGAAAGGATCAACGTACTTCCATACTTTTGACCAGGAGGTGTAATCATCATTACCTAAATAGAGGTCTTCAAAGTACATGGCCGAGTGACCGTTACAATTCAGGCATCCAGCAAGTGTGCCTCGCATAAAATACAAGTACCTAGTATTCGAGTTTATTCTGTCTCACCAAAGTAGATTCGGATGGTTCAAAAATAATATTTTCATCAAATTTATGAGTTTTTTCAATTGAACATATCAAGTCATTACTAAGACATTATTTTAAAATGTTCATATCATAACTTTATAACAGGCACCACGATCTTTATGATTAGTTCGAATGAGGAAGCCCCCATACGTAAGGCCTATTTATATACGCCATATTATTTTAAACAAAAAATCATTTTCGTTTAATAACATTTTACGAACATTTTAATACCATCTTAATTTTTATACATACTGAGAGCATCGTGTACATGACTGTGCCGTGCGAAGAAACTATTTAGCTCAGTCCTGGTTGCGTATACGGTTTTTCTATATTAATTGAATTTCATTTGAGTTTAATTTGGTTTTATTTATTTATTATCGACTTAATTGGGCGAGGTTGAGACTAAATAGTCCCTTCTTCCACCTAACCCTTACATTACATACATTACATTGAAGACAATTACATACAGCCAAGCCCTGGATGGAGAAAAATCCACCCAGACGGGAATCGAACCCGTGACCTCTCAGTTGGTAGACGAGGACGTTACCCCGCCGCCACCGGGGCCGGCTGGTTGGTAATTTGGTTTTATCGTGATGCCATACAACGAAAGAACTTTTTCAATTGTCTAGAGTTAGCCATTACATAAATTTCATATTTTCTCTCCCACCCTACCTCATTTCATTCACAGGGCGTGACTACCGCTGAAATCGATTATGACCACCTCACCTCGAGAGAACAGTTCGAGAGCGAGACACCAGACATGACTAATCAGCAATTTGTCACTATGCGTGTTTGAGGGCCAATTTCTTGCCAATGAAGTCGACGAGGAAAGTTAATTTTTCCTCTTGAATGTCTGAAAATGGCAAGAGTAATCAATGCAAATGCAAGACTGCTAATGAAAATTATTAGGATGAAGCCTGAATTGAAACCGGTCCATCAGCCGCCATTAGCGGCATGTCCATTCAATCCAAAATTTCGTTTTTCATTAGTTAACGACCAAGCAGCAGAAAATAATGAAAATTCAGTAAGCTATTCCCCATACATCATATCTAATGAAAAATATACATGGTTATTTAATTAAACAGAAAATGTATCTGTATAGCGAACTCGGAAATGTTGACCTGGCACAATTGCCGATACCCCGCCAATAAAATCACTCTTTCAATCAGAAACAGTGCTTTCAGAGCTCTATTTTAGAGCAAAGATCCCAGCATAGGCTGCAAAATACCTTTGAGATGATTATCAACGTCTAAAGCGATCGTGATTTATAAGGCGGACAGGTAAAAGAGCTTCTCAGACGGGTAAAAAGACTCGAGGTAGGATCACTCCACCCGGTATGGAGGTAAAAAGAGCTTTTGATTCAAAACGAGGCGCTATGATGATACAAAATCATCCCAAGAGAACAGTCGAAGAACGCACCTCGCCCACCCCGCTTCCTCCCTGAATTGTAGACCCTCAAGGCTTCTTCTGCCCGCCACAGGCAACATTCAATCTTTAACGTATTCGACACGGAGGAAAACTGAAATGGGGAGACGGTTAAAGCACCGTATGGGGGTTGGTTGAAACACCCTCTTGATCGTCCGGAGAACCTATAAAACATTTAACACCATTGAAACCTCATGGGTGGATGGTGTACAAAAATCGGCGTGCCCAGGCCAACAGTGAGGAATGATCTCGGGCGAAGCTGTGCACAAAAGCCCAAAAGCAGTCTCAAGATTATATCGTTCGGGGATTAAGAACTTAAGAGAAGCAACTGAGGCAAGCCTCAGAAAGAAGGAACTTTTTCTCCATGCGCAGCCCAAAGCGGGTGGAAACAGCAGACTAACACCATCCGCCCAGGAGGAGCAAACTACATATTACAAGATAACTGAAATGCACCACTGTGTCCCTTGCCGATACGGGTCGAGCTAAGCTTGAGCGATATGACAAGACACGGAAGCCAAGCCGATCGATATCGAAGAGATTGATATGGATAGTTTGAAGTTGGAGTATTACCTTTTTCGAAGTTCTCGGTATTTATCACTCTTCTTTACGTCTTTGATATTGTTTTTATTCTTGCTAAATTCAATGGATATTTTTTTTAAGAACAGCAAATCTTTCCTTTGTTTGCATGATCTTTCTACTAATGGTGATGACATTTTCTACGATAATTAGACAATTAATTATTTCGTCAAGGAGTGCTACTGGAAGTTCTTATTGCAACATTCTTTCAAGCATAGTGAAGAGAACACTTGGAGATAGAGGTAGAGGAAGGAAAATAATAGGCATTTGGGAAGGAATTAGGAGAGGCAGGGTGCATGCAAAGCTAAAGACTGACTTATGTCATGTGTTAGTGGGGTTTAAGGATGATTTGTGTATTTCGGTCGGGAGGGAAATACTAGGTCCAGAGTTCACCAAAAATCTAAACTCTTTAACCGGGATGATTTTAAATGATTTTTACATCTTGAAACTTTTGCATTTTAATACATTTTAGCGAATTACCCCGTTATTAGTCACTGTCGCGGCATCTCCTGCAGCTCTTTAAATCTATTCTAAGTCGGTAGACTACTAAATGATCATTTCATGCACGGCACGTGATCGCAGCTCTTTGCTTACTGTGCTTGGACCCCATGCCACACACCAAGCCGGTATCATGTAGATGCAATACAATTTAAGTCTGCTCGACTCTCTCAGGTAGGGAGTGGAATAACAATGAAAGATTAGCCACTGGCCGGAGATGAACCCGGGCCGCTGGTGTGGAAAAACGGTCAAAGCTAGTAGGCCAACGTACCTAATGATCCTATGTCAGGGCTTTTGTTAACCAACAGCAGCAGGCCCCGGAAGTTCATTCTATAAAACATCCTTCCGGACACTCTCCTGAGCGGAATGAACTCGTCACGCTGCCACAAGGGAGTCGGAAGGAGCTGCGGAAACAGTACGGGCGCGCACATACGTATACATGCTCCGGAATCGGGTGGTGCCAAGCCAAGCGAGGCGGGGGTCCGTCTTCCGTGGCCGGCCACGTGGACCGAGCGAAAATCCCCCCAGGTATGACCGCCCGATTGAATCGTGGGTGCGTGCGAGAGAGCGAGGGGATGCCTCACAGCCACCTACGCGCGCAGACCGCCGCCGGCGGCGGCCAGCCTCGTGCTTCCCGGCGGCGGGAGAGGAGGGAAACCGAGATGAATCAGTCCACCGTGTCGCGATCGCCAAATGGAGATCGCGTGACCTTGGGAGGAAATTACGCGCGTCCCTCGGGCCATTCACACCAAACTGGAAGGTGGGGTGCGTGGATACAAGACGAGGAGGATGAAGTCATCCCTGGGTTGTTGAACGGGAGATGATTTGAGCCATTTCGGGACTTCGCCGTGGGGACCCGATGAGGTGTTGATGACTTAAAAAGAGTTCGATTCCAAACTTTCTCCATGCGCAGCAGTGCAGGAGAAAGTATTGTTTTCAATGGCTTCGGGTGAAATATTTGAACCCCTTGTATAACGTACCTAGGGAAGCGCAAATATGCAATTCATTCCCTATCAATCGGATGTATCTTAGGTACGAAAACAACTAGCAGTAACGTGAATTCATGCTCATTACTTAGACAAGTCCAAAGGGGGAGAATTGAATGAGGTTTCAACAAGGATTAATGAAAAGAACACTAAAAAATAATAACTAATTCAAATAGACAAGAAGAAAAACAAAAATAAGGGGGAATTGGTAATGAAATGAATAAGCAATAAAATAATCGCTACACACAAATTGATATGGAGATATTAAAATTTATTTGTTAAAGTAGTCCATAGTTTGATTTTTCGTTATATTTATTTTGTGATTTAGTCCAAGAGTCTTAGAAAAATAAATTTGCTTACGGACATTATGAACTAGAATCATAGAGCAAAAACAAAACAGTGTTTTCGATTATACTACAATTAAAATATAGTCGGGGAAACCTAAGTATTTCTATGCAATAGTAACCAAACTTTTGCCCATATTACGCAATGCTGATGTGCAATACCAAGCGCACATCTGTCTCACTCAACCGCAAGTGTACAGGGAGTTCATAGTGAAAGAGCTAGTTTTTTGCAAATTTTCTCTTGGCAGACTACCACAGAATAACGTCTCCTTTTCATAAAAAAAGTCGAAGCCTGTCCGTGTTCACACAAAAATATCCCATTTTCCTTGACCACAAATAATATCTATATCGATGATCCGCTAGTTTTTGGACTCCTAAATTCTCCATCTGTATGCTCGGGCTGATAGGAGTTCGAT
Source organism: Hetaerina titia (assembly GCA_037158775.1). Lineage (NCBI taxonomy): Eukaryota > Metazoa > Arthropoda > Insecta > Odonata > Calopterygidae > Hetaerina > Hetaerina titia. The sequence goes on along the minus strand of CM073776.1, from coordinate 41,060,005 downwards.
GATCAAATCAAAACCGCAAATTCCATTTCTGGATGATACCAATAAAAATGATAGCCCTTGTTCAGAGTAATAAAAAAATCAGAATGATACACCCCAGAGAAATAGTTAACGCTAACCAGTATTGGAAGAGTTGGAGTAAGCGAGGCATTTGAGAAACAGAAGGTAGTGATATAAAGTGAACTATTTGCACAGATGTTTGCAAAGAGATAATGCGTGTAAAACTTTTTACCTACCTATTACTAAAAATGAATAGAATGTTACCTTAATGGTGTTTACTGAAAAAGCAATCAGTAACCTCGGCGATGCTCCATTTCTGACCGCAATCTTAATCTAACTCCACTTCAAGCACTTGATGAACGATGGGATAACGCTGAGAAAAAAAGTAATATTCTCATTTTTTTCCTCAATAATTTCGAAAAATAATCACATCCTCGTTTAGTTAGTTCAGGAATTAATTCATCCAAAATTTTCACTTTTTCATTTTCTGGTTTACTGCAGCGGGACATGAAATAAGAACATAAACTGTCAGCGCGAGCCACAGTTTGATGCGACCGAAATATTTGGACCATCACATAAAATGGCGGTCACAGTCATCAGACGGTTCGTCGCACTGTCCCCCACGACGCGTGACGGGATGCTTCTGTGTTTCGAACTGTTGCATCACACCTATTTGACGGTCGGGGTTAAGCGTTGTACACGAGCGCGAGATGACTTCATTCCTCCGGCGTTTGTAACAGCCCGCTCGCCCTCCCCCACGCCGCGTTCTTCCGTTCCCATCTCCTCCGCATCTCGAAGACGTTTCTCACGCAAAGCGTTAGTCATCGCGATTTTGGAGGTGTCACCCACACGTAATCGTCCCAGGCCGGGAGGGGTAAGGCCCTTTCGAAGAATCTCTCGTAACGGTCATTAAAGTCTTGTTCGTATCCTATCGTTAAGAAATAACTAAGTAATAGGTTTATCGTGGATAAAGCCAAACTCCCTCTTGGGAAAGGGGGGGGGGGGGGTTTGCAGCCAGAAGCGGCACAGATCAGCAGGTGGACGGCACGCCAATTCGAATCATTATAGTCATTAGACGGGGGAGTGGCGGTCTATGGGGGGAGAACTTTCGGCAGCTGACCGGAGGGTCCAGATTCAAATCCGGGTGGAAATGGACAACCCTCAGTTTTCCGCAGGCTGTGCGATTTTTCGGACACCAGACCTTCCCGGAAAACTCCAAGCGGCTAGGGGAAAGGTAGCCGTCAACTCATTGCATTTATGTGTGGATATCACAAGTCTTAAGAATTAAGTGCGATTTAAGTTCTAGTTAGTATTCTTGGAGACTTACAAGCTACGGTCATTCGGGTAGGGAGAAGAAGCCTGGCACTAATCTACTCCAAACGATAGCCCCATAGTTCTGGGTCCCATCCGCGCACTCACTTAAAAGTGCTAACCAGAAAGCATCCCAAAATAGGCATTGGGATATTTGAAAAATCCTGGTTATCCCCAGGATTCGAACCCAAGCCTTCAGGGTGAGAAGCCAGTACATTAACCACCGCACCGGTAATCGGGATGAGCTCTACCCTCACGTAACAAACCAAACTTCTTGATGCTGATTGCTTTGGTTTGTGCAAATTAAACAACAATATTATCGCCACCTATTTTCATCCCTTCATTGATAATGCAATCTACATCCTTTCGAACATTCAAGAGTTTTACTGACTCTAACGGATACAGAAAACCATAACCACAGATTATCAACCGTAAGGTCGGTTTGGTAGGTGATGGCAGAGCTCACCAAGTACGACAAAGTACAACGGCGTGTGAAATTCAAACATCAGGGTAAGGGAATCAGTTCCTCTCCCTGTACCACCTATGGTTTCCCAGGAGGATCTGATACCCGAAGGATCACACACCTTGGGTGGAGGTGAAAGCAGAAAGGATTCCAAGCAGTTATTGAAAAAACAACTACCCCTTTGAATACTGAAAATCACTATTCGTTCATCTATTTCAATTACCACATCACGCAGCTCTCTATTTTGATTCGGGAATAAATGCAGTTCTTGATTCATGTCGTCAAATGACGATTCCCAAGGAGTTTTTCGTCGTCTGGTACGAGCACCGAATGAGGTCACTGCATGCTGCGCCCGCTTTGGAGTGCAGTGTTCGGAGCGCTTGGCGTGAGCTACATTATGGTTATTACGGAGCTTGTGATTTGCAACGAAGCGCTCCGATGCGTGAAAGGGAACAATTTCCAGCGCATCAACGGGATTGATGCGTGAAACGGAACGCTTACGAAGTGTAGGGTCCGATGTGTTGGGTGTCCTTTCGCTACTTAATTTTCAGTGCATAGTTCATTTAAAAACAAACGAATAAGTACTCGGCACTTGGGGGGAAGAGATAGGATTTGTTGCGAGAAATACAGAGGCGGTAAATGTGGATGCAGAGCACTTGCATTGGCGATGGTATAATGGATACAAAGGTGGGAGGATGTTAGGTAAGCGAGGCAAGAGGAGGAAAAAGGGATAGGCATGTTGGACGGAATTACACAGGTATAAAATGTACGGAATCCATGAGTTAGTATTTTGGCGTGGGGTGCTATCGTGTTAATTTTGCGTCCATCCAAAATCTATCGTAAATGGCGGACTGCTAAACAGAAATAATGGCCCACTTGCCATATATCGAAACTTTTTTGGGGGCGGTTCAAACGCGTGCATTAAATTTCAATAACTTTGAAACGCGCGAAAAATATTCCAACGGTTAAATACACCAATTTGTGCAACTGACTCTGCCGGGGTCGATGTATAAACCATCGACCCGGGCAGGGCAGCTTACAACGTGGTTCTGAATCGCGCACAAGACCAATATTATAATAGAGAAATATTTATGTACTCATGCGGTCCACGCAACACTGTCGTCTTGCTGTTTTTATGACCAGGGACGGAATAATTCCCGCCAACAGCACAACGGCATCTCTCCATTATCATCATCAGAATCTTATTCACTTATCCTCGAATTTTGCATCTAGAATGAAATCTCTAATGATCTGAGAATAATCGCTCATTCTTACTCAATGACATTACTTTCACTTTGAACCACAATGAATGAAATTCGAAAAAACATCGCGGAAACTTGTTTATTAAACCAACGCCCTCGGGCTAAAAAATATAAATCTTTTTAGAAACATCTCTTTAGCATATTATTCAGCAATAAAAGTATCTTAAAATGAACATTTACAAGCCTAAATTCCATTGCGGTGGAGGTGGACCCTAACCAAGAAACCACAAGGAGACTAAATGCAATCGTCTTTTTACGACAGAGACTGCGTCAACTAAAAGAACCACACAAATTAAGTAGTACACAATGTGATTAATGAATATCAGAATAATTGACCCTAATGAGACATACTTAGTGTAGACTATGGAAATATTGAACCCAATAGCAACCAGGAGAGAAATATTCAAGAAGTAAGAAAACATTCATGGAGCCACTGTACGACCGCTAATCTTAAAATCTATGAAGATGCAGGACAAATGGGCACGATATATCACAGACGTGGCCAAACCGCGAACAGCGAGATATCTTCAGCTCTTTTAAATACTGCCTCTTAGAAAATAGTCCGTAATTATTAATAGTAATTATTCGCGGGGTATATTTAAATCTAAGTTTTGCACAAATAAGCATGCTGATTTTAGATTTGGCTGCTGTACCCTAAAATTTAAGTTTTTTTTAAACTAAATTCATGGTGACAATATAATTCAGCACTGATCCGGCCATGTCTAAAACATAGCTTGCGCTATTTTTAACAACACTGCAAAAGTATAGCGAAGTCTCATCATTCTGCGTTCTTTCACATGAAATTACTGTGGCATGGGTTTATAAGTATTTGAATCTATAGAATTAATTACCTTTGCAATTACAATTGCACTTATACACATTTTTTAACCCATCAACGACCCTGAAATCCTTCCGTCTACTGTGACTAGACAATTTAAAAAAGAGTTCTCCTTTCAACTCCCTCGCGTAGGAGACGGGATTTTTTCCAGAAGATCTAGCGATCGACGCAAAGTCGTCAACGTAGTACAGGGGGTAGACAAGGGGTGTATCAACACCCCTTGTCTTCTCAAGCAGCTCACAACAGAGCGGCCGGATTTGGACGGAGACAACCGAACGCGACGGCGGAACACACACGGGAGAGTCGCTGTTCTCCAGCACCACATTCTCTTATGTCCCCATCCCTTGCTTAACATTCCATTCCACCACTTTCTTCGGCACACCGCATACTTCAACGGAATGCATCATGTGTCACGACGACATCGCTTCTCGACGCTGGATTCGAGCCCGCGACCTTGGGGATCCATCAAGCGAGTGCACTACCCCTTTGGAGTGATCCTCCCTTAAGACAAAAAAAATGTTTACAAAGACGAAAACGAGCTCGGGGTATTTCCGCGTGCACGAAGATTCACGGCGCCTAGCATAAAAGAGAGAGACGGAAACGGATGAGTGACCATAAATTAACATGCAGTAAACAAGAAATCCAGGAATCTTAAGTGACTGAGCACTCGCGTTCTTGATGGATTCCTAGGTGTCGCCCAAGTCTCTCTCCCTCCCGAGGAAGCAAGTGAGGAATTCTCCGACGGGTTCACGACCCCATTTAAGGTCGCCGAGAGTCTATGATTTATGTCGAATTAGCACGGTAGCTGTGGAAGGATTTTTGATGTGACGGACGCTCTCTGACCCTCCTCCCCGAAACACAATGGGCGCGGGCGTGAAGATGAACCCGTGGAATTCCGAAGCACGCAATTTGGTTTGGCGCCGAGGGCAAAAAAAGGAGGGAATTTCCCCTAGATTAAGCTACTTTAGAGAGCGGTCGTTAACTTTCGAGGATTCCGAAGAAATGAATTACGGGGAAAACATTCCCGTAAAACATCATCAATCCTCTTTAAGAAGCTCAGCCCTCTTGAATTCAGAAATTAACCCGTCATTACGCTCGTCCCTCTGCTGTTTTGTTAAGGCCATTGTGGTTAATTGTAGAGGTTGCCGAGTACGATTTTAAACTTATCGAAAGTCGAAGAAAGGAAAGAATGTGTATTTAAATGACAAGCCAGACAAATAGGGGAATCCAAATCACTAGAAAATGCAAATTATTACGTCACCGCACCGTAAATAATTTTAACGCGTGGAAATGGTACATTCAGAACAGAGATTAGACAGATAATTAAATAACTACACACTAAACACAACATTTTTTTAAAGAACTATAGAACTATCATTTTTCTCAAGTGTGTTTACAATACTTAGCAGCATTTCGAATGGAGAGTTCGAAAGGTCAGGGGAGAGTATTCTTTATTAGATGGTGATGGAGCTTACAATAATAGTGGATGGCATGAGTAACATTCATGTCATGACTTGATTTCGATGGTCAATTTAAAGGACAAACCCATAATGTATCCCCAGAAGACGCTTTCATTGTAGTGGTCGTAATAACTTAATGTTTAAGGTACAGAAACGACTCAAAATTATTAAACAGAAAACAGAAATTGCGTGCATCATTAAATCCGGTCCAATGAAGGATAGAAACTCGCTAATTGTCACTGGTTTCGGATTATTCATGAAACTTTGTAATCACTATACTAGTACCAAATCAACCAAACTCCCTTTGGGCATCTACACACATAATAATACCCTAATACTCACAATACAATACGAATAATCATTAATTTTGTTCTTTAATGCAGTCAGGGAGGCAGAAATTCCGGGGAAACAAATTTACCGAAATCTTCCAATGAGAAAACTACTTAAGAATATAATTCAGTACTAAAAAAATGCTTAAATAGTTTTTAAACAATTATTTTCTCTTTGATAAGGTAGACCATTAGATAGCAAGTCAAGTTTGAAATTTCGCAAGTTTAAAAGGGCGGACTACAATACTGAGTAACTAAAAAACGTTTTCGTGCACACGTACAGTAATCACCTAATGCATCCGCGAAATTCACCGCAGAGGTAAACACAGACACGATAACGGCAACTAAAAGGTTTTCATGGGCTCGGATTTTTTTCCTTTCCAACATTCTGAAAGAGCTAAATCTCAATGAAAGGGTAATTGCTATTCCATCAGTGGTGGCGGACAACGTGTAACGACCCCGGTTCTTTTAGCGGTAACGATTATAAGTAAAAGGGCTCCTTCGAAAACGTGATCGTTCCGGGTTAACTCGGTAATTTGCACCCTCGTTTCGTTACTGAAATCCCTCCGCTAAGAGATTGCTCCCCCTCGCGGAACGGTTTAGGCACAAAATAAAAACTACGGGCACGGAGACTCGATGGATTCGCGAAACGGGGTTGTTCGGCAACGAGTGCCCGAGCGGATGGGGTGAAAGCCCCGGCACGTCGAATCTGACGTCCGTGGGAATCCGTGCGTCACCCCCAGCCGAAGACGGACGGCAGGCCTGTACTTAGAAAGGGGAGGTACCACTCTCGGTGAGGGGCATCCGTCCCCAGCCGGAACACCCAAGGGCGAAAGAGTTGAAGGCTTGGGACCCTCCGAGATTTAGAAACGGACGGGAGCCACGTCGATGAGAAAGGAAAAAAAAAAACGGGAAGAGTTTTGACCGCGGTCGGTCAGTCGGGAGCGAATATCAGAAAATTTAGCGGATTTTAGAAGCCGGTCACTCCGGATTCTATTAAGGTACATTCCGAGCAACAATTTAAGCGGTAAAGAAAAGCAGTACAAGATATATTGTATCAAGTATTTTAAGTAATTAACTTAATAAAGCGCTTAGGTAATCTTTTCATGTCCGCGATACGGAGAGTGTGTGACGGACACTCATGTTTCTCTTTAACTGACGCCGTTTCGTAAAAAAACTGTAGCGAGAATTCCATACTGGTTTTTTGACGAACGAAAATAATGATAGAAACCAGAGTTGCGCCATCGTAACATGCATTTTCATCTTCTATGAATTCAAGGTATTCTACCTTTTAAAAGGGATATTTTGGACGCCCTTGCGGCTCTTGTTTGCCATATATTATTTCCTTCTTTAGTTCCTCGTAAATTATTGACGCCTTCAAGCTCTATAAAAAAATTCTCTTCCTTCCTCACCCCCGCTTATCAAACATTCTCCCTTCTATGTATCACGGCCATCCATTCCTCACTAACTCACAAAATTTCTTGTCCAACTACTTTTTCCGACTTTTTCGCATTTACTCAAAGAACTTCCTCTCTTCACAAACCACAATCCAAACTTTCGTCGTTAGCCACTTCTCTCATGTCAAATTATTTCCTTCAATTTTTCTCCATAGCCACATCCCATAAAGCCTCTAATCTAAAATCATCCTCTAGCCTCTAAGACCAAGTTTCAGACCTATGCAGCGCTAAAGTGCGTCCTGCAGCCCATGGTGACCCCAATAAAAACAGACTTAGCTGTTTCTCAAGTGGATCGCAGCATACAAGTTGAATTTTTAAGGAAATTTCGTGATGAATTTTGATTCATACAATTTCACCCCAAAAATTCAACTTTTGATCGAGCAATCGGGTTCACCGCCCGAGGATGGCTCGCGGTGACGGAGGCAAGGGAGACGCCAGCCGGGTCACTCCTGAAGGTGTGAGAAAAGTAGATGATTGAGACCCGTCCCCGACCCTTCTTCAGGAAGTTCAACAAGATTAAAAATCCCGGGCGCCCGTTATGCAGGACGCTTACGTCCACCATCCCGGATGCTATTAAGGCACGTAATCGCCCGGGCCGACGTTTCTGCGCACCATCATTAAGGAGTGTCAGTTTGGGGGAGCGGGGGGGGGGGAAGCGAAGATGGGAGGGACCTCGGGGAACGGGGAAGGTCCGACACCCCCCCTCTCCCCCCACTGTCACACGCCCTGAAGGATTACGCGCCGCAATTTCGCTCCTGTGACGATATGATTGTGATTGGCGTTTTCGGCCGGACCGTTTTTCCTCGGTCGTTTCCAGACAATCGTTTTCGTGGACACGGGAGGAGAGGGAAAGTCGAGAGGTGGGAGGAAAAAACGTAGAAATGCCATTGTTACAGCATTAACGGGAAGGGGTCACAGAATTGAGGAAGCCGTCTTACCGTCTGAGACGATGTTCATAAATAATTAATGATGTTCACCCGCGCAAATGTGTGAGAATGGAAAAATAAACATCGTTGGGAATGGAGCACCTCAGTTGTTCACTCGTAAGCGCCCCCGCCGATTTAATTAATCGCGCGAAGTTTATTAACAAGAGCGCGGAGACGTGCTCTCCGTGGGATGAGTTCCTTGGCCACATGGCCGTCTTGTATTCAATCACCACTTTTAACTTAAGTTGGTGGTTAACCTATTTTGCGTTTTATTATCGTAATACAAGTACTACTCCTTAGAGAACACCACGTGCACCTCGAACTTTAAGTACAGCGGGTAACGAGCTTTACCCACAGGTTCGAAGGCTCTCGAAGTTGGCCTAGATACGACGTGTATTGTTGCCATTCGTTGGTTAAGAATTACATGGTACATGCGCGGGGAATAAATATCCCACTCTGCCAAACTACGAGCTTGGTAAAAAATAATCATCTAAATCGCTCCGATTGGATCAACGTTCGAGGTACTGGGGATAATTGTTCTTTCAGCCATGTTCACTTGGTTAATTTTTCCCGCTCTTGTTCCGAGCATCGGCAACTCATCCGCTTGTTATAATCACACGTACCTGACGTGGTGGAAAGGTTTAGAATATATCGACCTCTTTCGATGAGAATGAAACTCCCACGCGTTAAATTACGGCCAAGTGCTAACCTCCTGGGGGCACGCAAGGTCATCGAAACACGATCTACGCGTGTTTCCTTCGGTGTGCAATCTAGTGTGATTCTCGGATGACTACTGCATTTTTAAGCTGGTTCGCAACAATTGGAAACGGGTCAGTTACTAGCTCATAGGCAGTAACGGTATGGATTGAGGGACAAATATTTAAGCGAGGCACAGAGTGAGTATTTTAATGCTTGATCCTAGCGTGAGCTTTATCGTAATCCAACTTCATGCAACCCACATAAATTAATTCACAAAAAAAGCTCGAGACATACTCGTACAATGGATTACCCAAGATGTCTTATTTTACCTATTATGACAAACATAATTGGTTGGGAGGACTTCAATGCCTAAATCCCTGGTAAAGAGAAAAACAAGAAAAATATGATGTTCTAAGTTCTCTTCAGATTTGAACATCAAATGTATACTCCCAACGGGATTTTCATAGAGAAGACCGTTTCTGGATTGATATGATGAAAATTTCTGACAACATTTTGGAGTTGTTACGTAACTGTGAACTCAATGAGGTCATATCCGCAGGAAAACTACAAAATAGCTAAGTAAAACACTTTTTCCCTTGTTATATTTTATAATATCGCATTTCCGTCAACGAAACGCATTGAGAAAAGGGAAAATAATTCCACTATCGATATTTGAATATAGCCTACAAACTATTGAATCGCAAACTCACCAGAAGGATACAAGGAAAAGTTTATAGAAAGGCCTGAAAATAAAACAAAGCGGGTGAGTCGCGGCGATTTTTATTTAGAAATTACCAATAACCGTATGAACGCTTACCCTAAGCCATCAGTTATACGTTAACTGGGGGAAACGACCCATCATATCAGACCGCTTAAAGAAAATTAAACCTACACTTGTATTTTAAACCAAAATCTTTCCCGTGAAGACGACTCTGGGATAACTTAGCCACTGGTCAATTTCGTACAATCTTATAGCAGTGCCTCGTAAGGAGTACGCAGTTTCGAGACTTCACCGCTCCCTGTGAAACGTAGCGGAGGATTCAGGAATAGGAATGTCTCAGAAAATCATAACTCATCGATTAATACAACAATTCGCTTCCCCTTTAAATTCAATCAACGTCTACGACAGCAAAAAAACTATAGCTAAACTACTGTACCTTTCAACCACGACGACCATCCGCGCTAGCAGAGTTAAGCGCGCCGACGTGCAGGCTTTGTACCCCGTCCCCCCCTCCTCCAATACCCCGATAAAGGAAGAAATAAATCAAACAGCAGGTGTTCCCGCTTGCAAGTGCATTACCAGTCGGCACCGTACTTCCTTCCTCCCTTGGATTTCGTACGAACAAGCGGCCTCAAGACCGTGCTGATGTCGCGCGAGTTACCCCTTCAACGGCGGTGTCCTCGCGGGAGAAGGACGAGCCATCCACCCCAGGACCGATGACTCGCCGAAAGGTAGACACGATCAATCTTCATCCGGGGACTATGACATCCACACAGTCCATTCATCCCGGTGAAGATCAAAACGACTCCCGCAGGAAATTGCCTTTAGAAAACTCCCTCCCCACACTACTCCCATTCGCGTCACATGCGAAACCATCCTTTCATCCAAGATTCCAGCAACCATCTCCAGAGAATCCCCGTCGGATAAAATTATGTGGGACTGGGGTGAGGGGCAGGAAAGATTTTCCCTTGCTCTTACTGCGGTTCTAGCGTGACAGCTGCGGACGGAGAGAGCAAGAGAGAGAAAGAGACACCGGTGGAATTTTACCCTTCACCGTCGCAAAAAAAGAACGAATGATAATCACGTGCGTTTTTCACCCAGGCGCTAATCGAGCGTAAGGCACGAGCCTGAGGTGCGTCCCTAAGCGGCAGCATCAAGTATGGCCCCCGCGAAACGTCATTTGTCGACCGATATCACGGATTCTAAACCAATCTCCAGATTAATAACCTTAACATCACCGATTGTATACTCACAATGGCGTGAAATGTGGTTTTCGAATCGATTTGAATATGATAAACTGATAAAAAATCGGTAGTTTGATCGATTTCCACCAAAACGAAAAAAATATCTACTCAAATTGGGAAGCTAATCGCGACTACACCTTCGAAACTAACGCCAACAATGACACAGAGGTACTTAACAAGAAAAAGGGATCTTGGAGAATTAAATATATTCTATTTTTAAATATATATATATATATATATATTTATAAATATATTTAGTAATACTTATATATACCACAAAAAACCATAAATACAGTTATCAACCCGAAGGTAGGTGATGGTAGAGTTCACCCAGTACTAAGCCCAAAGGTGTGTGAAATTTACACATCAGGGTCGGGGGGGGGGGGCAGTTACTCTCTCTGTGCCAAAAATGGTTTCCCAGGAAGATATGATACCCGAAAAATCACACAGCTTGAGTGGAGCTGAAGTTGCCCAGAGAGGCTTGCCCGCGAATCGAACCAGGGCCCTCCAGTCAGTAGTCTAACGCTCTACCCCTGGACTACCGCGACGCATACATTTATATTCAAATTATTCAGGATAAAATGTGTTTTCATTAGTTTTCATCAGATATAATAATTTAATAAAATAAATTAAATTGAATTTAGATGAATAAATAGATGGAACTGCAAAAAGTTTAATCAAAATGAAAATCATCAAAGGATCATATGGCTTGTTTACAAGTTACAAGCAACAGTGAGGTCAGTCAGAATTTCAACTACCATAAATGTAATAAATTAATATATCTCATTGACATGAGGTAAATAGAGAGCTTTGAAAGTTACTTAAAGTATTCCAACGAAAATATTTAGCAAATAAAATCACACGGGACAGCATTCAGCAACGAAAGAGAAGGCTAAGTAAATATTTGAACGGGTACAAAGACTATAAAAGAAAAATCGAAGTTAAGCAAGTACTTTTATCGTAACAACTTGAGCTCCTAAAGAGGCACAGAACGATGTAAAGGACTCCCAAATTATCGAAGCGTGGACTAAGAATGGTACATTTCATTTCCCTTTCAAGCAAAAGGTCAGTGTTCTAGTATGTCCACCATTTGAACGGAATTTCTCACGTACGACGAAAATCTCACGTACATTTTTCAACTTTTAGACTGAATTTAAATTGACTGCATCTTTTATGAGTGGCAACCATTCACTGTCATTTCAATTAAATATTAATATCTGCCCTCTTTCATAAAGTAAAGAGCCTGGGCTCCTTTTGATTTCAGTGACATTGACACTGAAATCAAAAGGAGCCCTTCCCGCATAGTTAATTTTTACAGGAGATGATGATTATTTTGCTCATCAGCAATTCATAAATAATGTAAAATTACATTTGGTCTTATATTATTTATCAATAAAATAGACTAAAAAACTCAATTGGTTTAATCAAATTCAAAATAATAAAATCTTTTCGTGGATCAAATAAAAACGAGACTATATCTAATGTGCATATTACACGGATTCGAAGTATTTTCCCAACTTCAAACAACTATTTCCGTTGCGTTTTCAATGAATCACGAGCAGAAAAAAACCCACAATTCCAATAAAATCATTGATAACTGCACCGCTTTCATTACAGTCTCGTTTTCGAGCGGGTATCTTCTGATTGTGAGATCAACCCAACCGCTGAGCTCATGTTTTATGAATGATCACGGGTACGCCGCTGCTTAGTCTCGGTGCATATAATGGCGCGGAGGTGGGGTTTGCGGAAGGAGTCAGGACGCAGGAAATGAGAAATCACCCGAACGCAAGTGACAAAAAGCCTGAGCAAGGCGAATGGAAACGGAAGGGCTGTAAGAGATACACTACCTTAGATTGGCTACCCGCATGCACACGACGCAATCTCGCAGCAGCGCTCTCCAGAGACATTCGCCAACCTCAACAAAACGATTAACCCATTCCCTCTAGTTCGATGAAAGGAAAAAAACAAGTCTGATTGTGCACCATTCAACAAATCAAAGAAAATCAACCTATGGAAAAATTTCCAACAAAAATAAACTTTTGGTGACCATTGCCGCCGTCTAGGTATGCTAAGGTTTTATTATAGGGTATCAAGGGGCAGTTTGCAAAAATGTTTCATGACCTCAATCTTAAAGTAAAATCATTTCGTACGATTTAAGCGTTGAGTGTACGCTTTGAAGAGGAACGGATGATCGGAGGATTTTCGGCATCGTGTAAAGCTAAGGCTCGATGGCTAAATGATGTATACGACTTTCTCCATCAAACACTTTGTTCCTCTATCGATTATTTCGCTGATGCTTTTGAGCACTCGATTCACGCTATTAAGCCTTGGCCATCCTCCGAAACCCTTTTGCACTACGGTCTCCAGTAAAATGTCATGCATAAAAATGTATTCAATTCGTCCGGTCGGTCCTGTCGACACATCCAACAGAATATCTCCACTAGTCGTTATTCAGCCCGTCCATTTATACCCATTACTATACTCAATCGCCACATTTTTATATCATATAATTTCTTATCACCGCTGCTACTATTGCTCAATTATGAAGTCTTAAAAAAGTAAGCAAATATAATTATATATATATATGTTTATTTGATAGTTGTGTCCATCCAAAAACCTACCTTAACCGGTAGATTACCTAATAATATATATATAGATATATATATATATATATATACATAAATATATCCATATATATTTATACATACATACACAAAAACACACACCCACACATTTATATATATGTACACACACACACACGGTCACGGAGAACTTTTTCTAATTTTAATCGGCGTTAGTAATTGTTTCTTCGAATGACAAGTTTTTTGCTACGTTAGCCAGTGTCAGGAATACTGTTCCGCAGTTCTTGTAAAGGTATATCGATTTATGATTATTCTTCTTATGCTAACATTAAAAGTTGCATATATGCTACCATTTCCCATCTATCTTCATTTCAGCGTTTCTTGGAAATGGGGTTTTCCAATTGGAAACGCAGTAACCTGCGTATTCAAACTGATAACACTTACTACTTAAGATTGGACAGAGCAATAAGAAACCAAAAATACGGACAACTGAGTTTCCGTGGCCGTCATTCGGTCCTTTCGCTGAAATGACAGTGCATATCAACATAAAAATTCCGCGATCTCCGTAAGAATTTTGATTTTTTTTAATGATCACCACATCATGGGATAAACATTTTATGCTGACACTTAAACGAGATTAAATTACGAGATATTTAGCATTCCACAGATCAAATTAATTTATTGCGACTAGTGTTACTACTCTGTGGCGTTTTCAAGTACTCGTGGGTCTGCTTTTTGCTTCAAGTTGCCACCGTACAGCATATACAGCCGTAATCGTAATTCACTTCATTTGTGGAATGATAAAGCCAATTCGTTTTGAATTTTCATCATGTTACAAAAACAAGCATCCTTGGGAAGAACTTATAACAGCATTAACATCCAAAAGTGACATATATCAAAATGAAGTTTCTCCAAGGGGATAAAAACAAAAAAAAGGGACGATCTTCCGATTAGCTACGTAGCTGGGGCGTCACCCTTCCGCTGCCACCCGCATAGGTGGCTTTTGCTTATTCTCAGTTTTTTCTCCGAGTACCATTCACCCCAAAGAGATTCCTCCATGCATTCAAATCTGGTTAGGGTTGCTCTCTCCGGGGAATTGCGGGCAGCTTCTTGCTTCACCCCTGTCATCAATTGGCGGTTATATTCACGTCTGGGTGGGGAGGGGTTGGATGGAAAGGGGTACACATTGGCAGAAAATGGAGGCGAGACATAAAACTAGAATGCGAAGAGGAAGTGTCCGAATGACGGCAAGATTTAAATGAGCGATAAGGGATTACACATTACGGAGAGCTTTCGCTAGCATTTTTTTCTTCGATCATGTGAGAGAGGGACATACCTCCATGTTAGCAGCAGCGTCATTGTCCTCCACTACGAACAATAAATACTGAAATCACATCCAGCCGACCATCTCGAATACAATCCAATCTAAATCTTAGGAAACAATCTTCGTTTTTACCGACGGATATGGAAAAATCTGAAGTTAAAAAAAACTGCATACTTCTCCAATCGTTCCGCCGCCTAAGCAGAAGGAATTATGGGAAACTGAACAGATGAAATACTCAATATAATGGCTACTCTCACGATTGCCAGATATTACCTCGCAATAGGTACGTCAATTAGTCCACCGCAGTCACCTTTTTATTTTAATTGACCACAGAATGCTTAGGAAGAGTCCATTACCCCACGCACAGAAAAAACCACGAGGAAAAAGATAACTCGGTGACTCTCTGAGACTCAGATGGCTGCACACGCATCCGGACAATCCGCCCCGGCAATTACCGGTGTTATTACATTGTCACCAAAAGCATTTATTTCCTCGGAAATCAAAAACCCGTACAGGAATCCTACACTAGAGATGGCGGTTAAGGATCGAGAGAGAAAAATGAAAACTGCTAGGCACGGAATGAGAACTGCCGCGGCGCGGATAAGAGGCGTGAGCACGGCGAACGACCCGACTTGGAAGGAAACGCCGCCGCGACGACGTCACCGACGGCCTCGACTCTTTCTGTACTTCCTCCCAAGCGGCCGACCGATGCTCCTTGATCGTTTTTGCCCGTGTACATCGTCGAGGAATTAACGAATGTTCTCAACCGCCGAGAAATGCCGCACCGATGCGGGAATGACATGGGTTGGAAATCAATCGCATGTGATTCCCGCATCACATGTGATTCGAGAATGAAGTGGAGGAAGTCTCATTCTCTCGCGGTTCTATGATATTTCCCCCTTTCCCCCCCCCTGGCGTCCCTCGGGAAGTTTGAATTACTTTAATGAATAGATCCCGCAACGAGATACGACCTCAAATGGAACCGTTCACCTTTTCAAATCCATTCCCTAGAGCTTCCTGTCGAGTATCATTTTTTTGTAAACCACGGAACGAAGAAACGAGCATAAATCCTTTTTAATTTTTTATAGTAATACGAGTACATAATGATTTCATTTTATGTATGCACCTGCGTAGGACTCTCCGCCCTCGCGGCTACACTTACATGTTCCTCGGGATGTAAAGAAAGTACATTCATGAACTTGTATCGCACCTGTACTAGAGAGTTGTGACTCAAATGACTACGTCCGTTGGGCTCAAACAAAGGCTCATCGTAATGGGCGTTGAGTGATAGATCCAATATCGCTTAGCATACATATTACGACCAATTCCGGAGTAATGAAAGAGTGAACAGTACTCATCCAATTAGTTTTTTAAGGGAAAATATGATGTTCTTTTGCCAGGTTGATGATCATGAACGTCCTAAGAGATGTCAAATGGAAAACAGACGGAGTGATAAATTCAATGAAAAGTTCTTTCAACGAGGAAATACGACCGATATGGGCAAACTGCTGCTTTGACAGCTAACCTTTCTCTACTAAGATGTTGTTCACCTATGAAGTAGATTCAATCGAGCACCTAACGGTGCACTGTGGCTAGATGAAAGTTGGAGTGGCCCCCTTCGAATGCACAGTCCAAGAAGAAGAAGAAAAATTAATCTGAAATTACGCATTGCCGTATGAAAAACCCCCCTCACATGTTCAAAATTTTGCTTAATTCGTCATCATACCTGTAAAGTTTCCATTTCTAAATAAAGATTAGTTGAAGAGCATCATAAAAACACAAATTGTTTAATTTTGACAGGAAAAATCAACGAGGAGCAAAACTTTTAAAATTCAAATGTTCCTAAACATAACATGGAAGTGTACACATAGTACGTAACAAATACGGCAAGTACGTCAAAATAGTAACGGATAAATTCATAATTAATGTAAATCCAGAACACTAGAAGCCGTTTGATCGAAAATAAATGCAACTGGGTAGCAACAAGAGAATATAGTTACATGCGCAGGTATAATAATTTTAAAAAAATACATAAATCTTTGCAACGAACGAAAGGGTAAACACCCTTTCAAACACACATTTTCTAAATGAATAGTTATATTGAAAAAGAAAAAAGGACTTATCACGTGTGACTCAGGAAAGTCTAGATAATACGATTGCCGTTTCTTTCTATCGGTAAGGCATTGATAACCTGATCAACCGTTAAGACAAGTGTCTCGACAAGTCTTACGACCATGTGGAAAAATGCTAATAGTTGGGAACATTTACGGTGTACTGTCTTCGGAGTTCTTACCTTCCGTTTGAAGAACTTAATAAGGAAAATCACAAAAATAGGTACACACATGCTTCCAGCGAGTGGGTAGATGGTACACCGTCGTTCATCTTGAAATTAATCGAAGGATTTTAAATTGTTGCGGCGGTGAATGAAAAATATGCAGCAGTAAAAAGCCAAATGTTGCGTAACCCCAAGTAAGTACACGTATAACGTGGTGAAGGTCCCATTTCACAACAGAATCCGATCCTAAGCAACTAAAATAGGAACATTTTCTCAAGGAAACGTCAATTGATGTTCATTTTAGGGTAACATAGTGTACTAATGTATCGATAATGCCTCCTAGGTTTTTTTTGGGTAATTACCTCACGTCGTTTCTTCCGCAATTAAGTGACATTTATTACACTAAATGAAAGTGATGAATTTTAAATAGAAACTCTTAAACACATCACCCAACGACTGAATGCCTGACCATTATATTTCCCATTGTTTTTCATGAAATCCTTTCATACCGTAAAAATAATAGTAACTCCAATTTGGGAATTAACCAATGCAATATCCATGAAATCTTGTTGAGTTTACGGAATGAACACTCACCACTTAAATGCCCATTAACCTATGGAGGACGAAGTTGCCAATTTTCAACGTGCATTAAATTATTAGGTTCAACAGTCATTCTTCTTAAATTTATTTTTCAACTTTTCAGGGCAACAATACCCCTAACCCTGTTTTGCCTTCTCGCGTGCCATTGAAAAGAACTTGCACTCTTTCTCAGCGTGGGTAAATTTCGCACGGTGTACGGATTATCAAGGTCACACCCCAAATTACCTAACACGTCATCTAAATTAATCATAATATTCCACCATATCACGTCTGAAACGTCTCTTTTTATACTTTATCTAGCTCTGAATCTCAAGTTTTTGAATGTTTTCTAGGCCAAAATTTCAGTAGGGCGACTACTAAGAATATAATCGGGCACCCCAATGGTCCTAAATTCCCACATACTGTATATCACTAGCATCAGTACCACAATAATTAATTCGACAACGTAAAAACTGAATTGTTTTACATTTATCGCATTTCTTTACCAATTAAATATCATTAGGGAATACTTTACACGCATTTACGAATAATTGTAACTATGGTGTGCCCATCAGGATTAAAATAAAAACATCAACGAAATCAAATGCTTTATAATGACATTCCATTATTCTTCCGAGCCAACATGCAATTTCTCTCGTTTCTCGGCCTCTTTCGTTTTCCACATCCTCTACTCCTGATACGATCCCTGTTTCACCATCTTTACCACTGTTTTGGAGTGGATGATTGTTTTTCGTTGGGTGATTGTTTTTTTGGATATCTTATCAAGCAAGTGACCACCTCCATATCTCTTTACCCTACACAGGTGCGTACAAGGAGGAGAAAACGAACGACCAGCCAGGGCGAAGGGGGAGAGAGAAAGAGAGGGAGTAATAGAAGTGGAACGACAGAGAGAGTGAGTGACGGAAGACGACCAAGATGCTTCCGGGCTCCACCATGAGGAAACTGCTGCTTCTCCTCCTGCTCCTCCACGGCACCGTGCTGCTCGCGAGGGCGCAGGAGGACTCGGACTTCCTGGGGGAGGACGGGGGTGGGAACGAAGTGGGGGAGGAGGAGGACGATGAAGACGAGGAGGAGGACGAGGAAGGGGACGGGATGGGGTTCGACTGCGACCCCGACATGATGGGCTTCGAGCTCGTGACGGGCAGCATGTTCCGCGGAGGCGGGGACGGTGAGGGCCTAGGGCCCGGGGGGCGGGGTCTTGCCAGGGGCCGGCAGATGGCCGTGCTCGTCGAGATGCTCGTCCTGGGCGAGTGCATCGAGGCGTGCGCCGCCAACGCCTCGTGCCGCTCCCTCAACTACGAGACGGGACTGTGTGTGCTGTTCGACACGGACGCCGACGAACATCCAGGTGAGCCCACGCGCCAAGAAATTACTGCAGACAACACCCCCAAATAAGATGCCTACTTTACATCTACATTTTACACAGTAAGCCGCCACAATGGCGTGTGGCTTCATATCACTGGACACTGATTTTATTGACAGTAGTCTACCTAATGGACTGGATGTTACTACACACTACTATACTCTTAAGCCCCGACCAACATGCCACAAAAATCCTTTAACCCCACACTGCATATTATAATTACTCATTTTTAGGTCTGCAGACTTTTAAACCCCTTAAATTTCATTGAAAAAGCGCATTTTTTTCCTCCCTCCAACTCGCTTTCCCAGTGTAATTATTGGAATTAGGTATAATTTATTTTCAGCAAGTTCAAATTGCAGCACGTGATGAAATACTGTTAAGTTTAAGTCTCACCTACCTATGTAAAAAAATGGAGCTAGAGTTATGTACTAACTGTCGGTCTCATGTGCGGTACGGGGCTGCAGCTCCTCCTGTTTTATGCATGCCTGGTGTGGATTTAGTCCCTGCCGCACACCAGGTGGACGGGTTGCATAGTGTTATGTAGATGTACAATTATTCCATCTCAGCGTTTCAATCATACTTGACAGTCCGAGTCTTGTATTTTTTCTTCGCTTTTCCAATGGCTACCAACCAAGGATTTCCAAAACCTAATTTTTGAGCTTTCGGATCTTTGACAACGATCCTTAACGAAATGGACAGCTTTATTCTGTTACAGTACTCAGTCCCGAAATGCGGGCCTTGTAGGCGGTCGTTGCGCACTAGAGAATGGGCCTTCAGCGGGGCTCTATTTTCCTGCTTCAGCGTCCCATTTATTTGCTTTGAGTGACAATTTTAGCGAAAGTGAGAAGAATATTTGCGGCTTTTCACAGAATGTTTTATTATAATTAATTCTTAATGGTTTTTTCATTTTGAAATAAATAAATATGTATTACCATTCCGGCATAGAATTAATAAATGACCCCTAAATTAAAAGATTAAACAGTTTTGGAGTAACTTTAGTTAGATTGAAATAATACATCCACATCTACATAATACCCCGTAAATCGCCTAAAGGGCGTATGGCAGGGGGTGTTAGGTCACCACCCGTAAAAAGTAACAAAACAACATGCAAAACTATACCCACAGTGGCGTATACGTTCATGCAAAAATCCTTTCATTCCACACGTATGCCAATACGTGCAAATGTTGTTCATTACATGTAAAAATGGTGCACAAAGTTCATGAAGTATCAGTAAATTCATAATTTAATCTGATTGTAATGTGTTTTCCGCTAACCAAGCAAAGAAAAACAACGTGATCCTAGATAATGGACCAATACGTAAGTGGGAAAGCTCGTAGAGGCGTATGGGAACCCGTGCTTGGGATGGTAAGCTGGAATTACGTTACGCCACCATCGAGGTCGAATTTCTACATTCACTATTTTAACACACTAAATTTTTCAAATAAAACCGACTTCGACCGACCGACATTCGTACTAATAGAGTTGGATTCATTAGGGTCCATCAACATCATTTTGCACTCCACTCAATCCATTAATTATCTATTTCAAATGAATTATAAACCAAATGTAATATAAATTATCCTTAGACATTCATCCGTATTCTATACTATGTGGTCATTTTTGTTTACGGTCAAACTGATGCACTCTCCTATGTTAAAAGTCCGAAAACCTTATTAATTAGTATAATATAGAACGGAGTACATGAAGTAAGTCACCTATCGGTTCACAAAAACATAGACAGCGGTTAAAAATCCCCACAGAATTGGTACAACTATCTTCAGGATTTCATTAACTCCTCCATTTCACGCAAACTACGAGTCAAATGTCTATACTCTTCCGCAATCTTCCCAAAGTGATTAATTCTCGTCTTTCCACCGTATCCTTTACCGACTACTACGCAGCATTCCACTTTTTCCGTGTTCTTCGAACTTCAATCGGAAAATGATTGACAGGAAAATAACCTACAATCAATTATCAGTATTCCTACTTGTTTATAATTCCTAACTAATAACATTATTTCCACGAACGCTCCCCATTCCATGAGCATCACAGACTGGTAGATAGGGCACTAATAATGGAAATTTCAATTTTAGAGCGAAAAATCTCTCACGTGTAAACACATAAGAGATTTGATTGTTTAACAGCAAGGTGCATTGATTGCAAACAATGCTCGATTTCTGAGCACTCGAAGGAAATATTGTTCCGTCCAGGGGAGGGGTGTAGGCAACTCCCCAAAGAACACAGTTCCCCGGGAAATAAAATTAAGCCAGTCAAAAATGACAGTCAAGAAAAACCGCCGACAGACCATGGAGTCTCACTTAAATTTCCCCAAAAAAATTATTCTGGTTGAGCAAGGTCCACAAGTACAAAGGATGCCGGCACTGGTAAGCTATCCATTATGCGAAAATCCTAACGGAGATAGAAAAAAAATACGAGGAGACAAACCGCGGCTAATAATCAAGACGAATGACGAAACAAAAAACAGCAATCCCAGAAAGGGAGCAAGCTGGTCACGAGAATTGAGACGGGGGTCAAGGACGCGCGTATTCGACCCTCACGAAGGGGTCACAAACGGTCAAATGATAATGTGCCCACCTTAATCGGGCGGGAGCAACACAATTTCCGGAGTTAAAACCGAGGAGGGAGAGACCCGAAAATTAAAACTCCCTTTTCCTTCAACGACGAGCACACTTGCATGACCATTAACTTTCAAATGCGGGTGTGTTGAACTAGGGACTGAGAAAATTATTAAAATGCAGCTTCCCACTAGGAAATTTTTCCAGAACAACTATCATTAGTAGGTGCTCATATGGGAGGGGAGGGAGTCATGACGGAAACTATATCATTAAAATCTGAAGCGGTGTAAAATAGGTTTTGAAATAATCGAAAATTTTAAGATGTAGGAAAATTTAGTAAAAAACTACCGTGGGCATGAGGTTAACATTTATCATTAATCATACTTTTAATCAACTAAGCAGAGCGACAATTTTTATTCAAAGTATAGTTTCTAAACGAACTAAATACTCGTAGAACAACACATGGTCGGGAAGCAGAGGGGATAATTGCGAGAAATCTAAGAGGCAAAAAAGTGGAAGCACAGCACTTTGATTGGAGATGGAATTTGAAGACTTTGATAGAGGAGGGGACGTCAAGCAATAGAGGTTTGGGAAGGAAAAGGATACGTACGTTGGACTGAATGAAAGGAGGTAGAAGGTACGCGGAGATGAAGAAGGGTTTATTGTAATGTGGGGTGTCAAGGCTGTCTTGTTGAGTGAGGTTTGTAGCGGTGTCCAGCCAAAACCAATATCTTAAACAGTAGATTATGACAATAATAATAATTGTATCTCCTAATGCGACTACTAGATGTAATTGACATTCATGTTTATATATCCTTAATTATTCATCTCAAGCACATAAAAATGCACACACAAACACAAATGTACATCTATATGTAATATGAATGTGTACGCACACAGTATGAATTAAAATGTGGATATGAAACAGCACAATAGCAAAAAGACAACCCTCTTATGCGTTACAAGGGATGAGGGTCAGGAGGAACTGGTGGAGGGGTCGATTGGTTTATTGTGGGCAGGTTTAACCGTAGCGTTTAGGAGGTGGGTAGGCGGATTGCGGACGCCAGAACGCGAGGAAGGGAGATATAGAAAGAGCGGGTGGAATTCACTCTTCGCACCCGGCCACCGACGGAACGAGGAAAACACGACCCCCACCGATCAAAAGCAATTCGCCCTGGAAACACGCAACCGGAATGAGAGAGGCGACGAGAAAAATAATTATTCGCCAACTCACACCCTCGCGAGCCCGGGCGACCATTTAAATAAAACGGTACCGTTTAATGACTTCCGGCAGCGTCCTCTTTTTTTTCCCACCCCCTCCCGTGCCGTCATTCGCTCATGCTGCTCAGCGCGTGTCCTTCCCCCACTCCGGCCCGCGAGGAAATAAAACGTTTCTTAGAGAGGGATGAAGGAGACCCCGTCGGAGTTCCCACGACCCGACTCACTCAATGAAATCGCCTGCTGGGACGCGAGCACGCGAAACGGACGGCGAGGTTCGTGCTCAAAATCCGACCGCATTGTAGCGCCACCTATCCCCGGGGCGAACGATTCCCCCGCATCTCACTTTTCTTTCCCAATCGGTAGCAGTGCGAGTCGGACAGCGGTGGATTCCTGGATGAGGAGTACTTGAATCTGTAGGGAATTGACACACCCCTCCGGGCTCTCGTGTTTTCAATTCCGCGAGAACGACGATGGCGGACCGACCAATTACCGCATTCACGTCATCTCAGGCTCCGCGGGGAAGAGAAGATAATCTTCTCTCTCGTCCCGAGCCCAAAACAACAAAAGATGCCAACGCTAACGATGGCAGTTGTCCGTAATTGTGAGAGGCGCGTGACTCGGGAGGTCATTCCAACCATTCCGAACAGATGAATCAAAGAGGAAAGACAATAATAATAAGTTATAATAACAGCTGCACAAGTGGCAGCAATTTTGTTTCGATCGGCAGACGTCGCATAGCACCAAAAATCAAATCAGAATGAAGGTGAATTAAATAGGATCTCATCCTCTGGTTGGATTATAATAATACGACTGATGTAACAATTAAGTTTCATTCCAACAGAATTACATCCTATAGAACAGAATAGAAAAACATCCCATGCCCTAGGTTAGAATCATACCCGCCAACATCGAATTACCTACCGTTTGAGCGTGACGCCCTCCAAACTTATGATTTACTTGTAGTGTTAATTAATGACTATCATTATAATTAGTAGACTTAATCATAATTAACTCTCTTTATAATCATTTTTTTAACCAACAAAGATAGAAGTTCCCACAATTGCGTAAATAACGATCACTAGTCGTAAATGAAGGAAGGCTACATTTTTAGATTCCACTAGAATTTTTATTTTTCGCAAGAAATAAAAAAAATCATAAATCTCTCATACTTTCCTTAAAAGTGGTTAAAAATAAAAATTCTAGTGGAATCTGCAAAGTTAGTCCTCTTTCACTTACGCCTAACATGAAAAACTTTCATCAAGTAACGCCTGAGTCAGTGTCTTAGATAACGGAAATGATTAACGGCTAGGATGAACAAATCATTTTTCACATTTCGAAAAACCCTAAATATAGTACTTCTGCATAAGAAACAAACGTGGGTGGCAAAAATTTCACGATTCTGAAGGTCTTGTCCAAATATATGTGTAGGAAAACCACTGAGACGGGGATTGAACTCACGACATTTGCATTGCCAAGTTAGGAACCAGAATTCAACGAGAGGAATGAGGTTGGCTTTATCAGAGTGGGAATAAAATGAAGGAGACCTAAAGAAAAATATGACCAGCTTATAAATATTGAAAAACGCATTTAGATGTGGATGGCTGAACGTTTCAACGAACTTACGTAGTCGTATCACTCGAAGTGCACTGGATTCCGACAAAAAAACACTTCTAAATCTAAATCCCCCAAGAAAGGAGCCGGGTTTTAAGCGCCAGAATCGCTTACATTGAGTTTTCAACATAAGGATCTCCTCTCACTAGAATAATAGAAGTACTTCCAAATCACCCGGGCGCCAGGTACTCAAAGGTGCGATCCCTGCAACTCCTAAAATGGGAAAGAGCGCCGAATTGAGACGACACACCCGCCCTCCCTAAAAAAGGTGCGCACGATCCGGGTGAAACGACCAAAAACCAGGCGTCAAACGCGAACGTGTGGCGGTTTCCCAAATGGAAGGGTTACGCACATGAAATCTGACCACTTTCCGTCATGCCAAGCCAAGGGGTCACATCGTCCACCATCCCGATGGCATCAATGGCGTTTATCCCGATTCCTCGAATCTATTAGGGAGACGATTTCCTGTACATACAGGTTTATCTCCTCCCTCACGCTCACCCCACTCCCGAGCATCTCAGTGAAGCCAAACAATTGAAACGAGTGATGCCAAGTTGAAAACAATTGCGGGTCTCGGGCGGGGGAAGCGGTACATTCGCGTGTGGGGGAGGGGACGGAAGAGAGAGAGAATGGGGGAGGACCCCGGCGATAAAACCGCACGTCTACAGAATCTTCACTCCCGAGATGGCGGTAGGGGAAGGGGAGTGTGACGCAGCGAGAGGGATGCTGTCCTCCCCGTTAAGTCTTTCCGAAAATGGCAATCGGTGGCTGACGGGGAGGGAGAAGATGTGTAGAGAGTGGGAAAGAGAGGGAGAGGCAGTAAACGCACGAGTGGGGGCGTCGGCGGGTCTGCCTCCGTGGTCCCCGAGGTCCGCACTCTCTCGCGTGCCGCCGGCATCCCAGCGGACCCCCGCCGACCTGATCCGGGCTCGGTTGTGGGGGGGGGGGGGCGAGAGAGGGAGAGAATCCACGGTGCCCTATCGCGGGGGACGGGACGCGGGTCGGATCACCCGTTACACATCCCTATCCTTCCCTCCGAGGAAAGAAAGGTAGCGGAACTCCCCGATTACTTTGGAAAAAGACGCGCGACCGAAACCAGTTACCGAAAGTATGGAAGTGTGGCAGGCAGGCGCGCATGTGTGTTTATGTTCATGTGAGTCCGGATTCGTAGTGGGAGGCATAAAGGCTCCCGCGAGAGAAAGACGACTTCTATGAGAGTGGTGGGGGGAGGGGAGCAAGTTTCCTTTAAGGAAACGCGTCTGGTGGGTGGGGAGGAAGGGAAAGGCGTATGAAGGCGTTGGTCGGTTACGTGTCCGAC
Organism: Hetaerina titia; assembly: GCA_037158775.1. Lineage (NCBI taxonomy): Eukaryota > Metazoa > Arthropoda > Insecta > Odonata > Calopterygidae > Hetaerina > Hetaerina titia. The sequence goes on along the minus strand of CM073776.1, from coordinate 41,034,427 downwards.
TGGGACGTCTACCTCCACACATCCCCCACTCTCCGATTTCCCGACCACGAGACTCGTTGTGTTCCCTACAAACCCCTTCCTTCAACCTCCTCATCCTCCGCCGCCATGCGGAGGAGGGATACCGTATTCCCCGGGTGAATTGTGGCCTGCCGCTGTCAACTCCCCCACCTTGACCCGGAATCTTCTGAGGATGGATTAAAAAATATAGTATATATAAATACGATACATACACACCCATATGTACAGCGTAAAACGGTGAGCGCGCGAGGGTGGTCCAGGGTCTCCGGTGACGCCAAAGAATATTCTGACATTCGATACCGCGTTCACGTTCACGGCGGAGTTACTATCGGTTTTATGCCACCTTCTGAGGGACCGAGAGAGAGAGATGAGCGAGAGAGATGAGGGAGGCCCTTCTGCGAGATAGATGCGAGCCGACCACGGTTCCCCGCCTCCCATAACGTGGTTTGTCACGAGGGCACTGAAATCACGGAGAGGCGGTTCGTTCCCAACCGCGCCGTCACAAAATCGTGGAATCTGAACGCCCATGTTTCAAAGGGCCCTTCATTAAGGGTTGAGAGACATTGTGATGCAGAGACTGCCATTAGCCAAGTACGAATCGATATCGGATATCGGTTTCGAACGACCGCGGAATTCGATACAAATATCGGATGTGAGATAATCTATTCATAAAGTGGAATCCAAGACACACACACACATGGGTGAATAAAATAAAAAATACGAACAATAAAAATTCCATCCGTGCCTCATTGAACCTCCAGCTATATCCAGCGTCCGTCACATCATACTGCTCCGAGGAAAATGCGATAGAAACAGCATATCGACTTTGCATATCGATACAAATTAGAGCATCGACACTTTGCTGCAACATTCGTTTCGCACCGTATTGTGATACTCAAAGAGTCTAACATCCATTGACGATTTCAAAGGATCACTTCAGCGGATGTGAGGCGAGATATTTCACGGCAGAAGAATCATTCACTTAGACCGCATTTTAGAAGTAGGCGAATAACTTTCCCACTGTGAAATTTCTCGCATATGTCAGGCATCCCCGTAATACAACCGTGCCCTTAACCGTCACGAGCATGATGTTCACCACACCACCGAGTTCCTCCCTTCTAGCCCGCACTTGAAAACATCTTAACTCCCTCCCGCTTGAAGATATCCGAGCAGTCCCCCGGATGAGCACGTCGCTCAATTAGTACTGAACACGTGAAGACAGAGCACGTGGCATTAGCTTCGCCGGCAACTCGGTGACATACTAAAAATACAAAATGTAACTCGTGCGTTTGTGCGTGCCCTAGCGACCAGTCGACCGTCCGACGGCAGGGGTCTACGTGCTTTGAGTGGTGTAGGCGGAGCGGATCCAATATTACGGTGAATTAACATACTCTACCTACCGGCAGGGGACGGCGGCGAGATGAAAATAACGGGATGATCCCACCTTGAATTCCTTGAAATACAATACAGTATCTAAGGCCCCTTCTACTGGGAAAACTCAAATAAACATTAAGATGGAGTGGAATTTCAACGAGTATTGGCGTAAACTGGGTTATCGGCGAATCGATGTTTTCTAATCAAAGAGCTGGAGGCAACAACTGGGCGAATAAGTATAAGTTGAACATGATTAAAGGTTTATGCACCATATACAAGATAAGTTTCTGAATTTATTCGGGGATTTTTCCAGTTCTCGTAAACTAAATATTCCAGGGATCATTATTAACAAGAGCAATCCTTTAAAAGTGTTACGATATTGGAGAGAGATAAGGATTAAATACACGAAGGGTCGATTGAAGAAATATTGACGATTCGTTTCTTAGCGTTCTCTAACCTCATGAGCAGTGCCACTGCGTAAAACTGATTAACTGCTAAGGAACTGAACACAACCGAATCAACTCACCAGCTACTCGGTAGTAGTTTTAATTTTGATTTCAAAAAGAGTAACTACATACAAATTTCTTGAAACTACCTAACATTGCAACAACTCAAAAACAGAACACTTTGTCAGTTTCCTCGATAACCTGACAATTAGACACAGAGCATGACAACCGAACAAAACGGGTCCCATAGCTTTTTCCCATTTTTCTTTAAGCAGTATTATTACTTTGACACTTCCTACTAAAATCATGCAACAGCTTCTCGGAATACCTTAACTCGGCCTGTTTCACGCTGCATGAGCATGCAGTGGGCCACCTTAACAGATAACACCGCCCCCATGTCGATCGTTTTCAGCTCTCAACCGGAAATGTCCCGCATGTCGATATGTTCCGCGAAGTAATTTCTTGCCAGCACCCACATGACTGTAACGGCCTACATTAACCGTTGAGGTGTTGGTGCACACTTTTGAGTTCAAGCAAACCTCTTTTGAGTCTTCCCAACAACAAATCCGTAAAATAAAGCTTTAGAATTACGTTTAGTTCAAACGAATAGGGTCGTTTCACTACCAGTGCTTGTCTGCACGACTCTGAGGCCTTTGGTGGGGTCCTAAGAAACGAATAATGCAAGTAACAACTGGGTTTACGCGCTACAAGTGTATTTGCTAAGTTATTGGCCAGTAATGAAGTATCAGGAAATTGGCGTCGACGTGCGTGCCCGCGGCTACCCATCAAGACGTTGGAAATCACCCAGCTTTAAAACCTATAATGAATTCTTCTACGATTTGTGGCGAGACAACGAGAGGTCATGACTTTCGAGTATCGTTCGTTTAATGAGGTGCTGGTTCTTCACTCTGCTACTCTAAATAAAACCCAAATAATTAACATTCCGTCGTGAAGCAGGTGTGAGTAACGATTGCAAAAAGTAAATGAGCTAGGCCGCGGCGTCTCAAAGGAGTAGAGATAACAATAGTAAAATGGAAATGGAAGTTCTTATTTATATGGACCCCTTCGATTCAAATAACAACAAACATAACACCAAATGTTTAACCACCGATAACAATGACACACGTTTTGCTCACGCTTCGATTATAAAACGTATCGAAGGCGTGGCAGGTGAAAGGAGTAATTTTAGTTTGGGAATTGGAATGAGGAAACCCTTAAATTGAAAGAGAAAGAAAAATCCAATTTTCATGTGAGGAAAATAACGAAAATACCCACCCAATTCTCACCACACGACCAAAATTTATGCCCCGCCCCAATTCTGACCGTAACGTGAAACAAAAAAAAATGTCACCGAGGAAATGCAATTAACGTGCGACGTTGGGATGGCAATGCTAAATAAAAATTCATGAGGTCAATAGATCACTACGCTGAGGAGTTATCCTAAAGGAGCCCAACGGGCATAATAAAATGGAGGAAGTTTGTTGCAGTACGCATATAAATTAGTTTCCCGTCTGTGTGTTTTGAATTATTACCGAGCTTCACCATAAACTACCTAAGGCGGCATTTGTATTCTAATGAATTATCCATAATAGATTTGGAGATTCAACCTTTGGAGGAAAAAGAAATGACATAATATGCGACACTTAATACAAATTTAAATAATGTTCTGCCAGGCGCCCGACGGCGATTGGCATTACGAGCTTCAATTAGGTTATGAATTAGTTTTACGATGTGCAGAAAAACCGAAATTTCAAATGGCAAGGCCTCTGTAATACATATGCCTAAGAGTACAATCTCGGTTTCCCTGAATGAAAAATCAAAATTCATTTCATACAAGAAAAGCTGAGATAACGCATAGAGTTTGAAAAACCTGGGTAAAATTTATGAATTTCTCCTATAACGGATTTTACTCAAATGGAAAAAGTAGATATTCTATCAATGAGTATATCTCGTTAAGATTGAGAAGGAAAGCCAGACTCAAGGTTTTATAAATCTTCAACAAAAGCCGTTCGGGGCCAAAATTTTTATGTCACATGTCTAGGACGGAATTATACACGAATTGCTTTTCGCTACATATGGCATTCACCCAACGGGATTTCCGTTGTGTGAAAACTACCTACGAACGATTCCTTTAAATGGACCTGAGTGACTCATGCTCATGAAATACCAATGCGAGGTTTGGTTTGCAGCAGCCATCCAAACTGTCCGGTTCCCTACCAATCTCCAATTTCCTCAGCACCTCGCACCGACATTCCCCATCACTAATTTCTCGAAGTTAATCCTTGATCTTCAGTAGTCCTCCAAAGGCTTCTTTCTTCACCCACTCTTCGAAATATTTCTTCTTTTGCTTCTATGCCAATCCATTTTATTTGCAGCATTTTTCTGCACCACCACATTTCCATCAACTCCAATCTTCTTTACTCTGCCACCTTGTCGTTCAAGATGTAGACTCCATAAACAAGTCCAATGAATCGATATACAATGATTACGCTAGTATTGTTTTCCGTTGGCAGCTGTTTCGTCTGATGTAAAGCCTTATTCGCCATTTTTATTTTCCATACTATAACCAATACTCTTGCTTCTCTTATCACTGTGGTGATAGTGATCTTGCTACCTATATAAAAAACTCTTCCACTTGTTCCAATTTGTATATCCCTAGTCTAATATGGTGATTATCTTCCCTGCTTCGACTGTAAACCATTACCTTAGTAGTAATATTATGTTGAGGAATGCTTAGTAATAAAAAACAAGTGAATACACAATAATAAACTCATCAAAAATCACTAGTCTTCGGATGTTAGATTGTGACCCGATCTCTCTTCAATTCAACAGAATATCTGCCTAGTCCGATGTAAAATTTTTCCTTCTAGAAATTTGAAGAAACCCCGGGAGATCTTCTGCATTCTTCCTACGACTTTGGGATGGGGTCAAGCCCTTAGAACCCGTAACTCGACTCGACCGTGACGAATGCTTCCCCGTCGACCTGGCACCTAAGCCACTCCCACGCTCGCCCACGCTCCTGACCTTTAGATTGAGCTTATAATTGCGCCGCGACATTTCAATCGAGGCTCGACTACGCGCCGGCGCGTAAAAATAATGTCTCCGGCCGCAAGTACTTCCGAGCGAGGACGAGCCCATGGCATTCCTAGACTGAGCACTCGTTAGCAGTGCTCATTACATCTCGCGGCAGAGGGTGGGAGACGAGCGGGGGTGGGACGCCGAGGCTCGCGGGAGGAAGACCGTCATCCGCGGCGGAAACGCCAGGATTCCTCCCGCGGCCCGTTCTCACGGCTAGTCGTGGCGGGGATAGACGGTCGGGCATTCCGACCTTCATCGTCGCCGATGTCGAACCTCTCATCCCGGCACTTGAAGAGAGGGAGACTTCGACCCCGAGAGCGCCGTCACGAGAATCAAACCACCCCACCTTCCCCCGACGCGTCTTGAATCTCGGCCAAAAAATGTTCGCGGGCTCAACGACGGCCGGACGCGGAGAGCGCCGTGAGCACTTGACCTTGAGGGCGTTTTGGATCGGAAGCACGAAAAAAACTGTGCCCGTCCACAAGACCCTGGACTTGATCCACTCCATCTCCCCCGCCGTCGTGAACTCCTCGGAAAGGGGTGAAACCGTTTATCGGACACTGCCTGTCTGGTATGGAGTCCGAGATTTCTTCGTGATTTTCAGCGTCCCTGGAGCATGTCGTGCTAGCGCGTAATTTATCCCTCCACGATCGCGAGTCGACGCCACACACGGGAAGTGCACTAAATAGCGGCACTGGTGGTACTGTCGGCAGGATTTCGTCGGTCTTTGCCACACCGCGGAGCGCCTATTAATTTCAGAGCACTGGGACAAATATAAAAATATAATATCTCACAGGCCTCATTCCGCATTGGTAATTTTTAGTATCTGGCGTAAGATGGGATTTAAATATGACTATAATGAACAATTTACCATTAAGCACCAATAAGGATGAGTCACAGTAATTTATTTGCGTTTTTTTTACGGATCACTGCCTGAGAACCGCTAATTTATACAGGGTTAGGTTGCCAACTGCCGATACCACTCTCGCCATCTGGGGCAGATGAACGTAATGGGATAAGGCAGGATCATAAATTGTTCAATGCTAAGTACCATCTGACTCGATTTATTTATGAATCGAAGAATGACCGAATATTATGCATTTCCTTAATGTGTATCGTCTCCACTTCACCATAAATGGCAGTTTCATCTGTTTCATAAGGCACACATAAGTATTTTGTCGGCATGTGGATGCCGAGCATGCAATTCACAACCTTCCTACTGCCAGCCCAATAAAAAAATCAAATTCTCACAAAACGTGCTCATTCGGTCCTCAAATATGCTCATTTTGCTCTCCAATGTGCCTGCATCTCGAACTTGTTGGGCACAAACATATCATACACGCGGATATTTTATTTATTAGATAATAGATTATGCTTTAAAAAACAGCTACTACCTACCGCTGGCCACAGCGGTGAGAGAGGGGAAATACATGTTAAATTAAATCACTGAATGTTCTCAGAACCCTCGTCGATTTAATTTTGGTCCGACTCTACCTGTGCCATTATTCAATCTCCTATCTAAAACTATAATTTTAAAATGCGATTACCAATGAACAACGACTGTGGTTAATAAAAAGAGACGTTTCAGGCGTGATATGGTGGACTATCATGATTAATAAAAATTGGCAATTTTCCACAAAATAGTGGAATAGTGGATATTTTGTGGAAAATTGCCAATGTTTATTAAGACTGTGGTTAACTTCTCATTGATTTTTCGGGGTGTCTCAAATTGTGTACACACTCGATTATGTGGGTTTGAATTATTTTTCATAATGCTAAAGTTTTAACTAATATTAATTACATTTTAATTGAATTATCTCTTCACAAGATTCAACTTGAGTCACTTGTCATTCTAATGTACGTTTAATTGAAATGCCAAACCCAAAAGGATAAGACAGGCATTCTTGAATCTCTGCTTGGGACGAAATTACTGCTCATCCGCTGGCACGGTGACTTCAACGGGAGAGCCTCTATCTGTTTTTTTTTACTGGATGTAACTTCACAAAATATATTAATATCTGGTTTAATTATACGTATGTTTTCTATGAATCGATAATTTCTCTCCATAAATTTTACAATATTTTGAATTCCATTACCTCTGGCTTTCAGGTTTGATGCAATGCATGATGAAAGTATATCGGAGAAGGAAATTTTCGATGATTTCTTAGTACATATAGAAATTACTGTATTCGCTAAATTTATTCCAAAACCGACCGAGAATCTGCTCTACATTGCGCGCTCACAAGAAGATAGCACATGGCATCGCCGAAGAGCCAATTAAAATAGATATCACAGTTTTATCTTTTGAAAACTGATAAAGGAATCAATTTTAAACTCAAGATTTTGCTTGCATCAGCTTTACACCCAAATTTACAATCGTAAATCTGGATATAGCTTGATTTCTATTGTTTCAAGCACGACTATGTGGAAGTTCATGTTCAATATATATTTTATTAAGAACACAATGTATACATAGCTTTCAGCTACCTGATTGCCACACTACCTCCGTTCATCATCTGCGGCTACTTCGAATAGGTCGTATATATATATATATATATATATATATATATATATATATATATATATATATATATATATATATATATATATATATATATATATAAATGTATAAAATATATAAATGCACGTCACGCCAAATTTACAAAGTTCACACAAAGACGACAAATTTATCTCGAAATCGTTGAATGCCTGCGCGTCCTGCTGATTGATGAGTTCTGAAAGTCAAAATAACTGTTGACACACCGTTTTTCCTCTCCCCTCGGCACTGCTAAGCAGAGCCTTGCACCTGTCGGAAATTTGCACTTATTCCTCGATGAAAGATTGACTGAAGACAGGCACCTGGACAATTACTACTTTTACAGATTTCGCTGCACCTGACCCAGCTCTTTCATGCTGATAAACTTAAAATTTTAGCCATATTATAAATATTATCGATAGAAATAAAACAATACTATACGCTTTGGTATATACTTTGAAAAAGTTTTGATCTTCATGAATAATCACGCAACAATTCGGTTAGGGGAATGGACTACTATGCATTCACTTCCTCCCACCAAACTCAGTTACCCTCTACATAAAATCTGGAAGTAATAGCGATTATTACGTGATATATGGAGATAAACGTGTTTCAGAAATGGAATCGGCAACAAAAATTAGCTAGTACGGCTTTCAACGCGAAATTCGGACTGATAACTATTGTGGCGGAATTAAAAATATTGAGTAAAACAGATTACTTTTTCAATGAAAGCTTCCGAATCCTTCCTACCTTAGTAATCCTTGCACTTGCTCCAACTAATATTTTATGCTCTTGAATGCCCTAATAATATATGAAATGAAATATGGAAAGAAATGAACATATACGAGTATCGTAATCCCTCATATAGAGCACACGAACAAAGTATTCCACACGGCAGAGGTACGGAATGGATCGAGTCCCGCAAAACCAACGAAGCATTCAATCTCCATAGAAACGGAGAGCGGATTCATCTGTAGCCTTATTGCATAAGAACGTAAAAGAGAGGGAGTATATGGATTGGGTGGGGCAAATAAATATGTATTCCGATAACCACAATTTACTGCATGAGTAGTTGATGGGCCGGAGTCTTACTCTCAACGCATCACGCTGACCGTTGCCATCACCTCCATGATTAACGCAGCTGTGGAGTCGGGGTCGTCACGCCGGGTGAGCATCGCAGATACTCAATAGAGGGTGGGTGGATTTCAGTGCGTGCGGAAGTATGAGTGATCGCCGGTGGTCAAAAAGGTAATCGACTCCCCTCGTACGTAACACTGCCGGGGTCGACGGTGGCACTGATCCATTTTACCTCTAATGACCCGCCATTGTAGACCCACTAACTGCGACTGCCGTCATTTCACGAAGGGAGAACGACTACTTCAAAGCGCCCATGTAATGCATCGGTTATGGAAATGCTCTCCGCGCGAACACCGAGGCTTTAAATAAAGCCACTAAGAATTCAAGATAAAAAAAATCTGAGTCGATAAACCTGTTTGTGAAACGCTGCTCTCGCGTCGTTTGCGAAGTATGATCGCCTTATTACGGATGTATAAACAGCCACCGAGGAACGGGTTCGTCTTCTTGTGTGCACTCCTAATGTTCTTGTGGTTTACAGTTCACAATAAAAAAAAGTGAGCGGGCATTCCGAATGGGAATCGGTGGGGAGACGTAAAATGAATGGCGGAGTCGGTAATAACCGGATGATCGTATAAATTTTCCCTTAGGATTAAGGTCTTCACACACATTTGTCTCCCGAGAATGCGTCACGACCGAATCCATTTAATTAAGAAAACGCGGGAATTTAATTAAGAGTCATTGATTATTTAAGTGTTATGAACAGGTCTTATGAACGGGTCCTAGGTAGGAGTACAAAAATAGAATTAACAAGGCAGCACCCATGCTCCAAACACTAATCCAACTATATGAACTGATTATTAATGCGTTTATTATACGCTAATACTTGTTATACCGCGTACACTAATTTAAACTAATGCCCTCACGTAACACCGATAATGCATCAAAGGAAATCATATCCAAACGGAATCTCTATGCGATTGCTTAGCCAAAATTGAAAGAAGGAAATTGATCGACCGAAATTGGAGTCCATTAGATTTTCCTATTGTTTTTTTTTTCGCTGGACGGACTAAGCCCCTAATTGATATTACGAACCACCTCCAACATTAACTCGATTAATTAAATACACGCCCGCAGCAGAAACCTGTTATAACCGTTTGAGCAACACCCGTGGGTGCTCCACAAACTCGCTCAATCACGGGTCAGAGAAGTGCCACGGGAAAGACAGCCGTGGCATCCGGCCGTCTTTCCCTCCATGGAAAATGGTGGGAGTGGAAAACAAAGGCATTTTTAACGTTTGTAACATTTGTAAAAAGAATGACAGGTAAGTTATAAGACTCTTGATACCCCACAAACGGTTCTTTTACGCAGGCTTCCCTGCCCCTGGCCATCAAAACCGCATTTAAATTAAACTAAAAATGGACTCATAACAACTCTGAAAACCCCCCTCCGCCTACCCTCCCCCACCCGGTAAACCGTTTGGATAATTCATAGAAAATAATTAAATTAATTAATACATACAGCTCCGAAATTACTAATTTACGAGTGAACATACGCACACCTGACAATTTTGAGAGAGCCAGATAATAAAAACACGATTCGAGGATTTCATACTTATTGTCCACGGGTGAAAACCGATAAGGGTTACTCTAAAATACTGGCAGCGATGATGAATTGCTCACTTAAATCAGCCTAGGCGCAACACTCAAATGATATAAAGAGAATATAAATTATCATTGAAAGTGAAGATGCCTAAAATACATTGGATTTCTAAAAGTGTACATGACGGTAAAAATTAGTGCAATCGACAAGGTCTACTATTGCCAAATTAACTTCATTAATAAGACTAATATCCCGGCGAAACTTGATATTTGGACACACTGTCAACCCTTGATACCTAGTAGATACTCACGCCTGAAACGTCTCTTTTTAATTCTTGCTCATTATAATTTTTTTAAATACATTATCATGAGGTACAGGGAAAGGCTTTGCCCCACCTACCCTGATGTGTGATTTTCACACGTGGTTGGGCTTAGTATTGGGTGAACTCTACCATCACCTATCAAACCGACCTACGGTTTGATAACTTAGTTTTAATATTATTATGAAAGTGAAATGAAAATGGACAGAAAAATACATTTTTAGGATATTCATCATTTTTGATAAGAACGCTCACTTCAATGACCTCTCTGGAATGTCCTGGGTTTTGTATTATTCCTGAATTCATCCCATTTCTCACGGCATTATCACCAGGGAAAACTCTTCCCAATATACGAGAGAGTAAGAGAGTATCCTCTCCGCAAAAACAAGCCGTGAAAGCAATTGCTGGATTTACAATTAAAGAACATGACAAGCCCTTTTTCTTATCTTTGAAAATCTTAACCCTGCATCACTATCCTACAATGCTCATCTTTTCTCAAGGAAGATCCTAATGTCTTCCCACCTAACACTTCTTTCCACCCCCGTGACAGTCAAAATGAGAGTGAAGAGTACCTCAAAAAAATTTAACTCCAGCCTCAGCAGCCCACATTTTACATATGCTCGCATTTACAAACCACCTTCCTCCAAAACTGAAAGGCTTTTCAGCTCTAGGGAAATTTAGAAGAGAACTAAAGATTTTCCTTCATGATAATGTGCGGTTCAGAAGCTGTGCACAGTAAAATTACCAAACAATAATACACCATCATAATGAGAACGTCAAATATTATACTACATATCTAACCCGCTTAACTCTACCAGGATGTACTATAATATATTTACTGCCATTAAACCTAAGTATATCAAAACATAAAACACATATAAAAATGGAATCTGGAGCATCATCGACCATACCATATAAATTATAAATGCAATGGTGCACGTTAAAAAAATGAAATTTTGCCACACAACTTATATCTATACATATACAGGTAGTAATTTTTTTCTACAATGCACAAGATTAAACTCGGGTGAGGGAGAATTGGTTCCATTTCCTATTTGGCGAAAGATATAAATTGATCTTTTCGTAAAACACTGTGGTTTCCAAATGGATTTCGAGGAAAATCGTCACAATAAATATCACTTCCTCGATATTCGCTGGAACCGGTATTTTAGAAGAGAAAACTCAAAAGCACATATCTTTCATAATGCTATTCCACAAAGTCACGCATTTACTATTCCACAAAGTTACCGCCGCCCCCGCACAAGTCGGCGAATTTTTTATTTTGCGAAAATTGGCAACCGGCATCCTTTTTCATTTTCCTCCCAAATATCTGACATAACGTTTCCTCCCGCCGGGTAAGCCGAGTTTCGATTGCATGCCACTTTCATTCAAGAACCGATCGAGAGACAGAGAGGGAGAGATACACCGTGATGCCCTTCAGCTCCCGTTGCTGTCGACTGGATCACGCCTACACATACCACCCGACTGCCTACATCTCGAAAATAGAATGGAGAAAAAAAATGGAGTCTCAATAACGTGATTGCCAACGGACGTACCACCCACACCCGTCCGTCCGGCCAGCAAGACAAAAGCGGAGCGAAGAACTGGTGTAACATCGGGGGTAGTTTTACGTGGGCAGGCGGGATGAGAAGAGGAATGGTATGGAATCGAACGGTATGTCAATGGAACAGGAAAAGTGCCCGTGCGTAGGGGGAGGAGCAAGACGGGACACGGGGTTAAATATTTTTTCTTCTCCTTCCTCACCGCGTGGGCTTCATTCCGAGGGTGAAGGAATGGGGGAGGGGAGAGAAAAGGGGAGGGGAAGCCCATTTCTCCTGTTTCCGTGCGCTCTCTCTCTCTCTCTCTCTCTCTCTCTCTCTCTCTCTCTCTCGAGTCCCTTTTTAAGGCGGGATGGGGAGGGAGGGAGAGAGAGTGTGGGGGGAGGGTAGACACCGAACCACGTCCCCTGGGAGATCGGCAACGTGTAACGCCTAACGGAATAGACCCCGTGACCTAACGGACTGCGAATGGCAGCAGCCAAGGTTCGAGTGGACGACGTCGCCAATGCCGGGCGAGGGTTCCGCGACACGCCGGGTGGCACCTCCGGGAGAGGCGGGGCTGCTGCCCTGGTGGGGTGACGCCACCGACCCCTACCGAGATTGAGGGCTGAGCAATGACGAACTACCAACAATATATAGTACATACGGGCGACGTGGTAGTCCAGGAGTAGGGCGTTGGACAACTGGCCAGAGGGCTCGGGTTCGACTCTTGGGCACGCCTCTCACGACACCCGAGGTGGGTGGTTTTTCGAGTATCAGATCTTTCTGGGAAACCATACATCGGTTAAACACAGATATAAATCGGGAATAGATAATATCGTCCATTCGCCAATTTTCACATTATGAATTTTTTAGAATTTTAGTGGAAATGGATATCTTATAGAGCGACAAAGCAGTCCAGGTGACCCCAATAGAGATGCTAACCCTGACGCATGCAACCATATCGTTAATAAACAACAGATTCGATACGCCATCTGGTCGATATAGTCAAATGCGATACCGATGACAGTCCCAATTGCCCAATTAACTCGACACGGTCGATATTGCCCGATATAACCGATCATTATCGTCTCGTATATAGACCGTCACCACCTCGATATTTTCTTGACACCGTGGGAGGAAATCATTAAATGAAGATCAGACATCCCAACCCGGATCCCTTCCCCAGAGTCCGCCGGCCACCTCCCTGTTTGCTGGGCTCGGGAATGGCGAGCGGGATGGAGATAAAAGGCAATCACCGCGATTCCCAGGCTGGAAAATAGTTTCGGAACCCACTACGCCCAACGAGCAGAGGCGGGGGAGAACATATGATCATGATTCCGACCGTGACTAAACACATACCCTTTTCATCGAGAGGCGGCATCTGGCGCTGGTCATACGATTCATAACGGCAGATGCTCATATGTCGAGGGAGAAATGGATTTTGATTGATGCTTTTCACGAGAAGGAAACCTAAAGGAATGCTGGCAGGGATAAGGACTACACATATGCTGGGAAAACGTAATATTTTCAACACCCCTGCTTTGCATCCGGCTTATTCAAAGCATTATGGTCTTTACAGATAGATTTGGGTCGGACCAAGTAGACTATCAAATAGTGACTTCTACAGCATATTCGCACTACATAAAATAGTGCGCGTCTTACACTTTTTCTTTCTTCAGGTCCTCAAATCTTTTAACCCATTTCATGCGCCCAAGAGATGGCGATATGAAGTTACACACACATAACTAAATGACTACATAAACAAACATGCCCATTACTTTCCTCCTTTCTCCGCGCTTACCCAACATTCTTCCTATTAATAAAACCTTTCAATTCAAAACCCTCATGGCCTCTCAATACAGTACCTAATCAAAGAGATATCCAATATATTAAAGGTAGGCTTTATACGGTTCCTAACAATTATTATATAAGGTGTATTTTTTTATTCTTCATGTTTGCCTTAAACAATTGTCCTAATCAATTCTTTGTACCTTCTATCTGCATTCACGTCGCGTAAAAAACTCTTTATTTTCTTTCTTTCTGTACTTTCCTGTATCAAACTCTTCACTAATCCTTTCTCCATATTTGTACTCGTTCCCTCTTCATTTATCTCTTCCACTCGGTAATCATTTCCTTTGACAGCTCAACCCGCTTCTTTCTATACAAATCTACCAGTTGCTCATAACTAACGCTCTTCAATGCAATCCCTATCCTATCCCTCCTTTTTTTAAATGTTTCATTACTTTCATTTCCAAGCAATTACCTTCACCCAATATATTTCGCAATCATTCTGTGAGGCGTTCAACAATTACTGGAATTCCTGGAGTACCTGGCTAATCACATATGAATAAACGTAGCTCACAATCTAATTGATCACATTTTCAACAAATTCAAGATTTTATAGAAACAATTATAAATTATAACAAAGTCGGTGAAAAATTAAAAAAATTTAATTATTTATTATTAGGTAATCTACCGGTTAAGGTAGGTTTTTGGATGGACACAACTATCAAATAAACATTTTGGAACTCCAAATAAAACCCAATCCAGCAACCTAATCTACATCAGTTTCCTCTTCATCTCTGTGTACTATAGAAACAATGATCACTAGATATTTGAGGTATCACTATATTTCAGGTATTTGCAATAATTTTTCGGAATACACCATGCGGATCATTGGCATGTGAAATGGGTGACGCAAAGGCTCCAGCAGAAGAAATCCTTTCCTTGTTCCTTGCGTGCTTCTCTCCAAAGCTGAGGCTGTTTTTCTTCTAACCTTTCTCTTCTTCTCCTCCCTCTCCCGCTCACCTCAGGGGCTAAATCGCTGCGCTTCTGCATCACCCATTTAGTCTGTCAAGGCACGCCACTATTCGGTGTTATGGGTCGACATCTATCACTTAAGGTGTAAATCAAAAGAGCGCAAGAAGGATTAAGGAAGAGAAGGCAGGTGGACAGAAACTCGACGCCACTACGTATTATCATACTTGGAACGAAAGTCATCGATCATTACCGTCTCCGATGAATTGAATGAGTTGAATTTAAAACATTGATAAAGAAATTCCACAGCAAAGATCAAGATACAAGGCAGAATCCCAATGTGTTCCAGGGCACCAGAAAGAAGTTAAGTGCACTTCCGAGATCAACCTTCCACTTCAATCGCCATTTTTGCATCCTGCCATTTCAATCCCAGAGAATTAGCACATATTCTGAATGGGTCATGCTTAAATTAATTACAAGTCAAAACACCTAATGAATAATAAATATTACTGGTCAAACGATTTAATGTCGAATTTCAGCAAACATACGCATGGAAGAACATGTTTCATAGAGCCATTTTGGTCAGTGATCTAACGATAAGAAAGAGGCTTGGAAGGATGATGGCTTTGATCCTGAAAACTATTGAACGACGTCATGATTTTCTCGGGGTCAAATACCTCATTATACTAAATCTTCTTTCAGATCCATATATTTTCCACATTTCTTCATGCCGTATACAATTCTTGTACCTTTCCTACCACTACCTCGCTTACCTAAGATTCTGGATTCTTGTAGAGTCTCTAATATCATATAGCTCCTCAAAATATTTCCAAAACTTGCTTCTTGCCTTGTTCCAGTTTCTCTCAAGAACATTTCCCTTCCACGACTATAACTAACCCTTTGTGGGTTTAAGGTGTTGTCTTCCTCTCTTTTCCGATTCTTTTCTCCATCCTTTTCCGAACCCACATCTCAAAAGCCTAAAATTTACGCCAATTCTCTTTCCTTAAAAGCCAGGTTTCATAGCTACGTAACGCTACGCTCCACATGTCTTCACTAATCTTTTGATCACCAATTTACTTCAAAGAGTCCCCATCATCAAAATTCTATTTTTGTTGAAAGTTTTTCTATTAATATAATTTTTCTTCAAATGCTCATCAGTACAGCCATTTTCGCTCGCACAAAACTGTCCAAATACGATAACTCTCCTACCTTGGTGTTAAAGTCCCCTTCCCATTTCTAGATAATCTGACACAGGCAGCTCAAATGAAAAAAATGTATGGAAATTAAGTCGTATTTACACGATAATATTTTCATTCGCAGTCTTGGGTGCATCACGGTGAGCGCTCATAAAACACAGCCTATCTGTCAATCGCAATGGAACGAAAGCACGAACCCTTCGGGACATTGGTGAACACAGATACCACTGATAATCGAGTCATTTGCTACGGTTAACAAACAACGATCTGGGGGGTGGGGGAGACGATCCCCGCCCAGGCGCCGTTTAAACCGCCCGCTGCTTCGGGTATCTGCGGAAATGCGAGGGAACAGGAGGAATCTAAGAATTCAAATGATTCCACGGCCGCCGCGGATGATAGCGGATTATGGAGTCCCAATTAAAACCCAATAGGACGCCAGCGAAAGGAATGAGTCTCGTAAATCTGAAAGCTCATGCGATTACTACATGGAAACCCTTTGCGCCCCCGTGTGTGTGCAAGGGCAGAGTGTGCGTGCACAAGATAAACTCAATTAGAGGCGCGAGCGGCACGCGGCGGCAGATATAGAGGGACTCGGGCGATCCAACTTTCTAATGGGGTCGGAGGAGGGGGTGGGGGTTCCATGAGGGTGAGATCTGAAAAGAGTGGTGAGATTGCAAGAGCAGAGGAGCGAGAAGGAAGAAGGCGGGTGAGGAGCGGAGCGAAATAGCCGAGGAATGCCCGTGGAGGGAAGGGCGGAGGGAATGCGCCTGGTGCGACTCCCGAGGGGGAAGGGGAGAGAGGGTGGATGGAGGAGGTAGAGTGGGAGTGTTGGTGGCGAGGAGGAAGCGGAAGGTAAGAGGCGGTGGTGGACGGGAAAATAGCGAGGGAAGAACAAATGGAATGCAGAGAGGGAGGTCGTAAAACGATTCTTGGAAGATGCGGATGGGAAGAAAAATGAGCGGGCCGCAAAGGGGAGGGGAACGTTGGGGGATGGATGTCGGCTGGAAGAGGGAGGCGGTGAGGAATGATCGACGGATGGGCACAGGCGGAGAAAACAATGGGAAAGGTAGAAGAGATGCTGAAAATAATATGAAAAAGATAACGTTGATTTTTTTCCCGGGAAGTCAAGATCCTATGAAACAAACACGGTAGCAATTACGGGAAGTGACGTGATAACACGCGGGTGTATCAAAATACAGATACTGAACTAAACTAATTAATTTTCGCAGGCAATTACATATAGACAGGGTTGGCTGACCCTCAAGCATGTGTGCCACTACTGGCCTGTTATCTTCACGACGAAATGCAAAACCTCCATCTTTTGCTCTTATTGATACTCCCAACGATTAAAAAAATCACAAAAAGGAGGGAATATTAAGGGTACCACCTAAAATAACGAAAATTATGCGCGTCGAGTATTAACTGTCAGCGAAATCTTGCAATAGTTTTTATTTTCATTTTAGTAGAACGTCACATGATTGCCTTTTCCTTCTCATCCACCGGTTTGGTTTTATGAATACGGTAAGTTGTCATGGTGAGCCAATGAAAAACATTTGGAATTCTTTGCGCTGCTATAAAAATATGATACGCTAAGTAACAACGCCTTAAATGCTTAGGCAAAGGAACAATAATTCAATATTTCGGCTTCGGGAAAGGGAGGGAGTAGGAAACTGAGGCACAAAATATTATAAAAATTCATCATATACGCATCACAAATCAAATAGCACGTGTATATGTAAATTAGATTTACATTTCGTTTATCCAATTTGAATTACCAGAATGTTTCCAAACAAGAACTTAATTCCGAATATCATAGGTTTTACTGAAGAACTTGGACATCTCTCAAAACAGGAGGGGAAGAAAAGGGAGGTTGGGAACGAGCAGATGCGAACATTTTAAAGAAATAAGAGTGGTAAATATGGATAAAAAATATGTTACGACTAGAAAGGCTTTGAAGGTTTCAGTGAGGTAGAGCCAAAAGAAGGGGGAGCCTACGGAATGACTACGACAGTTTAATGAAAGAGGCGATTTTTAGGAAAAATACGACGGAATTAAGGTAACAGGGAGCGAGTTTAATTTCCATTGTTAAAATAGCTTCGCTCTTGAGGTCGTTCGCTTATTTGGTAATTACGAGAGGGACGCAATGAGGAAGAAAGGGAAGGCAAAGGGGAAACCATGAGTCGGCTACCTCTTGCTAAAGATAATCAGCGAATTTGAAGGAATTTTCGTGTAGTACGCAATTAAATCTGCCACAAAAACCCAGGAGGACATGATTATTCCATAGAATCTAGAAATCGGAAATAAAATTAGGGTTGCACCCATTTCCAGCGAGTATTATAACACTACTCCATTATCATTTTTTATTGCATGGGTCTCAGTGTATTCCAGGGATAAAAACTATCTTCGCCTGATTTAGGAGCTACAATCGTGTTTCTTCAGCGATTAACAGCAAGCACCTATATTAGTTTGAGTATCACTCACGTTTAACCATTTATGATAACGGAAATTCGTCGAGGGAATAAATGTACACTATTAAAAAGGCCAGTGGGACTCATTTGCGCCGAAGTGGTAGAAAAGATTGATAAGAAGTACAAAAACAAAACAATTTTTCTAGTTTAGTACAAATAATCAATTCTATTAACACTCCCTTCGTCTATTTTTAAAGTAGCCTATATATTATTCCCAGTGGTTTGCGGTAGTCCAACGCTCTAGCGATTCACCTGCAGCTCCAACCAAGCTATGAAATTTTTCGGGTACCAGATCTTCCTGGGAAACCATTACCGGCACAGGAAAAGGAAACTGGCCCCCCTGCCCCTGATGTGTGAATTCCACACGCCGTTGGGCTTAGTACTGGGTGAATCCTATCATGACCTACACAAACCGACCTTAGGGTTGATTATGGTTTATTATGGTATTAATATGGTTATAGGTTACAATATCCTGGATTTTTTTCAGTATTTAAATGTAAATGATTTTTTTCACTAACCGTAAAAACCAATACTAAATATTCTAGATAGAAGAGTATAAATCGCATAGATAATAGAAACACAGCAATTCTACAATTAATATTTATTGCAGACAATGGTTTCGCCACTAAGTGGCAGCATCAGGGGTGATGATTGCCATACAGCGACGAAGCCATGGTCGCAAATAAATATTAAATGTGGAATTGCTGTGTCTCTATTATCTATACAATGGAGAAACTCTACCTAGTAAGCGCGAAAACATTGTCATAAGAGAATAAGTGTTCATCAATAATTTTTCAGCGGAAGTACATTCCACCAATATACACTTATTCGAATGTAATTGGACTTCATCGCAAAAACTTATGTAATCCTCTACGCGCATTTTTATCCTGTGGGGTTGTTGTTCAACACGCAGAAGGATATGGACACTGAAACTGTCCCAACCATAATAATCAAAGTTTGACTGCCTATTATTTGACATTTCTTCCAGTACCACCAAAAAGAATCAACAGTTAATCATGCAGTCAAACCATCCAAAATGTTCGGCGAGGCATGACTCATGAAGACAGATAACTGTAATGACTAACCGATAATAATAAATAACCAATGATGCGGAATGATTTACGATCAATTGATTCGAGATCAATGAAGCGTTGCAGGAACCGGGCCCATATTTGCGATTGATTTCCAGACAACTTAAAAATGAATGTCTTTAAATAATACAATATTTTCTGTCACAGAAAATCCCACTGATTAAATCCGCATGACCGGCAAAAACTCTTTATCGAGTTTCATTTGGAACGAAAGGTTCCCGCCATTTTATTCACCAGGTGCTTATTTTTACCATTCCATCTCCCATCCTTAAAAACTTTCGCTAACCTCGGCTGTCATCCTCCCTCACACAATATGCTACAATTCATGTAGGAGCTGGGATAGGTTTAGTGGCTGAAGGGCATCACGAAGAGTGGACCAAAGGGAGTGGAAATGGGAAGAAGGTAGATTAAACCAGCCGCGACAAGAAGAGAAACGAGAAAATGCTGGCAATGGGCACGCGTTGGTTAGGGACAACACCTATGGGCCCAACGATCCTTTTATTACCTCGGCACTTTTTAACTTGGAAGAATTTAAAACGCGCACAGAAGATACCAAGATCGTGCTCTCGGATCACGCACACGATATGTGGCAACGCTTAACATTTACTGCTGTACTAATCGAACCATTCCGGGTCCTAAACCATCAACCGTCATCCCTCAAGTCTCTTCGGTGGGCACGCGTATGTTTCGAGAGACATAAAGTAAGCACATTAACTTCATATGGTAAGTGAGAGTATTATTCTGGAGTACTTTCATGTGTACAAGCTACTTGTAATTTAACATGAGACTTCTAGAAAGTTTATAAATGCCATTTTTCAGAGCTCTCTCTCTCTCTCTCTCGCTTGCGGAGTAGGCGGAGTTACGATCCCCCTTAGACGAATTTCATTTCCTAGAAGAAATAAAAAGAAAAGGAAAAAGATATGATCATATTGCTATGACGATACCATGTATCCCTAAAATATTCTCTGATCCGACAAAGAAATCACTGGAGTAAATCAAATTCAGCGCCAGAAATATATTCCCCACCAGAGTGGGTTTATCCTAGAAGCGCTATCCATTAAGCGCTACATTTATATTTTCAATGAACATTAATACCACCTATATAACAAGATAACATGACAATTTAAAATAATTTTGGGACTCCTTTTTCTTCCAGAAATACCCAATATCAACGTTAACATCTTTCCACCTCCAACGCAATCCCTTTCCATTGCTGCTTATCGCTACTACATACTGCTTGCCAAGCTTGCTAGACATTTACTATGCACATACAGAAAACTAAATACTACTTCTACGACAGTAAATGTCGACTTTATCCATTTATCAACGCCATTCCACCAATTTCACGAAGAAAATCTTATTCCTCTGGATCCGTTTTTTTCGCACCAATGAAAAGTGGCAGAAACAAATTTTCAGTAGAACGGCTACATTATATTTAAAATGTAATTTTAAGGTGAATTATTCTGTTAACACCCTTACGACACAATGACTCGAGCCATGTAACCAACGCAACTCCTCGCAGCTAATAGGAAACTTCAATTCCCCAGTTTACGTCAGTTTCAAAGATGACAAGGAATGCACTATTTATGGGAATAACGTGAAATGTACCAACGATGAGTTTTAGAGTCTGGGATTCATGAACTATTTGCTGCGAATTACATAACATTAACTTCCCTAAAAAAACAGAAATAAATAACATGCGAATGTTACGCTAACTATGAAACAGGAAGGATTAATAATCATTTGCATCTGTTTCTGAAAAAAAAACCTAATTGCCATTAGCAATGAAATCGTAAATGAATGCCAACTTGCACATACTGATAACACATAGTTTTTTTTACAAAATATATTAACAATCGTCCTGATAAAGTGAAATGTTTGAGGTTTGATATAGGAAAATCATCGGAGTCCGTATGATTCAAACGAGCAGTTCCTAGTTTATTACTTTTTTTTCTAATTACGCGACCACTCATGTGTCTGCAACCGTGGGGGGGATCCATTTGTTCAGCCTTCGGGCAAGTAATTAAGAAAAACTGGGAACATGAACAGACAAGGAAAACCGAGGGGAGGAAATGAAAATCAGCGAAAACGAGAGGAAAAAAATATATAAAAGGCTTGATGGAGAGAGATGTTGCCGTCAAATATGACATTGACGTAAAAGGATGGAGCAGAGGAGAAAGAAAAATTCCCTGGGAGGAAAAAAACTACGCGCTCGAATACTTCAAGGGGAAAAATCAACGCACCGATGCAAGTGAACGGCGAAATTCAAAATCCCCTCGCTCATTTAAAAGCATCTCGACAATTATTTGTCCTCCAGCTGCTTCACTTACTTCCATCGGCCTCACTTCCATAACTCAATAACGTCGCTTTTTTCTGCAAGGATAACCTTAACCTTTTGGAGCCTTATGGAGAATAATTTGATGATTCTATATACTGTACTATCGAGACCATTAATTACAACCGAGGCGATTGTACTTAGAAGAAAAGAAGATCGCTATCGTGCATACGCATTTTTTAACAAAGATGTTTTTAAAAATTATTCACAATAGAGATTTGAGAACTTTCCACAAATTTCAAATAACTAAGGATTACAGCAAATCATCAAAATACTCAATATACTGAAAATACACTTACAGAGCGTTTAAAGTATGGTAAAACTCGAAAACATTTCAAGGTTATTCTACAATAACAGCGGTACATTCCTAAAAAAACACATTTAATGTTTAGAAATATTATTTTTTTTTAAACATGAAGAACAAATGTATAGTCTTGAACTTGAGGTATGGAGGTATATTAGTTTACGTTGGGCTGTCTGACCGTATATTTTATTTTAATTAAATTTAACGCAAAATGATGACAGTTAATGGTTGCCTGTCCTGTGAAGAGAATTAAAAGACTTTTTCGGGTCGGGGCATAGACACCGAAGGGTTTCCTCACAGATTAATATAATTGCAGTAGATTTCTGAGAGAAAAACAGAGAGTGAAGTGGTGGATGGGGATAAAGAGGACTGCGATACAATGCAATCACATTCCAGCATTCGGTTTGAAAGAGGAACTCTACTATCTACGTTCCCGGCTAGATTTGAGGCTGGTGCAAAAGGTGATCTAGTCGTTAAAAATGAGTCGGAAGATATCTTTGAACATTTTATCGATGACGATACATGTAACTACATAGCGCAGCAAAAATAAACGAAAAAACTGCAGCAGAACACAAAAAGGAGAATCTGCGATAAAGACTGGGTTGACACCAGCGGGGATGAAATTAATTTATTTTTGAAATGATGCTGTTGCAAGGCATTATACATAAGGCCACTATTAGCAGCTGTTTCACTCGCAACCGGCTCTTGGCCACCCCCATTTTTTATGAAATGATAAGTGAGAAAAGGTTTATTCCCCTCTCGAGGTTTCTGCATTTTTCAGATAATAAATTGTTTGGTGACACCGGATCTCCAAAGTTGCTCAAAATATATCCTTTCTTCAATAATTGTATTAAAACATTTTTGGAGCGCTACATTCCCAAGGAAGATATGTCTCTCGATAAAGTTTATTACCTCAGAAAGGTCTACATTCCAAAACATACTCGAGGGCGAATTATTTTGATATCGCATCGTTAGCCAAAATTAAGGATAAATTTCAAAGTAGTCACTTCAACGATTGAAGCTAACTGATGACCGCAGCGAAATACCGTGGTCTGTCGGAAAACATTAAATTATTTGAATATTTTTCACCAAGAACGGATGAGTTAAAATCTGAAATAAGACATTACTTAAACCCAAATTTCCAATTTGCTGACTGGATTATACAAGATTATAATATTAGAAAAACAGCTGGCAGAGCCCACCTTTATTCCATGAATGGCACTCAACCGAAACTATTTCAAAAATCCCATGCTTCATTCAATCCTTTTAAACCTATTTCATTCCATCAGAACTTGGACCGCCGGCCATATGCCATGGGGTGGATTACAGAATATGTGGCAGACGGAGGAATAATCTTCCCACCGACAGCTTCGAACGGGCACCTAAAACAAAAATGGATCCTCTTCACCAGAATGAACTGCGCTGCGGTGTAAATTTTGTGAGAGGTTCACAAGCACGTTTCCATCAGTTAGAGCATCACCTCAACCGTTGGAATGGAACCGTTTCCGTGAATCGTCGGAGCCGACAGCCATAATCTAGTAGGAAACGTGGCGGGCGGCAACACGAAGGTCGCGATTCGAGTCCAGCCACGGAATACCCTTTCTGCTTCTGAGTAATTAATGTGATAATCGGGTTGGCGCGGTTGATACCGTACTCTCTCCCTGGATTGAGGGACCGGGTTCAAAACCAGAAGGTGACATATTTCATTGGTATCCCAATTTATACTTGGGGTGCTATGTGGAGCAAGCCGTCCTTCGGACGGACCGTTAAATTATTGATCCTTTTGTGCATTTCGTTAAAGTAGGTAAATGTCGACGCTGGGTTTCTCTCCACCAGCCTCCCACTCTCTGAAAATCCCACCACAACCGAGTTACCCACCAATCCCTAATGGCCTCAGCCACCGCTCCTATTAACTACTACTACTTGGTTACATTGTACTGCCTGTATCGGTGCCTAAGCCCTTGGGCGTAGGGGCGCAAAAAACCAACACATATTATCACTAACGTTGCTCTGGTGCCCGTATGTCGATGAATATCGGAAGCGAACGCTCTCGGAGACTTCAACGTGGGGACTAAGCCGATCCGTTCGTCGCCTTGGAAGTCCGCATTGTCTGCAGTCTCAACCGCCCTGGACTGGTCCGGTTCGTGGTGAGGGGGAAGGGTGGAAGGGACGGCGCGTCGCACCTCATCAACCCCTAATGTGATGGCTACCATCACGCACAAATTTTTTCAACCTCCTTAAAAACCTCCGCCACAGATTTTCGCATGGACTTCTGCTGCGGCGACGAATTTCAGGTGCTTATCTCTCGGTTGAATCGTCCGACCGAGAGTTGTTAGATGCCGTAAGTCTCTGGTTTCCCTATGGGAACGAAGGGAGAGGAAGGACAAGAAGGCTACGGAATTCCTAAGGTTCAGCGGCTCGAGAGTGGCTTCAACGTGTGCCACAAGCGCCGATTCATTAATTTCGAACCTCAGGGGAAGATGCCGTTTAGGGTGCCAACTCGATAGACACAAATGACGAACTGAAATTGGATTAAGAAGCGATTCCGTGACATGGAAACTCATGGTCATTGACGAGAAAACTTAGAAAACAAAAGACCACCTAAATTTGTCGTTTTTTCCCCCGCATGGAGTGGAATTTGGGAATAACTCAAAAAATTCCACTTGATGAGGGGAAAAAAAGAAACTTTGCACTTCCCCGCAAAGACTTAATACTTCACGACCATGGTTTAGATGCTGCTCATCATCATCACGTCACCCGTTGATGATGCGCAGCATCGAAACCACGGTCGTGAAATATTAAATCTTCATGCGGAAGTGCAAAGTTTCTTTTTTTTACCCTCATCATGAAGGAATTCCACAAAGTTAAACCTGAAACTGTTACGTTTGAATTCCACTTGATTTTCCAAAGCAAGTGAAAATCAGCAATGATTATCCAATCATTTCACTGCGCCAATTGTTCCATTCGGAAAAAGAACGAAGCTACTAAAAATATTACAGCATATAACCGTAATTTAATCATAACAAACTAACCGTTTATACAGATAGTAATGTATGTAGAGTGTTATAGACAGTAATGTCCGTTAAGTGAAATTAATAATAAAGGAGAATATTAAGCTAATGTTGAAAATGCAGGAATTAAGAATTTTGCCATAAATTTCGTAGTGAAGGAACGAAACGTGAATTTTATCCTAATCGCAACTTTTGAGAGAAAATGGAGTATAAAAATAGACAATGACTTCGGTCGAAAAATCAAAATTTTAATATTATCTAATTTGCCAGTCAGTAACTTTTCTTTGCCAGAAACGACAGAGCATTTTTAGTTGATGTGTTACATTTAAAAGACTGCCGATAAAACTGATGGAATTTAACCAAAAAAAGAAAAGTATTCGTAGGTCAAAATTAAAATGGACTCAAATTTGAATTTCAAACAGTGAAAATGGTATAAATTCCTAGATTGAAAGTTTAAATTCTAATAGAAAACGCATTATCCATTTAAACCACACCACTGACACTCTTAAAGGCTTGACCGTAAATCAAAAATCTGAATCGTATTCCAAAAGAGTCCGTTAAACTGTTTGAACAGGATTAAGCTTTCGAAGCATTTGGAAACAAATGCACCCGAGATTAAGCCGTACGAGGGTACGTGTGCTGCAATCGAAGGAGGAAATTACGAGATTCTAAAACTTCTGTTTATTTCGTGAATACTTGGACATGGATGTTTTGGTTAACGAGGCACGCCTCAGCTCGTCAATATCAGGGTTCGAAAAAAGTAAACGCTTTCCTTGAAGGGTTGACGTTAATAGAGGGTAGCGACAAACTCGAGGGGCGAGTAACGGAAATTACCTAGCCGCGTGAAGCATTTATCTTCAGTAGGTAGCCTGCTTCCAAAGGCCCCCTTCACATGAGATGGAACACCTAATGATCACCAAGCCCCTCACCTGGAGTTTATCTGCACATGAAGGGCGCGGAGAGGCATGACCGTGGCACATAGAAAAAACGAAACTAGGTTTTCATTGAAAGAGAAAAAAATAGGGCTAGGCGAAGAAGATTGGCCTGGTATACCGCAAGGGCGTTGATAATGAACCTCCACGGATTTTTTGTTCCTTTTCGGAAATCCCAACCGCCACTCGTTCGAATCTCCGCAACTCTTCGACGACCCATACCTCCTGGTGGTAATTACGATTTTGTTTTTAAATAAAAACTTCTTCGTCGCTCCAGCCCATTAACTTAGCGAGGACAATAATAAAAATACAAAGCCGTTCTAATTTAGTAGCAGCAAGTTCGTAGCAATTTTTCCCATGGCCCATAATGGGTACTATGCTGTAGTTATTTATGACACCAGACATGAACACGATTTGGAATTAAATCGGCTTTACCTTAAAAAAAATATTAGCAATAATAAATAAACTAAGTGTTCACGTGCCTATGTGGTCTTATCCAAATGATGTGCGGTTGAAATTAAGTGATCGATTATTTTTGGGTTCTGTTCGTCTACCTAGAGCATAACGAATTGTTAAAATATTCAGAGTTCCCGCCTATTGTTAAAGCCTATCAACATAGTTTTCGACCCGTAATTTTCTCACTATGCTTTGTCAGTAACATCAATTAACATGATTCATGGTTTTAAGTATTCAATATGAAAAGGCTGAGCCAGAAGTCAAGAACTACAATAATGTTGCCTAAAGGACTATCAAGCTATTAAAAACCTATTACAAAAACCAATAAATCATTTACTCAGAAAATGCACAGTTGTAATGGTGACAGTAAAACAATGTTACACCATCGGTAAGAAATAGAGGTCTTGGGTCGGATATACTAGATCAAGGAATGCATAGATCGTTCCCGGTGTGCGTTATGCAACATCACTATCTTATGGTTATGTCATGTCTCAATTCCACCGTTAAGGTACCGTACATAAATACCGTCACACTGTTTTTGGCTGTTTTAAACCCTCTCCGACCCTTGTTGTCAACTTATCACGTGACCCTCTGCCTCGTAGAACGACACTCCTTCACATTATACCCTTAAATTGATTTTACAGAACGTCCTTGCCTCAGCAAGTAACGGTTATAATTTACCATATTCTTGATGCATGAATCAAAGAGTTCTTCAAAGAATTCCCGTTACACATTCACAGAAAACAAACATGTTAAACAAAAAACAGAAACTTTTCAAAAAGCCAAATTTGCATAACATGAGGGAGAAACTTTATTTTAACTCCCGCTGTAATTTAGAACCAATCGTTACTTACATTTGTTACCAAGTAGCATTTTCAATACCAGGGCAAGTTAATGAAACCAGAGAGCACCGAGGATTTGTAAATTTTGGTCGAGTCTACCGTTACGTCACGCATGGCCAAAACCCTCCTCCCTTCCCTCCCCCCGTTTCCCTCAAACCCACTAAAAGTGCGTGAGGTCATCCATGGGCGGGACCTTATTAAGATTCCCGCTTTTTCAACTGTGTCGATCTAAACGGGGATGGGCGGTTGTCTTTACAGATTCGCTCATGCAATCGGACTACCCTGTGTTCACGGTGTACGCGCAGAAGATGTGCCTGGAGGAAAGGGTCCCTTGCGAACGGGCATGGGTGTCGGAGAGAGTCCTTGGCTACGAGATGGTGGGCAACAAAGCCAAGGGTCGACCCGCCGTCAAGACGTCCTCGCGGCAGGAGTGCATGGCTCTTTGCCTACAGCGGCAGAACGAGGAGGGCCAAGTTCCGTGCAGGTATGTACGCGCGTGCTGCGGATGTGGAGCGACACTCCAAAGAACGGTTGCAATAAAATAAAAAATACTTCTGACGAAGGTCCTCCAAACTGCCGTCATATACATGCGTGGCGAAAACATGTCGAAGTCGGTCAAAGACGAAGCAAAACCGCAAGGGATTGAAAATAATGTATCCGCGAAAATGTCCTCGGGGCCATAGTTTCGCTCTTCTCGGAAAGGAAGATAATTGAGATTGTGTTAACCATCACTGGTGGGGAATGATGGAAAATGAGCCTTTCTTCCAAAGTTCATGAAGCGCTTTTTTGCTGCTCAAAAATTTGAGTCCCATTACCTCGGTAACCAATGAACTGAATCAGTTACGTAATTATTCAAGAATGATTTAAAAGAGGGACAGCGTTTTCAGGGCAAACATTAGTGACAGTTTGAACTACAAGTTGCAAGCAAGACCAAAAATCTCCTAACAATAATAGATGCGAATATCACATGTTTCTTAAATTAACAAGTTTGAAACCCTCCAGAAACAACGAGGCAATAACATTTTCATCGCAAAATCATGAAAACAGTTTTACCAGCTAAGAAACATCAAAGAGCAAATAAAATTTTCACTGACATCCGTAACGTGTTTTTGCTTTGGAGCGATACTAAAGTTGAGCTATGTTATTTTTAGAAAGACAAAATAATAAGTTGAAATAAAAATTAACTTAGGCTATAATAACTGGATTGAATACAAAAATATTTTATTACAGCACTTTTCCGTGGAAGTCTTGAATATATGAATACATATATACACATATATATAATTATATATATACATACATAAAAATATATAATGCCAATATAAACAATACATCGTATACGTTTTCCTTTTCAGCTACGAAAAAAAACTAGTAACCCAAAGCTTTCTGAAATTGGGTATTAAATACGTTTCGGAGTCTGAAACACAGATATCTAATATGAGCTCAGTAAACGATGTGTATGTTGTCCAACTAATTAAAAAAATATAAAACCAAGAGCCGTATTTTGGATATTATTTTATTACTCACTCAGCCATTCATCCACCATAAGAGAAAGGGGCGGAGGAGAATAAATGGAAAAACCTATTTCCTCAAAATAAATTATAATATAAAATACAATAGTATAATTAAAATAGAGGTCAAATTCCAAATAAGAAATGACCATTTTGTAAACTCTGACCGAGGGTGCTATTAGTACGTTAATACATGCTAACAAAGGGTAAAAAAAAACGTTATATGATTACACACAAAACGGCAATAACGTAACTAAACCTTGAAGCCTACAATGGTCAAGAAGTTCGGATAATAAGGCGCTCACCACGTTATCAAAAGGTCGGGTTTGAACCCTGACCCTCGCATGAATTCCACTTTGCTTCGTAACTGTTTTACGTATGTGGAGCGTACGGTACGATATGACCCCAACCGTAGCAGCACCACAAAATCACCACCATCACTTCGCCCTACATTTTATTTGGCTCTGTGATACTTTAAGATGATTCCATTTGATACGCAGAGACTCCTTTGAGACATCACGCACTTTTCAAGGCGCAGAAGAGAAATTAGAATAAGTTAAGAATGCAGATGATCCGGAGGAGATAAAAATGAGCGGGAGGCATGAAACGAAATTCGGATGCCCAGTGAAAATGTGACAGATGAAAAACAGTGGCGTCACTATTTCCTACGCCGTAGAGAAAACAAATCAGAACCAAGTGGGGAAATCGTCTTCGGGGAAATTTGCTTTCTGTTTAGCCGTTTGCACATGCATAAATATAAACATGAAAAAAATCAGTACATCGGCCACAAAAAAAACAGAAAAAATACCCTGGCATCCATTTTAAAAGCATTCTTGTTTAAATACCGAAGGTACACTTATGAAACCATTTATCTGTTACTTGAAGTTTGTAAGATATCTGAAACTGTAAGCTCGCTCAATGGTGCCTCTAAAGCAAAGTTTTTTCTCATTGGACAAGGTTAAGCATGCGTAATAATAAATGGGGTAAGGAAAAGAAATTACTAAGAGCGTGTAGAAAGTATCCGAAATACTAAATGAGAGACAACATCAATAAAACTGACATTTTCCTTAAGGAAATTACAGCTCAACTAAGCAAGTTGGACTAAACTTCTACAATCAACTTAACTACCACAGAGAGCAAAAGATTTAAAAAATATTTTTTGGGAAAATATAACTTCACTACCATTTTCGTGACTTCCAAGTAAAAATATATTTTCCCGGGGATGTTCAAATAAATTTTAAATGTTCATGGCCTATCAATTTGATCCGCCAAAAAGGACATGGGAGAAAAGGGGGTGTTAGGACAGCAGCCATGAAATATGTGATGCTCAAAAGAGTAAAATGAATCATTGATTCCATTTGTTGGACGTCCTAACTGTCAAATACTGTAATATTATAACAATCTTCCAATTGAAAAAATTGCGTTTTAGTGAAAAGGAGGAGATTAATTACCCCTTTAAGTGGCATAATAATGGCATTCATTCTGTCAGACGAGAAGAATTTGATTCGCTCAACAGCATTCATTTTCTGGAGGATTTTGTTTAAAACATTCATATTTTATGTTTTGCATGTGATTTTAAAATTATTCCGGGCGGACCTTGAGATTCAACGGTTGGGTTTTATTCAACGTAAAAATCTAACTCTGGGCCATTCGGAGAGTTTAAGTCTGAACGATTTCGCAACCTAATACAGGTTCTCTAAGCCCAGAATGTCGATTACCCGCGATCAGACTGCAAGGTCAAGAGAAAGTCCAACCTCAGCCGATCGTTCAGGTACTCGTTTCTTCCTAGCGTTTTAAACCACGCTTCGACAAAAAAACTTGTGCGGTACATGAAACGGCAGCGAGATGACGAACATTTTTCGCGCGTACTGCAAGCAGAACACGTAACCGAATGAAGAACTAAATACCAATCCACAAGGCATGACCAACTTCCTAACGACACCACGTTCAGTTGGGTCTCGAAAATTAATTGTGGCGCGAGGTTCTCAAGGAACTGGATCCTCCCATGTTTGGGGCCTTTGGGAGATCGAAGGGCACGAGGTTGCAACGCGCCAGCGACCGCGGTAGGTCACCGCCGCCAGCGCGGCCGGCTCGACCCTTAGAGAGGAAGAGAAATTCCCATCCACCCTCCCCGACCGTCAACTCACCACGATCCCACGCTTTGCCTTGCTTTCCTTAAGCTTCGAATGATACCAGTGACCGCATTACCGGCCTCGCTCATTACCGGGGTCAAGTTCAACGGCGCGCGTGCCGATCCTCATACCTCTTGAGGACGGATGCGAGAAGGAGGGAGAGAGACAACGACGGAAGGGGATAATCAAGCTGAGATTTCATGCGTACATAAACACCGCGATGACACCGGTGGAAGGAATTTGTTGTGTTTTACGCAGGAAGCAGGCAATAAATTGTCTCTATGCGTTTTTCGGGGAACTCAATATACTTTTGATATTTGCGAGGCTTATATGTTACACGATTCACACATGACAAGATAATGATAAATCCATACGAGGCAGGACAATACTGAACTAAAGAAATAATATTACGTAAAACAAACGAAACAAAAGGCAATAAACATCTACATTTTAGTCCAGCCAATTTCCTTTACTATTTCCGCAGTGCTCCACATTGTTACCCTGATTAGCACACCAATTAAGTATGGTTTTGTGACGTAAGCGTAAAGGCCTTTGTGCCGTACAATGGCACAATAAACGCCCTTTTACGCCCCTTCTTCGCCAAATTAATTTAAACATTCGGTTATTCCATGCAAGATATAGTTGACTTCAATCGTGATTCCGACATCACATCGACATCAACGGACGTTACATCCATGCCCGGGTCATGGATAAATAAATCAAGGCGACACTTTTGCACTAAAACCATAATGAATAGAAATACATCTATATTCATAGTTATGACTTAAGACAACAATTTTTTCAACAAGGTTTAATAAAGTTTACTGCAACTGATCTACAATCGTTTACACTACGGCACATGATTTAGAAAAGCACGCATGATAAAACGAGAGAATATTAGATGGCAGTTATTCCATGTTCTTGCTGAAGTCCGCACGGAATGGGTACAAATGCCAAGAGTTTAAGTCCAATGTGTCTATTATGAATGCATTTAATACCACAGCGATTCATCCCGCACGCGAAATCCGTCAGAAGATGAAAGCACCCATAATGTTCTTTGGAGTTGTAAAACGGACGCCAGCCAAATAAATGCACGTTAAGAGTCTCATGCACGAAAGTGGTCTTAGGAGTGTGCGCAGGAGGGTGGAACGAGGACTGAACCACTCACTGAGTGATGGAGGAGAGTGGATGAAAAAAATACAATGATGGAGGAGAGAGGAAGAAAAAAAATAAAGGGAGTAGCGACGAAAAAATCGAAAAGATGACACGGAAGTGAGGAGAACAAAGAAGATTCGAGGCGTGAAAGATAACGTCTTATTACGAAATCACTAGAGATTAAACGATAGGACTCACTTTTTTTTAAATGCCCCTACCGTGGGTGAGGTAACACTGGAATAAAGGCTACGCCAAAAATGTTTACACCCAGAAGCACAACAAAAGGTCGCGACTCCTGGAAAAATCTAGTCAGAAATTCATTTCCTGATGATTCATGCTAATAAGCTACGAAAATGAGGCCATAGTTGTATGTCAAGGCGCGAGCGAATCCGAAAATTCATTTTTATTTCCGCGCTTACACGCAATATAGCTGATAAATTTTCGACAGCAGTCACATATAAACGACGCACATAGGAGGCGAAACACATTATTCAATGAATGTAATTTAAAATTAGCCGACCGTGTCAGGATATCATTTTATCCGCACGTTAAGTAATTTCATTATCATTAAACAACAATTGCTTTAAAGGCCATTCTTGAGAAAACTCAAGTTAATATTTAAGTTCAACAAATATAAAAATATATAGTAATCATATTGTGAAAGATCAATATATGAATACATACTTTTTTAATAATATAATTATACACGACATAAATTGATTTAGTTTAAAATTCAAACATCCCATGGGTACTATGGGTACGCTGAACTACCTAAGCAAAATTCCCCTAAATTAGTTATATTTCTATTAAAAAAGGTTCTAATTTTGTAAAAATAAACAAAATATTTAATTTTAGCATACTCAAGATGTTTTGCAAAAGACTTCATTAAAATAAAACAAAATTTGACCAGCAACTCTTAAAGACATCAAATCATTTTGGAATCGAATGATATCGACATGTCTCTCAAGTATGAAGTTGACTTGACGAGCATTTATTGCTGACTGGAAGATTTTCCGATAATCATTAAATTATACATGCAGCCCTAAAATAACAATTAGGGTTAAAACATGGCCCTTAAGTTCAATCAACTTCGTGAGAGTTCATAAGCATGACTCAAAAAAGACCATATGAACACACTTTATATTTATACGTATAGTTAAGGCAAAGTATTTTGTGAGTTTCGTGGTTACTGACTCACAGATCATAACAGTTTTGGCCACCGAGAACTAACAAATATATTTCGTCGTCGATCAAACACCATTATTCCGTTATCTGGCAAATTTTAAGGACAAAATAGGTACAGAATGTGTGTGGATGTGTGTTTAATCCCATTCACTCCATGACTAAGTCGAATTTTGCAAATCAAACAGAGATATAAATGTTTACCCAAACTATTAAATGAGTTTAACTTGGAGAAACTATGCGATAAAACGGATAAAATCTTTCGAGGGGTGGGGGATAAAACATCATGACGGGAATTTGGCACCCTTTCTCAAGGGTGTCATCGAAACGTCACGGGTGCTTCACACACACACACCGGTTCAGATGGCCACATTAGTGGTTACAACGCGGAAGTGCTTAAAGAAGAGATTTCCCGGTCGGCTGAGCCCTGATGTCGGCCGGCCTTGACATGACACATGTGCCCTGAGTAACGAGCCTCCCTTTCGTTTGCTTGTCGCCACACAGGTCCGCCAACTACAACAACCAGACTGGAGATTGCGTGCTCTACGAGATGGACCGCACCACGCTGGGAGCGGACATTCGAACGTCCTTCAAGAAAGCCAAAGAGGTGGGCACGGAGTACATGGAGAACGCCTGCGTGGATGAACCGTCGCGGCTGTGCCAGTTTCGATCCCTGCCCGGCGTCTTGCTCAAGACGGCCGACTCCGTTCTAAGGTGAGTCGCCCGAAAGCTCAGTTTCACGCCTCCGCGACCAGCGGGGTCGCACCCCAAGAGAAACGACCGTACGCACTCGGTGACTGACCCAAAGCACACCCCTTCCAACCCAGCAGCCTCCTCTCCACCTTGAATAATTACGACATCATTCCCTTAGCAATGCTCTCGCGCAGTTCAGCAGGGTGAAAAAGGTCACTAGGTGACTCTGGCCTCATAGCTACTTATTTCAGAAATTCCGCAATGTTTAATGTAGTCTCTCTGAGGTACGCACGTTTTATCGATTGGAGTGATGTGAAAAGGGTCTTCCGACTTTTTCATACGTTCTCCTTAAACGAGCCGTTGTTATCAAGAGATCTCGTAGACCACTCTCTTCAAGCACCCAAAAATGTTCATTTGAATAGGCAAATATATTCCAGATGTCCAAAAACATTGATGATTGTGAACATTTATCTTTCTGATCATGTCAATGCAATTTTACAAATTTCAGTTGTACTCTAAAGCTTCTGAAATATTTTATCATCAGATGAAGATGGCAAAATATTTCACATACATGTCTTTAGAGCGAACAAGATGTGGGCAATTTAAAATAAAATAACACAAAATGTGCTTTTAATCATATGGTATTTGATCATTTGGAAATAAAACACAAAATCGCAGTTAATATTTGATTCCCGGGCAAGCCTTGCTGGGTACCAGCAACTCCACTCAAGTTATGTGATTTTTTAGGGTAACAGATCTTCCTGGGAAAGCAAAACCGGCACAGGGAAAGGAACTGGCCCCCCTAACCTGATGTGTGGATTTCACACGCCGTCGGGCTTAGTACTGTGTGAACTCTACCATCACCTACCAAACCGACCTTCGGGTTGATTACTGTGTTTATGATTTATGGATTTTTTTAATTCCGATTTCTTTCCAATAAACGAAATATACCAGAACCATGAGAAAGAGAAGTCAAATTACACCTTTACATTATAAATCATAACATAACGATCAATAATTATGCCATCGTAGTCTACCATATCGGCAGAGTAGTGCCATTTATATGCGCTGAGAAGTAATACACCAATACATTATTTTTTCCTGATATTTAAGTGAATGAAAATAATTCTCAAATTCACATTTGCCAGAACCACCTTATTTAAAAATCCAAAAGATACACATATTTTCTAAGCAATCTACCAGTCAAGGTAGGTTTTAAATGAATCCAATACTCTGCTATATTTTAAGTCCCTAACAAAATAATAAATAAATACTCTAAAACCAGCATTAAAAAATTAACCATTCTTAAATCCACTTATTCCCATACCTCCTTTCATTCAACCCAACATGCCTATTCTGTTCCTTCCTCAACCAAGCTCCCAACATTCTATCCTCTATGATGTACCTGATTATTAAAATGTGCCCTTAAATACCCTGCATTAATGCACACAGGGACGTGGGGAGTCCGGACGAATGCCGGGAGCTGTGTCTGTCCTCCGTATCATCTGGGGCCACGGCACCCTTCCGCTGTCGCTCTTACGACTGGGGTTCGGCCGGGGAGAAGGTCTGCCGCCTCTCGCATCTGAGCGCCGCCACCGCGACCCACTTCCCCTCCGCCTACATCCCCGTCCCTGAGGCCAGCACCTGGGAACTGTCCGCCTGCTACAACGTGAGCGTCGAGTGCGGCGCCAGGGGGATGGTGGCCCGCGTGGCCGCCGACCGACTCTTCGGCGGCAAGATCTATGCACGCGGCAACCCTAAGTCCTGTGCCGAGGACGTGACGGCCGTCATGCGTTTCGCCTTGCAGCTTCCGTACGACGACGTCGACTGCGGCGTGAGGCGCGGGGAGGTGCGGATGGCGGAAGGCAAGGGCGCTACCAGCATCGGTGCCAGGGATGGGCGAGCGACGGGAGGCAAAGAGGCGGCCCGGAGGAGGGTCGGCAGATCGACGGGCGACGGCGGCGGAGGGGTCGTGGGAAGGTGAGTTTCAACTTACCACAATTGAACTCACAGTAATAATATTTTCCACAGGCCACAAGAATATTTTATTTGAAGCACCGTTAAAAAACTTATTTAAACACAGGATCAGAAAGGACGTCTTGGTCTGC
The DNA here is from genome assembly GCA_037158775.1 of Hetaerina titia. NCBI lineage: Eukaryota > Metazoa > Arthropoda > Insecta > Odonata > Calopterygidae > Hetaerina > Hetaerina titia. Next base: position 40,998,266 of record CM073776.1, on the reverse strand, counting down.
AGGGCCTCCCGAAGATAGACCAATTAATTTTAAGAGTACTCTACCGGTCAAGATAGATTTTTGACCAATCCAAAACCTAAGATTTGCTACATTTCTATGCCCAAACTACAAACTAATACATTACTAAAAAAATATTCTTAACTTGCATTACAATAAGACAATCTTCGAATCCACATATCACATGTCCTTCCTCCCTAGCTCTACCCGATGTAACTAATATTCTATTGCAAAAAAATTGCATTTTATCACTTTTTTCATGAACTTTTTGGCTTCCAATTCTTTTTCTTCAATTTTAATTACAAATGCAATGCTCATGGCCCTTCCAGATTTCCAGAATACTAGACTGCTGTATCATAGAAAAATTATAAACATATTGGATGAGCTCATAAAATGAGTATTTAATTCTCAAACATTCCTTCCTAACATAATACTGTCATGTTCAATAAAAGCAACTTTAGTTCCACCATCATTCTAACTGCCTTAAGCTGAAGAAAACTATTTAAGAACAACACTATTAAGAGACCAAAAAATGCAAAGTATGTAACCTCGCTATTTACTGAATAAAATCAATGAAATTCATTAAAATATAAGCAAAGTTACAATTTTTTTCACGTCATTCACATGGTGTTTGACAAGGTTACATGGTCTTGGAACAAAATATACAATTTATGCTGACAGGGTAAACAACCAATCACTTCATGCATTTCCGTGACATAAATATCTCAATAGAATTGACAAATCCATAATAGCAGTGGGAAATATATGTCAGTGATTTCTTTTTTATCAAAATATATTAAAATATTAAAGTTAGTTAAAGTGACATATTCGATATGTGACAGGGGATTGTCTCCATCATTATTAATTAATAGATGTCTAGTCTGATCTCATGTATTTCATTACATACCACAATTTTTCTAGGTTCATTATATTCCTGGCTTTCCATGTTGGCATGTAACATTCGAATTCAGAGATAAGCAGTGCAGGGGTCTAATTATGGGATTTCATGACATCCTCTCATTTCCTCCTTCCCATACCAGGTACACAACTGACATAGTTATCCAACACCATGACTTCATTGTCACATCTGCTGATTTGGGCCTGGCAGTGACATGCCAGTACGACCTGACTAACAAGACTGTCTCAAACGAAGTGGACCTGAGGGTACGGGGAGGTGCAGCAGATGGTTGGGAGTCCGAGGATGGAACTGTTCAATCAGACTTTGTGCCATCCATCACAGAAGAGGTGGTGGTCAGCTCACCTGATGTGATCATGAGGATTGTGCCACGTGGTGAAGAAGAATGGAGTGCGGGGGAGAATGGAGGCGGAACTGCAGCATCTGCACAGGTTGGAGACCCCCTGTCCCTTCGATTCGAAATCCCCGAGGACTCGCCCTTCGAGATCTTTGTGCAGCACCTTGTGGCCATGGATGGTGGGGACAGTGCACAGATCGTGCTCATCGACGAGAAGGGCTGTCCTACCGACCAGTTCATTATGGGACCTCTGCGAAAGTCTGCCCACTCACCCAAGGTAAGGGATCATTCTCAATAGTGTATAGTACGTGTGAACATGGGATACAATATGTGAAAGAGAAAATTTGGCTTTTAGCAATGCTCCTCAAAAACTTCCCTCACCTCAGTCTATGATGCAGTAGTCATTAGGAGAGGCGATTGCAAACTGAGGTCATTTGTACCATCACGGATAAGTGGATAATTTGAAAATGGTTAAATTTCCAGAGAAAAACTTGGCATCAGTGTTATATTATTCTTAATGAAAGAATCCAAAGAGTGCAAAATATTAATGCCTTATCCTCAGGATAGCATATTATAATTGATGTGGTTTCCATATGGCACCCAAGTAAAAATTGAGATACCTCTGAAAATTACTGCAACCACTAGGATTTAAACTTGAGTCCTCCATGTGGGAAGCCAGTACACCAACCACCACACCAACCTGCTCTCATACCTCAAGAATCTTCAATGTGAACTTGATATCAAAGCCCTAACCACAATTCTTTGACAGAAACAGGATTCTCAGTGCTATTCCAGGGACAATTTTAGTAATATGTGAAGGATGTTTCTACTATGATAACTGCCAATGAAGTAGATTTCACAGGTTGAATTGTATCAATCCCACAAATATCCCATGTACTTGGAGCTAGCTGGTTACTTGCTTGCTTTTCCATTTCCTCATTTTATGATATACCAGTGAAATATTCTTAACAGTCAATGTGCACAGGTTCTCTACACCTATGAAAACTATAGGTCACCCCAATTACCTTTCATGTATAGAATTGATTTATAATTTATTCATCAGAATTATATAAACATGTTACCATCAATTCTAACAGAATACATCAGATCATTGAAAATTTGTTTTGGGAAATGTCAATGTTGTCTTTTGATCTATACCTTGTTCTCTCTTTCACTCAAATTATACCAGTCACTGAACTTTCCAATTCTTATGAAGAAATTGGCTCTCAAAGATTTAATCAACCGAATAGTGATTTATATTATTAATATTTCTACTGAAAAATCAATAATGACCATAGTAAAAACTCAGTCACACCACTTACTACTTAACACACAGCCTTACTGGACTACTATATTTAATGATATATTTATAATCAATGCAGGTTCTCATAGCGGACTTCGATGCCTTCAAGTTCCCAACATCTGAAGTAGTACAATTCCGGGCACTGGTAACGCCCTGCATGCCATCCTGCGAGCCGGTGAGATGCAATCGATTCAGTGACCCAGAAGCCATTGGACATCCAGAGGATGACCTCCGCAATGGCCCATTCATCAACTCGTATGGGAAGAGGAGGAGGAGATCGGTGGAGGTCAAGAGCGTTGATGAGAGTGCAGAAAAATATGCGGTCGAGGAAGCCCAACTGGCATTCCAGAATGTGTTTGAGGAGGAGGTCGAGGAGGCCATGCAGGATGGACTGAGAGAAGCCTTCCACTTGGCTGTACACTCGCTCTTTGGCAAACGGAAGAGGAGGTCTACCGAGGAGACGTCCGCCCTTGAGCCCGAGATACACAAGGAGAAGAACCTCCTGCTGGTCCAGTCCATACGGATATCCGATCGATTTGGGCCCGAGAGAAGGGAGGGGACAGATGAAGCAGAGGACAACATTGTGGCTAGCTGCATGGACACAAAGGGCTTGGCATTTGGGTCAGCAGCATTCCTGCTGGCTCAAGTGGCACTCATGGTCGCATGGGTGTTCCTGAGGAGGGGGCGAGTCGGGAAGAAGGACGAGGAGAAAATGGCACCGGCGCAGGTGGTACCCCCGAGGGAGGTGCTATACCACAGCGAGGCCCCATGGGTAGGGAAGAGGCAACGCTTCTGAGCCCCTTCCCTCCCCTTACTCACAAGAGTACTATTCCCAAGTATCACAGTCGAACACTGATTTTCTATCCCCAATAAGTGAACCTCAAGGAAGGCCACGGAAGGAGTCCCCATAAGTTTAAACCACCCAACTGGTGGGGTGATCCCTTGCAATGGTCACATGAAACTTGACGAGACACTCCCTCCAACCCACAAAACAAAGCTTTCCTGAGGTATATGTATGGTGCTGATGCGAAAAGAAAAATATGGATGAATCAGAACTTAATACGTTTTCGTATGCATTAATACCAATTTTTCGCCAAATATTTGACATTATGGTGCAACAACAGAGAAAAAATCAAATTTTTCAACCTGCTTATAGTAGTTTCTGACAGGTGATGTAGTATATCCTGTGCATTACTTTTATCCTCATTTCACTGCAATGAAGTGCGACTGCTGAGAAAGAATGTGCCACATCTACGTGAACGAAAATATGAGTGTGATGACAGACTGGAAATTTAGATAGGCACCGAGCAGGAATCAAATGCTGCTGGCGGACTGAGCTTCATAAAATTGACAACATACCACTTCTTTGACAAAGAAATGCTTATATGCCATATTATTTACAAATTAAGAATGGATTTTTGATGGATGCAATGGACAAAATACAAATAACTTAGTGATCACACAGAGCATGTCAAAAAGTATCAATGACATCAAAACTTTGAAGGCATTCAGAACAAAATTATTTCAGCAGAGTTTTATTTAATGAACAAGTTTACACAAATGACATAAAAGGGCTTGTTTGTAAAACAAAACTATGTGATAACAAAATATTTTTATGAATGTGGCAAAAATTCGAGGAGACCATTATATAGGTGAAGGCAGTGATCTACTTGCAATATGACTGCAATGCTACATAATATTAATTTGAAATGATAAGATGTTTGTAATAAACGAGCAGCAGTATATACCTGATAGGGACCATCACGATACTGGAGGGTTGGATGAACAGAATACGCAAAGGTATCTTAATTGGATACCCATTATGGCATAAAATGTGATGAACTCATCACCATGTTTCCAGTAGCACCAGATAGATCAGAGTAAGAATGTATTTATGCCCATCAAAAAATCTACAGAGTGATGAAAGTTAATTTTAATTTTGTGCTTTAAAAGTTCTGAGAAGGATTTTTCAAAAATTTACAGAATGTATATAATTTCTCATGCTTTCTCACTTACTCTCCTTTAAAAATAAGTCTGAATGCGCTAGTTCAAACATGGTCCATAACTTTAGCTGCAAGTCCTTTCATTCGGCTATAGCCAATATATCTTGTGTTCTAATGATGCCATTTGGAATGACTTGCGAGGATAAGATGATCACATGAGTGTCATAAAATATCATATGCTTGTCCTATTCTCTATTATGACAATGTTGGTGAAGAAATAAAGGTTGCTGTGTATTTAACTGATTTTAATCATAAATTATGTTAAATCAAAATAAATTAAGCTTTATAATTACACAGTTCACTTTTTTTAAACATGACTACGGGTGAGAAAGGAGATGGGAGAGTTTGTATTAAGGCTATTTCCATTACGATGAAAGGTATGTATTCAGTTCTTCTTAATTTTCATGACAGTGGATGTCATATAGGGTGTGAATTCATTGCTACAATTCAGTCACTTAAAATGAAGATGTAATTTGAAACCTATTTCTGAAACTAATGGTATAATCATTATTTTATAACAAAGGGAGTCAAACTGATCCACCAAGAATAAAAACCATTTTTATTGGAAACAGGCTCAACACGGTAACCTGTGCAACAAAGAAAATATATTGAAATGAAAAATATATCGGATCATTCTCTCAATCAAAAAATTGACAAGTCAGTTCCACTGTCTTCAACATATGTTACAACTTGCTAAGTTAACCTTCCTTTGAACAAAAAAAAATATTTTAGGCATGGGGCAGACTCATTCAGATAAAAAGATTGACTGTTTCCTATGAAAGTTCCTGCAGCATTCCTAGTCTAACAAGGGAATCTAAAGGTATTTAACTTAACTACGCAAAAATTTCAAACTGCATGCTGCCAACTTACCCTTAGGCGTTGATCTGCAACTGTCCACACACGACTGGCAAAATCATTGGAGGAACCAAGGATTAGGGTCCCTGTTGAGTCGAAGTCTACTGACATCACAGCTGCATTGCTTCCCACCAGGATGCCTCTGCTCTCACTGACACCTAGTCAGATCAGCATAGGGATCATTTAATTTTCAACAATAATTTTATTTCTTAATGTAAATGTAAGGTGACTAACATGAAATTAAAATGTACCAAGCTAGACCAAAATTATGGTAAGAATAGATACTTTTCAACTTGCTAGGGGGCTGTTTAACCTGAAAAATAGCATTCACGAACCCATTTTCTCTAGTCAAGTGATATGCTATCACTGCTGACAGCAGCTGGATGCATTGCATTGCAACTTCTCCATATTAACTTAAAAATTTAGTATTCAATTTGTATTATTTTGTTTCCTTTACTTATAAGACATAACAAAGAACTTAAAACGCATGATCTCACTCCCATATGCACTATTTATTTTGAATCAATTGTATCTATAGTGTTTCTTAAATGAAAGAGTCCCAGCAACTGTTACGGATTACGGCTCAGGTGAGCAGACATGATGCGAAAGCAAAATAGAATAATTACATTTATAGTTTCAATGTGGATTGATCATTTTTTTAACAGTGTTTAAAGAATAACAAGTAGAATTAAACATTAGGAAACTGGAGCAAGTTTCATTGAAAAGAACCAATTTCTCACCAGATATATCCGAGCTCAATAATAACTACATCTGGCACATATTGGCATGATAAATATGTAAGATTCTAGATAAAACCTTAAAAATAAATCACGAAAAATTAAAAATAAAGTCAGGTAATTTGCTAAATCACAACAGCGCTACAGTATTTTGTTTGAGCAAAGTTTAGCTTCCAAAACAAAAGTAAAATCTTCATTTAACTAGGAGAAATAGAAGTCCGATTATACTTTTGGTCAGAAATTAAATAATTTCAGGGCTTTACTACAGTTAAAACCATTTTTATCTATAGTTTATGGCTCCTACTCATGGCGAAAAATAAGCAGCCCATAGCAATGAATCCTACAGAGATAACACAAACTCCAAAAATTAGGGGCACATCAATTATTGCAACAATGTTATCAACAAATACTAGCAAGAACATTTAATAGATAACTATGTATGTATACATTTTTCAATTTTAATAAATATACCACATGAAGCATGAAAGCATTAAAGCCATTTGTAAAAAGGAGAATACATTGTTTTTTATGTTTCTTGGGGTTGATTAGAATTAGTTAAATCTACACAATTACTAATTACAAATATTTATTATTATATCCTCTATTAAGAGAAATTCCCAAGCTACCTAATATTGGAATATTTATTTGAAGATGACACTACCTACTTCAAGACTGCCAATGGTGAAAAAGTCTTCTGTTACTCGATTGCAGATGAAACAATAAGTAATATTCTAAACTAAGACTGGTTACTGTACTGACCCAGAATTTGCATTTATCAGGGAAATATGGTTTAATGACAAATAATATCAGATTTTTTGCCTTCTATATCTGCCTTCATGCAATATTTTCTAAATAACGCAAAAGCTTGACTGCTTGAAGACAAGTAAATGGCTATCACCTTCTCGTGCATGCTGGGGGCAATAAACTGTGTCTTCTTCTGTGTTCTTCATTCTCCAACAACATTTTTGACAGCTGTTTGAAGGACACTCTTCTTTCCCTCCTATTCCCATAGATTGTAAGCAACACTTCAGCAAAAACTTCTTATAATGAACAGTTAGAAAATAATGACCAATAAATTAGGTATTTGGATAAATTAAGCCCAGATTTCATTGACACTTAGCAAACCTTTGGTGGGCAGTTCCAGACGTTGGTTTTACCCCATGAACTTCCCTTCCCTCATACAACACAAAGACAGAAGCTTTTGTGAATCATTTTATCCAAATCCTGATACAATATTATACATAAACATATGGGCACTGATTTAAATGATTGATTCTTAAGAAAAAGCAACTGCATTTTAACTTATGAGTATTCTAAAAGATGAAAGTTTAAAGAAGACACAATTTTAAATACACCATTGATCAAAGCAACTGGATATGCAGTTTTAATATGATCATAATGGAATCCAATTTGAATAACATAACATGGAAAGATTAATAATACTTAATTTCCTTGCATTAACTAATACTGAGACACATATTCTTATTTAGAAAAAGCAACAATTATTTTCAAATAAAAAATACATACTCCGGCAACATTTGCATGAAGAAAGAAATAATTCAGTTAAACTTATTCTCAGGATCATCAACAAAAGGATAGAGAGTAAGGCAAATGATTACTTAGGGGATGATCAGTTTGGGTTTAGGAAAGGAAGAGGTACGCATGATGCCATTGCAGTAACGAGATCACTGATCGAGAGGAATATAGAATACAATCAGGATGTATTTGTCTGTTTCCTAGATTTCAAAAAAGCATTTGATCGAGTGAATTGGGAAAAATTAATGCGTGCATTGCAGAAAATAGGAATGGATTGGAGGGACAGGAGACTGATCCGCAACCTGTACATGTCTCAGACTGCTCAGGTTTGAGTGGGGAACGGAGAGTCCGGATGGGCATTGTTAGGAAGAGGGGTAAGGCTGGGTTGCCCATTGTCACCGGTGCTGTTCAACGTATATGTAGAGGAAATGATTAAAGAGGCATGGGAAGAACTGGAGGTAGGAATGAAAGTCGGAGGGGAATTCGTAAAATCGGTTAGGTTTGCTGATGACCAAGCATTAGTTGCTCAGTCAGCCAAGGGGTTACAAGCATTGCTGAGTGAATTGGAGGCTCAGTGCGATAGATATGGGATGAGAATCAATGTTAATAAAACGAAAGTTATGCGATTTTCCAGAAAGAAGAAGGCTAAGCTAAACATTAAAATAGGAGGAGAAAAAATAGAGCAAGTAGAACAGTTTACGTATTGCGAAAGTGGTTTGGACCAATACAGTCAAAGTAGTAGGGACGTAAGGAGAAGAATTGCACTAGGCAAGGAGGCTTTCTCAAGGAGGAGGGAGTTGATGACGGGGACGTTGAGTAGGGATGTTAAGACAAGACTCGTAAAAACTCTGATATGGAGCGTAGCTATGTACGGCATGGAAACGTGGTCACTGAAGCAGGAAGATAGACGTAGATTGGAGGCTTTTGAAATGTGGGTGTGGAGAAGAATGGAGAAGGTGAAATGGACCGAAATGAAAACAAATGAGGAAGTACTGGAAATGGTGGGTGAGGAGAGGGGTTTATTGAGAGAAATCCTATGGAGGCAGGAAAAATGGGTGAAAGATGTATTGAGCGGTAGTAGAATGTTGAAGAAGGTAATAGAGGGGAGAATGTTGGGCAAGCGAGGAAAGGACAGGAATAGGATAGGGATGTTGGACGGGATGAAGGGAGGAAGGAAGTAAACAGAGATGAAGAGGGACCTGATGTAGATGGGGTTGCTGGATTGGGTTTTGTTTGGAGTTACGAAATATTTATTTGATAGTTGTGTCCATACAAAAACCTACCTTAACTGGTAGATTACCTAATAATAATAATAATTAGAAAGCATATTATAATACACCCACTGGGAAACACAATTGCCTAATGTAAATGAAATAACTGGATGATTTTTGTCACATGGCATTAAGGTGATTGTTGCATGTTAAAATTAATTGCCACTTTGATTAATATTGTCGAGGGGATGCTCGTCACCCCCTCGATGTTCCGATACCCACCCACTCCTACTCATTCGGTCTTGAATACCAGGAAGAGCGGGGGTATGACTAGCGCAGATAAGGGGGCAACGGCTGCCCTGACGTACAAGGGTGGCGGGGGAGGTCCCGTGCAGAATGGCACCGGGATGGCGCACGGCGGAGGGCAAGGGTCGGCCCGAAAATCATACTTAAACGGACGCACTGCCGAGTTCGGCAGGATTCGCCGGGTTACGCTTGCCGTGACCACATCCTGTACGATATAGTTATGCTCGCCGTGACTGCGGGCAAGACGACCCGAAGGCCCTCGTCAGACGACTTGGATACACTTGCCGTGACCGCGTCTGCCAACTCTTCCCAGCGCCCACCGCCACCCGCTCGTGTATCCCAGCGTACCGGTCTCTCACTCTCTCTCTCTCTCGCGCTACAAGTGAGTACGATGGCAATGTCAATCCATGGGATCCGAGGGTCAATAAATGTCTCTTTTGCCACTGATACACTGGTATGATTTCAAAGCTCCCCAGGCCGTCTCGACCCCTACGACAATATGAACTAACTCTCCATTTTTTTCATTTTAATGTATCCTTGTACTGTCATTTAATATTGCCTGATCATCAAAATATAGGTATGTATACCAGAAGTGGACTTGAAAAATGATCCTCACATCTTATTAAATAGCACAAATTGAAGTTGGCCATAATTCTTAAAGTTTACTGCAAAATTTAAGATTCTCAACATTCCATAGTGGGGACATAATTGCTGAAAAAATAGTGACTAAAATATAAAAAGCTAGAACAACAACAATTCTTTGGGATTAACACATGAACCAAAAGTATAAATACATAACAATTAGAAAATAAGTGTAGGTCAGAACCTCACTTCACGAGCATAATTCTCTCTAGAATATTTCTCATAAAGCGAAATACTTGATAAACGAACAATTTTGCTCATATAAACTAATGTAAAATACTGTAATTTTCCCCATGCCAAAAAAATAAATTATGTACCAGGTTTATTCCAAGAAAATTAGATATACAGAGTTTAGGATCATGACTCATCTTCATCATTTCTTTTCTCATGGAAAAAACAAACCAAGAATAAGAAGACTCCAAATAAGTACTTTATTATTTCTGATGCATCCCCAATTCTTTTTTACTCTAAAGCTGTCTAGAGGCATTGGCTTATGCTGACACTTCTAAATTCGGTGAAAATGCAACATAGTATATCATGAAATAAGTTTGTGTGCACATAGCCACTGCCTTATTAGGGTGATACTTCCCAATGTATGATGCAACAGTTTCTCATGACCTCCACATCTCATTTAACCTACTCTTCTGGACTGAACACTTCTTGAAGGCTCGAGGACTTTCTGAAAAACAAGCAGGGGTTTCATTTTCAAATCGCTGTTTGCATTGGCACAAACTAGGTAACATGAAGTGTCAAGCAGTCTTTCATTGTCTTGTGGCCATGCAATGCATTCTCCTCTGCTGTTACATAGGTTTGCTTTGGCCTCTATTTCCAAAAGATACCTTTTTCATCAAAATTAAAAACCATTTGCGACAGGTAACCCTCAGAATCTACGAGATTCTTGAAGTCCCTGAAGAAGTTCTCTCCAGCCTGTGCTGTATTTTTGTTTCGCAGTGCCTCACAATGCCTGGATGCTGGTTCTCCTCTTAAACTCCTTGAATCATCTATGGCTTCCCTCATATACTTCAGTTATGTATTAACACAGAAACTTGTCAGGTTTGTGATGGAAAAGTGCCAAACCAACCTCCAAATCAACCACAGGGTTGCATCTATTCTCCACTGAGAGCAAATTTGTCACCCATCTTGCTGAGACCTTTTTCACACCATTTTTCATGCAAAACTGAAAACACTGTACCTTGTGATATATTCCTGTGGCCTCAAATATTATGCAAACTTTGATCCATTGATCATTCAAAACCAGAATAAAGATTTTGTCAATCATTTCGCAGAAAGTCACTTCTGCTGGATGTCCCAAACAATGTTTACCATTTGTGGATATATGGCCACATTTAAAGCCATTTACCCAATTGTAAATAGTTGCAAACACAGAAGCATATGTGACATGAACTTCATCTAACTTAGCATACATTTCTTTTGGTATTAAGCGTTTTAAATAAGTGTTTAATCACTGAAGTGCTAGAGCACATCACCAAGTGCTAAACACAAACTGAAGCAACAGGTACAAAAATTTTCTGGAATTCCTCTCTCCTTGTAGTAGTAGTAGATTTAGGGGAGGTGACAGACAGCTGAGGTCATTTACCCTATTAGGGATGGATGAGAAAGGAGGAAGGGCACAGAGAAACCCGGTGCCCGCATTAGCCTACTCTTATTGAAAGGAATTAAAGGCATTAAATGAGTCTGCAGTTTAATGTCCCATCTGATGGACAGCATACTCAGTTCAAGTGCTCTCCACAAAGCACCTCAAGTACCAATCAGAATATCACTGAAAAAGATCTGCTGCCTCCAGGATTTAAACCCAGACCCTATAGATGGGAAGCCAGTAAGTTAACCACCATACCATCCCAATCCCCTTTCCTTCCTTGTCACTCATTATGCACAAGGTCACTCATTAAGTGAGCCATTTAAAGAAAATACTTTTGACGTTTGAAGATCAAACAGCTTGGCTTTTCCACTTAAAATTTTTTATTCTCACGACCTAGGTTTCGTTATGGTATAACATCATCAGGTAAAAATATCTCTGGGTGGAGGGGAAGAGGAGGTCGGAAAGAAAGGATTGGTAATATTGACAAATTAGCAATAATTAGATTAGATAAGAACCAATTAGATAATTAGCAGGCTGGGAGGAGGAGGGATCAATACAATGTTGCAAAAAGCCCACCTGACGTCATTGTCATTATGATGTCCTGTTGTCCTGATGACCTGATGTCATTAGTTGTTATTGATAGTACAAAGAATCCTCCCAAAGGAAAAGGTGAGACTGGCCTTTTACAATAAAACCTATTTAAGCAACATGTTATGCCACACGAAGGACAATGTTGAACCTCTACACATAAGTGGGGTGTACAAACCCCTCTGTGAAGACTGTAACTGGATACACACAGGCCAGACGGGGAGGAGATTTGAAATGAGAATAAAGAACACCAAGCATGCTTTAAAAATAACATCTCCACGTCACTCTCCGCCAAACACCTGAGAGATTGTGGCCACAGCAGCGACTTCACCCCCGAAATTATGCACTTTAAGAAGAAAGGCCACCGTCTCAATGCGCTGGAGCAATTAGAAATCCTTCAGCACACAAATTACGGAGAAGATGTCTTGACCAACGATTTCCTTTACCCTTCACGTTCCCCGTTATTGTTTTTTCCCTCACCCCCTGCCAACTAACCTGAAACCAAGTAAAACTTTTTCAACAATGTAGCGACTCCTCCCAGCCCGCTACTGAGTCACCTGACTAGTTACCCAGTGCTGTTCTCCCCGTTCACAATAATCATTCCCCTACTCCTCTGCCAACTAATCTGACGTCAGGTGGGCTTTTTGCAACATTGTATTGATCCCCCCTCCTCCCAGCCTGCTAATTATCTAATTGGTTTTTATCTAATCTAATTATTGCTAATTTGTCAATACTACCAATCCTCCTCCTCTGCCTCAAAACATAGATTTTTAGCCCCCCTCTTCTGACCTCAACCAATCCTTTCTTTCCTACCTCCTCTTCCCCTCTGCCCAGAGATATGTATATACTCGTATACTGTGCTTAACTTGCATTTTTACCTAATGATATTATGCCATAACGAAACCTAGGTCGTGAAAATGAAAAATTTTAAGTGGAAAAGCCAAGTTGTTTGATTTTCAAATGTCAATATGAAGATTTTCCACCAAGTTACACCGGAAACTGTTTTATTTTAAAATACTTTTGCGCGTTATGGAATTACTCATCATACAAAGTGCTTATTAAGCAAGATTCCACTATAATTTAGTAGAAAAAAGTAAGTTTTAGTGTTTTTTATCTACAACTAGCTTCACTATTGCATATTTGTATTAAGCCAATCAGTGACAATTGAAAATAAAACACATATTGAAAAGACATGGAATTTTTCGCAAGACTCAGGAAGTGAATAACACGTGAAAGTCGGGGAAACAGAAGCAGACATGAAAATACGGAACTATATACCAAACAATGGAATATATGGTTTAATAATGCTATAAATTTAAGCTTAAAACATGGTTTAACCTTACAGTCCACTATGTTTAAAAGCTTAATTCACAAAAACATTACTATTTCAAAACTGCAACAGTTGCCACAACAACAACAAATACTGACATAATCATAAAATCCATGTACATATATACACAGAAGATTTCTGGCTGAAACAGATACTATATGGCAACCTTTCATTACACCTCTAAGTTTACAAAACTCAAGTCAAAAGTCTTAGTACTTAACATTCTAAAATAAAGATTTTTGATAACTTTATTTTAGTCTTTCTCATTATTAATGGCTAAAGAGTGATATGTAAAAGAAATCTTAAAAATATTAAGGATGAAGAAGTTACTATTTAAGTAGTCTTCACGGGCCATCAACGTCCAAATACAACATAACAACTTATTTATACTTTTACAGAAAAACTACTTTTTATGGAAAAATTGCAAATAGTGGGAAAAGGAAAATTTTCACTTTCACATGATTAATTACTGGAGTAAAAGTAAAAATATTAAACAGATATAAACTGAAAAAGAGCAGGAAAATTTACCTCTTAAGCTACATCTCTCCTCATTTATTTATATATTTTGAATGAAAATAACAAAACCACATTAAACATCTTGAATACAAAAAATACGTAAAAGTAAATTATTTTCCCCTTCCTTATCGGAATATAAAATGATGAACTATGACTTCATCATATTACATGAAACCAAGAAAAAGTTAATTAAGGTAAAAGGAACAAAGTCATGAAAATGCACTTTACAAGTACCTATTGACCCTACAAATAATATATTTCAAGTTCTGAAAGAGACAGAAGACAATGTAAACATTTGTTAAAATTAAGATGGCCGATCCATTTCCGTCTTTGTTATCAGAAATCCTTGAATCACTAACATGATTATTTAACAAAAAAGTCTGATAATTTAAACTGTTTGGACTTCTTCTGCCTATTGGTATCATGCACTTTATCTTCAATATTCTGCAGTTTGTCAAGCATTTGCTTGCAGCAATTACCACCTGATAAGTTATTTCTTATAGGCTGTAAATTACAGGAAAATGTAAATTCCAAGAACACAAATATGGGGTCTGCCTGTATTTATGAATTGTAAAAGCTCCATTACATTCTCCAGCTTTATCTCTCCAAGTCCTTCATATTTAAATAAACAGTAACACTGTAGAGATAAAATATTTTCCCAAGATTTCTGTATTAACATTTGGAATATATCACAGAAAACTGTGTTTAGGACATGCCAATGAATTTTCTATTTAAGATTTCATTTTCAAGTACAAAATAGTTATTTAAGTGGTTCTTCAAAAATGCCTCTGGAAAGGACAATATCTCATGTGCAATGTATGCATTGGATGAATAGTTAATACATACACATGTACCTGTAGGTAAATGAGTTCAACACAAAGCATTCCCACCAGTATATCCACTGTGAAAATAAAACCATAGTGCTATACATGCCATTAAACCATATTTGTGCAAGTTTTAACTGGTGATAATATGTTACCATCATTACTTCCCTGGCTTCATCATCCCCATGCTCTTCTAAGCAGAAAGTGAAAATTTATGCATGGTTTAATGGACCAAGTATTTAACCATCCCCATGGTTAAATACTTGGATAGGACACTATGAAGTATAGAATTTAGAAAGAAAAAATATTATTATGCAAGAAAGTGAACTGACCTTTGGAAACATCCCAGAGTTTAACTTTACGGTCAGCCCCACCAGTTGCCAGTAATCGATCCACAGGACTCCACTTAACAGCATTCACTTCTCCATCATGGGCATCCTACGAGATATGGCATTTGAAAAAAATCATATATAACTAAGGAATTATTTCCATTGCTCTAAATTTCAAAAGATTGAATTTGAGAGGAGCACAGCTGTAATAAAAATTTATGGAAAACTCAGGTCCATTATAACTTACATTTAAACATTCTCAATTTGTTCATTGGAACAGTTTCCCTATCTAACTAATAAATACCTCATTCATTCATTTTACTTCTTGAGCTAATACAAAGAGATGATTTAGTTTTATCTTATAATATAGCTTTGTGCCACCAATGACCACAGTTGTCTCTTTTGTCACAGGCAGGATAGAGTACTTATTTTAAAGTCACATATCTTAGTTTTTTAATAGTATTTTGCTCCCTTTCAGTGGTACCAGGGTAGTTCGAAAGGTTCTCGGAAATGTCAGTGCTAGCACGAGTTTCCTTTGTAGTAATAGGTAATCCTTTGTGAGTAAACACGTAATGCATCAGTACTCAGGGTAGAAATCTGTAGTGTGGACATCTCTCTGCTATTGTTCCCGTCTCGTGATTTGTGAGGATGGAAAAAATTGAGATTCGAGCAGTGATTAAATAACTCATTAAGAAAGGTATGAAAGCAAAGGAAATAAATAACTCATTAAGAAAGGTAGGAAAGCAAAGGAAATTCATGCCGACTTCCAGAACACTGCTCCTTCATATTCAACTGTTGCCAAAGTGGACAAAGGAGTGAAAGAGTGGTCAGGTCAGCTTAGATGATGATCCCATAGTGGTTGGCCAAAATGTGCCACTATCCCCGAAATGATTGCAAAAGTGCATAAAATGGTCATGGAGGATCCCTGACTGAAAGTGTGAGAAATTGCTGTAGTTGTAGCGATGTCACCTGAATGGGCATATCACATTTTAGCAGTGGAATTGAATGTGAGAAAATTATCGGTTAGCTGGGTGCCGTGACTCTTCACACAGGATCACAAAACGTGTCAGAATGGAAATTTCCAAACAATTTTTGACCTGTTTTATAAGCAACCAACAAGATTTTCTGCAACAGTTTGTGAACAGAGATGAAACTTGAGCCCACTACCATACCCCTCGACAAAACAGCAGTTAAAGCAGTAGAAACATGTTGATTCACCACCACCAAAGAAATCAAAGGCAATGCAGTTGGCCGGAAAGGTGATGGATTCAGTTTTCTGGGATGCAAAAGGGATTCTGCTGATAGGGTATCTTCCAACTGGTCAAACAATTACTGGACAATATTACGTTAACCTCCTGGACCAACTACAGCAAAAGATACATGAAAAAAGGCCAGGTTTGAAAAGGAAGAAGATCATCATTCATCAAGACAACACATGACCACACACGAGTGCCATTGCTCTGGCAAAAATACATGAACTAAGATACAAATTGTTGCCACACCCTCCTTATTTACCTGATTTGGCTCCATCCGATTTTTATCTAATCCCTAAGCTCAAAATTTTCCTAAGTGAACAGAGATTCTCTTCAAACAAAGAACAAACAGCTGAAAAATGTAGATTTCCTAATGCTATGCAAGGACTATTGCTTGTATATGGGCTAATATTCTACCTAAAATTACTATGTGCTTCAAATAATAAAAAAACATAATCACAGTAATCAACAACCCTAAGATCGGTTTAGTAGGTGATGGTAGAGTTCACCTAGTACTAAGCCCGGCTGCATGTGAATATTCACACATCAGGTTATGGGGGCCAGTTCCTTTCCCTGAGCCGGTTATGGTTTCCCAAGAAGACCTGGTACCCAAAAAAACAAATAGCTTGGGTGGAGCTGCAGGTGCCCAGAGGGCCTTGACCGGGGCTTCAAATAATATACTTGTGAAAATACTTTATACTAAAAAGTCACTATTTTGATTAATATAATTTTCCCATTCTTTTTCCAAATAACTTCTACTCTGATAAAAAAACTCAAACTTACAAATCGAAGTACCACTCCAGTGGGTACACTACAGCCCAAGAAACCTAGTTCTGATGATGATCCAAAATTACTGCCATGGCTACCACGGTTTGTACTGCCTCCTTCTCTTGCTGCATCTTCCAGTTCTCGCTGCATTTTTTGTTGCCTCTTCCGGACAAATCCTTCATGCTCTTCATTCATGCGGTCTGCATCTCTTGACTTAATTGATATCAGTCTTTCAACTAATTCCCTATTTTCATCCTGGATAGGTTCAAAATGAAGAACAGAAAGAAATTAGTGCTTCAGTGTGGATACTGCAAAAGAAAATAAAATTCAAGGAGAAGCTTCCATAGAACTATGGAATACCAACAAACCTGAGGATCTAATAAAAGACAATATACATTTCCAGATTTACAACTTTCTGAAGGGTTCTAAAACTAATAACCAATTTCCCTGACATTCTATTGTTGTTCCGACTCATAGCTTCGAATGTAGCAATAAAAAAATGAGACATTTCTTTAAAATTTGCTATTGCTTGACATTTACACTTACTTTCAGCACATGTAATCCCAGGAGTTATACTTCCAGGAAACAAACTTTATATTATTTTCAGTTCAGAAATGAGTCTGTGCACTTGTGAATCTTACATGCAGCATTTACAAAAAATGACAATACAGATATATTTTTCTAATGCCAACTTCTAATATACACATTTTACATATTAATATATCGATAAACACTTGAAAATTCACCACAATATAAGGTTATGTAGTTAATAGGCAATAAAAAATCAAAATGATAGAAATCCAAGAATATACACTAACATTGGCTGGTAGAAGTTTTAAAATTGTTAATTTTAAATGATTTGTAATAATTTTCTTCAAAAATCAGAGGCCACTGATGTTCATTGTATTAACATAAGGAAATGTCGGTTTAGCATTGTTCAAATTTAATGTTTTCAGTTTTAAAAATCATTTATTTGTGCATAGGCTTTAATTGAAAAAAACTTATTAGATTAGAAAATGAGAAATAACAATAACCAATTCATTAATTTTTTCAAAAAATATATATGCCAACATTTTTGTACAAATATGAACAAAAAAGAGCAACCCAATTAATATGTTAAGTAGTATGTTACAATCATAAAAAGGTGAGAAAAACGATTAAAGTACTCATATTGGTAGGTTTTGCCATAATCCATCTAATATCAAAACCTGGATTCTCTTCACCCTTCCTTCACCTATGTCCTGAATATTCCACTTCTCCCAAATTACCCACTTATCTCTAACATTGCAATAACCTTAGCTGTCAATGACCTCCCACATATGACTAACAACTGATATTTCAGATTTATATGCTAAGAGTGGGTGATGGATCAAATTACACTGGATACCTCTACAGTGAAATTTGAATCAATTAACTGGTCATGTGACTTCCAATTTGATTTATTTTGAAATTTCTCACAAAATCATAACTATTTTTGACTAGGCAAACTTTCAATGGGTAATAATATTGGACAAAATACAAATGGATGCAATGTATTAAACTTGACTCTAAAGTCTTAAACAAAATTTAATTTAAGCTTTTGGTGCATTATACAGTTGGCCGACCAATTTAATGGAGGGCTTCTCCCTAAAGGAAAAGAGAGAGGACATCATGGCTTGATCCATGCCAATAATATAACCTGCATTCATATTATTTTTTCCTCAAATTTTTTGTTAGATCAGTGGATAAGATAGATGAATGAGAGGTTAAGGTCACCATTCTTTTACAATTTGGCTCTCAGAGGGAGGGTGAAGGCAAAATTGGAGACTTGACTGAAAAATATTCCATGCGTATGCAGGGACCAAAACTGTCAGTGATTTTTTAAAAATTAGACTTTTCCTAATGATCCCTTCTGAAGTTATAATGTGGAAGGAAATGGTTGCACTACAATGAACTTTGTCTGAAGCTTAATGCCTCTCTCATGTCTGACATTGATTAATGCATGTGCCTTGAAATGACTACAAGGAGGATAGATTGTGCATATTCCAGGGAACAAAATAAATACCTACAATAATAAATTGAACATTCCACTCTTATATCAAGAGTAGTCGTAGTTTTAGGGGAGGCGACCAACAGCTTAAGACATTTGCGCCATTGGGAATGGATGGGAAAGGAAGGGTGAAGAGAAACCCAGCATCAGCATTAGCCTACTCTCAATAAAAGGCACCAATCAGTCTTAAGTTTAACGTCCCATTCAACGGACGTTGTACTCACTCAAAGTGCTCTCCACAAAGCACCTCAAGTAAGAATCGGGATATCACTGTAAAATATGTTGTCTTCAGGATTTGAATCAGGATCCTCATGGTGGGAAGCCAGTACGTTAGGCGCCACACCATCCTGATTCCCTCTTACTTGTATATCAGAGGTTTTGGTTTTTAGGGTACTCTGAATGCTTAAGTCATGCATCATAATTAACTCAATCTAAAAAAGACCCATTTCACTTACACAAAACTTACTTATCATTTGATGAATACCAGCTGGCTAAGAATTTGTAGTGAAAAATATGTAAACATCTAAGTTGCAACTAAAGAGTATAACTCACTAGCTTAATATGGCAGTGATAAAGAAATTTACTTTTGGCAAACTTAATTATACACTAACATTTTAATGCAGACCAATAATCTTAATTCACTTTTATTGGTGAGATTATATGGTAAGTTGCATGTTTATTTCATGAAAAGCAGGTTTTCTACAAAATCACTGCAATTATGACACAATTCACTGAAGCCATAATTCATGGAAAATATTACAGAGTGTATTTTATTATCAATATTGATTTGGAAATTAAAAATGGAAATACTATTCTAGAGCACCCTAAATGAAATATGGAAGTACCAGCATAATGCTGTATCAACAGGTTTCCTTCTATGAGGGATTATGCAAATGAATCCTGCAGCAGCTCAGCATCCTCATTGTACTGACCAAATACTGAACTAAGAAATTTTGTTTTTTTTTTGAGTTCATATATTTTCAACCCAGATATTTCTAAGTCTAATTTTTTTCACTTCACTGAATTTAAAATTTTTTCTGCACATTGTCTCTTTTTTAAGATTGAAGCAAATTATTTAAAATTAATATATTTTTTTTTACTGATTCATTCCAGTTCTTGGGAGTTAAAAAAAAATCTAACTCCGGGATTCACATTTTCATAAAATTATGTCAGAATGAAGTTTGAAATAGTACCACCAGAAAATGAAAAATTATTATTCACAGTAATTTCCATAGGCATGGCAGTGGTGCATTAGAGTTATTGCAAGACATTCAATACAACGTCATTTGTACCTAATGCTTAAACCATTGCACTTATGCTTCAAAATAAAGCAGCACACAAAAACTTCCACCAATGTGCACAGAAATCTGAATATGTAACATAAGAGTAAATTAGTAAACTGTGTATTTTCAAGTATTGATATCATGCTACATATTTAATACGATCAAGTTGGCAGTTAATTGACATTAGAGCACCCAAAAAAACCAACCGAGGAGCTTGATCACAAAAGGTAACACTATTTAAAAAGAAAATGAGTTCTTCATGCCAGCATCAGTATTGCTTGATGGGGATAATTTGAAATTAAATAATAATTAAGTTTTTTTAATAAATTTACAAAAGCCTTTAAACAAGAGTTGCTATATATTTTATTCATTTTCTAAAGATTCAAATCCATCTTAGTTCAATAAAATTCATTTAATATAATTAATTTGATACTTTTTGAAATAATTCATTTTCCTGGAACTATCTATGCAATAACACTTTTTTCAATGTAATGGAATAACAATAAACAATTTAAGAAACAGTTGAAATTTATCAATTTAACCGTGAACATTAGGATTAAGCTGACAAAAAGTTAATTTGACATCACTTACTTGTGTCCTACGTAACTTTTCCTCGAGAGAAGCAAAGGCAAGTTGCAATGCCTGATGTTCATCCTTTAACATCTGATTTAACCTCTCCAATTCACTTATATTTGTCTTTAAAGCATGAATTTGGCAATTCAGATGTTCTATAGTTTGACTACTTTCAGCTAAACTGTTCAGAAAAATACACAAGTTATTAAAATTTAAACAAAGATTAGTATGTTTCTCATTCCATTTCCTTAACATAGTAAAAAAAACACCTTTAAACATGTAAAAATGTCAAATATTATTTAGCACTTCTACTAGGAAAAATTATCACAGGTCAAGTGTTTAAGCAGCAAGACATGTTAAAACACCTAAAATAAATTCATTAATCAATCAAGATGAAAGAAAACATACTTTTGATTTTCCACATAGATTTTTTTTTATATTATGACCTAGGTTTCGTTACAGCACATCATCTTCAGGTGGTCAGAAGCCAGATCCTGAAGATGCAACACTGTAACAAAACTTAGGTCATTACAGCATACAACTTTGTCATATAAAAAAAATCTATATGGAAAAGCAAAGTGTCTTGGAAATGAAAAAATAATAACTTTGTGACTCCACAGAAAATTTATTTCGATACGACCCAGGTTTCGACGTTCAACGTCATCTTTAGGCAACAACTCTTACAGACATCCATCTTTTTATACAACACCCATGTAGGGGCAGGGAGGTGGGAAGGTCCAAGAGGGTGGGCGGGGGAGGTAAATGAGCAAAAATTGTTGGAGGGAAGGGTAGAAAGCAGGAGGCACTCAACATTTATTAGAAAATAACCACAATAGTGACTTTGAAACTGAAATTTTACATGTGGACAAGAAAGAACTTAGACTAAACGCTCTAGAGCCACTTGAAATTTTAAAAAGTGTACACTCCAAAGAGAATATTGTTAATGACATTTGGTACACCTCCCACTCCCCACTCCTCCCACTACCCCGTTTAGGAGGTAGTAGTAGTACCTACCACTTCTCAACACCTATGCTAATGAGGGAAAAAAATCCTATACTTCCCCCACACTCTCCCTCGACCTTAGAGATATGTAAAAGGCCTTGTATTTATGTATATGAACAACTTAAAACTCACCCACTTTCCTCCGCCATAAGGAGGAGTGCTCCCCATAGGAGGCCTCCTCCTGCTTTCTACCCTTTCCTCCAACAATCATTGCTCACTTCCCTCCCCTATCCACCCACCCAGACCTTCCCATCTGTGAAATCACAAAGTTACTATTTTTTCATTTCCAATATGAATGGATTCCATAAATTTATGCCTTGAACCATCAATTACAGCAAGTTTCTTCTTTCATCATAAAGGATTTCCACCAAGTTGGGCCTGAAACTGTTTCATTGGATCAATTAAGTTTAGAAGCATTTGGAATACATATTTAAATTATGGCTGGGCTGTATAATGTCTTCCCTAACAATTGAGTATAGGACAAATCATTGCATATGTATTTTATTGTTATTTTGTACTGTTTTTGCATTTTACAATGAATGTACACTTTCACAAACCAGTACTAGGAATTTAACATAAAAGAATATTACTGAAGAGGACCTTTAGATAAAATTTAACACAGGTAATGTTTACAAACAAAAATTGAAATATTCGAATAGTACACTCCCTTAAAAACTCTTTTGAAAGGTCAGTGAATACTAACTTCATGACAAATACATACCCAGCAATGAGAATTGGATAATGGGACTGGTTCAGTGTCCATGAAACAATGCCTAAGCATTATAGTATACTTTTGAGTACAACATATGTTCTCTTACTTTCACAAATGAACATGGAGCAAGATTCAGCAAAGTCAAAAATAATTTAGCTGTATGTGTATCAACCTCTTCTCTGCACACAAACTTTACTCTACAGAGATAATACACATCCATAAGAAAAAATACATTAATTATTAAGTCTATTTGGGAGGAGATAGAAAAGTTTAATTTTTCAATTAAGAGTAGAATTATCACGCAAACCTTAGAAAATGATGGAGAAAATTAGAAGATATTAACTAACTACATCACATCCTATGCATGCTATGTAACTGTAAGCAATTGAATCAGATATTCAGGGATATTATGATTTACTGTCAACAAGTAATATAAAAATCAATTTAGATAGTCTCATCTCAAAAATCAAGTCTCCTCCTTGTGAAAGTTTCTTTGCCTGATGCAATTCTTCTTCCTATGTCCCAACTACTTCAACCATTTTGGTCAAGTCACCTTTGTTGCTGGTGGTGTTGTCAAGCCAAGTTAGTGGTGCAGTAGCTAATGAACTAACTTCTCACCCTGAGGCCCTGGGTTAAAATCCTGGTGGCAGCTGGATTTTTTTAGTATCCCTATACCTACTTGGGATTCTATGTGTGAAGAGTAGCCTAAGTGAGTATGTCATCCATTGGATGGTGTCAAACTGTAGACCCCTTGGCATCTTTATTTAAGAGTATGCTAATACTGATGCCAGGTTTCTCTCTACCCTTCATCCATTCCCATCCATCCCTAATGGTGTGAATGACCACAGCTGTTGGGCACCTCCCCTAATAACTACTACTACACTATTTAAATATTTAAACTGTTCAGTTAAACTGTATCATTAAACTGACTTTTAATAATAAAACCACTTTACTTTTCCACATAAATTTTTTAATTTTTACTACCTAGGTTTCGTTATAACATAACATCATCAGGTCTAACACTAATAATGAAGGCAATGGAAGAATACCTCAATTACTGATCTCAAGGGGATTGGGATGGTGCAGTGGCTAATGTACGGGCTTCCCACCGAGAGGGCCCAGGTTCCAATCCTGGCGGCGACAGATATTTTTCAGTGGTATCCCGATCCCTACTTGAGGTGCTTTGTGGAGAGCGCTTTAGTGAGTACGCCGTCCGTCGGATGGGACGTTAAGCTGCGGACCCCTTGGCACATTTCATTAAGAGCAGGCTAATGCCAACGCCAGGTTTCTCTCCACCCTTCATCCTTTCCTGTCATCCCTAATGGTGCAAATGACCTGAGCTGTCGGTCGCCTCCCCAACAAAAACCAAAAACTAAACTGATCACAAGACAGCTATAGTAAACACCAAGGAGATATAGGTATTCGAAAAAGTTTCAAATAATAAGTATTACACTGAGTAAGAAATAATGTGACTAGTGCTTTCTTGCAATTTTTTGATAAGAAATGTTGATTTCCATGAAAGCAACAGAATATGAAGCTTCAAATACATCAATTTAAGGAGATCCAAATCATGTTCTTGTAATTCTGGTAAAACAAATAGTATTACAAATTTATTTTTCCATTAGTCAGAAGTCAATGATTTGGAATTATTTTAGCAATTAGTTAATTATCTTAGCAGTCTACATATCTTAAATTTAGTTATTAATATGCATCTGGCAATAATTATGGAAAACACAATGATTAGCTATTCATGGCAATATAATATTACTACAGCTCTGGATTCATTAACATATGTATTTGAGTTTACACATATACCCTGACTAAAGTCTAAATAATTAGAATGTCAAAGAGGGCCCTTATTGAAATTTGATACTCTTTTTCATAAAAGTAGATTACTAATACTAATGCTACTCCTATGTAGATACCCTGAGGAAGTTTTGTTAGGGCATTGTCATATGTAAAATATCAAATGCTATATTGGAATTATAAAGCTATTCAAGCCACTCCATAATGAAATTATTACAGAGATGTTGTATGATTCAATTATTTCAATCCCAAAATATAAAAATTTAATGGAGGTTTCAATTCAATGTCCAGCAATTAGAAGGTTTCTGATTCCAGTTTTCGCAAGGTTAAAAAATCGTTTTTTGATATTTGATGTTACCAATTTTAACCATGCGCTCCAGCCCATACAATCCAATGGACATCGCTAAATTTATATGTGCAAACTCTTCAGCATTTTTCTCTGTAGCACAGAGACTCATAGATAGATTGTAATAAAAAAAATATAGTTTAAAATATTATTTCCTGGGCTAAATAAAATTCCAGCTTATGGCAGAGAAATTACCTCAAATAGAATTTTAGATTCCAAATAGCAGTTAATGACTTTTTTAAGCAACTGGATGAAAGTTAACCATACCATGAAACTTTTTTAAGTTCATTACTGAGAGCATTGGGGAAATTAAAATATGTCACTACAGATGCAAACCCATTACAGCTTTGAATAGAAAGTTGCCACTACCCTGCCATTCCTTCAGTAGAGTACATTGTATATCTATCATGGTATCCTCACTGAAAGTAGTTAGTACCCAATGACTAGTACTCAGTTGAAGTGTAGCAGAAGGTTGGGAATTGTTTTTTGAAAACAACTCTCAGCCTGATTAACTTCACAAATGCCTCTTCAAAGTACACAGATATGATGCAAAGTCTTTGCATTCCTGCAAAATACATAGCACACTGAAAGCTGCTAGATTTAAAAAATAGTTACACCACTTATTCATATTAAATTCGTATAAGGAAAATACATCAGCAATGTTTTCATCTTAACTACACCATCTATTTTCTGGTAAAATAACATTAATTCTTCAAAATTCCAGGTTTTACTGCTCAATTATTGGCTTTTCCCGTGATTTTTCCTATCGCTGACTTCTTTCCAATTTTCAAGAATTCAAAGATTGCTTACCACCCTGTAATGACAATCCTGGTTTCTCCACACTAATACTCCTTCATTATGGATACAACCACCACCAATCATATCATTCATTGAACAATTACTTAAAAAGAAATGAGAGAATGGGAAGAATAACACAAAAAAAATGTAACTTTGCTTTATATTGAACCATGGACTTAGTATAAGGACCCCTTAACCATTTCCCCACACTGTAACCATACTTGTGCCTGAAAACTGCCTTTCATCAAAAAAGAAGATGAGTCTGCACTATCTATAAATTTTCATGAGCACTAAATATTACAAAGCACATGGTATATACTTGGCATGCAATATGTATTTTCAAAAGCATTATAAAAAATGAGGTGCATGCTACTGATGGAAAAATATGTCAATAATTAACTGCCATCACATTATTTCCAATGCAAATGTGCCAGTAAAAACAAATTCTTCCCAAAATCACATAGAGATGATGACATAAATACTTCCACTCAGTGCAAAATGTAAAATAATTTTATCCTTTAATATGCAAAGAGGTACCAAAAACATTATAATGAACATCATTTCATAGAAAGGATCTAATTCTCTCCTGGTGTAAATATATGCTGAGCCAATTCCTCTTGGGTCAAGTCCTCTATTCCTGGTTTTGTTTCAATGACCAACTCACTCATTGTATTCATGGCTTTAGAAGTCCTGAACACAAGGCTTGAGTCAGCCACCAAAACATTCACGGAGATGGAGGACTTGACCTGGTGGAAGATCTCAGAGGAATTCACTCATCATTTCATTGTACTTTATAATATATTTATATAAATTCATATAAAGCTTCATTAAATTCATAAAAGCTTATTCATATAAATAGACATATGGATACAGACAGGGAAAAGGGGATAGAAACACACACCTATGTATCAAGGATGAACACAAAGTTGATAGGGAAGTTAAGAAGGGAGTAGATTCCAAGCAGATAAAACTTTCTTAACCGAGAATCAAATCACAGATCTTTGACTTGACAGGCCAGGGCTCACACCGTTAAGTTTTTATTGCAACTGAAATCCATTAGGTTTTATGAAACCAAATTCCTTGATTCTTTCGACAAGGTTTAGCTTGGGAGCTTTTACATCCAATACCAGAGGAATGCATGAGAGAAAAGAATAGTACGGAAAGTACTAATAAAATGTCAAACATTGGTAGTGTGTTTGAAGGCACACACAGCCTGAAGAAGGAAATGAGCCGTATTGACTTTATATACATTCAAACCCATCAAAGAGCAAAAATATATTCCCATGGCATGCAGAATGTAGGGTTAAAGGGGGGTTGAAGGATAGCGTTAACATTGAAATACATTTTTTTATTACACATAGCATGAAAAATGAAGGCATCTTATGTACCTTGCTGTATCCTATAGCCTGGGAAATACAGTAATTAGTGATTCTGAACATCCAACAATTCTGAAACATCAAAATAAAATAGGCAAGCTAAAGAAATAAGATTTTATTACAACAAAAAATATTAGTACTATAGATGGATGTAAAGAATATTTCATTCGGACTCTTATGAAAGCTCACCTGGACTCCTTTAAAGCAAGCTTTTTCTCTTTGTCTTGCAGACAAATATTGAGGTCTATCAGCTGTTGGGCATTCTCTCCCTTCCGTCGATGGAGCTCTGTAAGTTCTTCTTGCTGATGCAGCAGCCTCTGCTCAAGAGTCTATGTAATTAGATTGAAAGAGGAATGATTTTAAAAACTATTCCTTCATCATTAATTTTATTCTGCAGTTTTGTTTAGCATTTCCTCTTCTTTCATAAGCAAGACTCTTGGTGGTATTCTCAGAAACCAAGCATTAATAAAACAAGGCCAGTTGCATAAAGAGCACTCTTGAAAGGAAGCAATGCACAGATGCCTTACTCAACTTTTAGTAGCTGCAAATTGAAATCACAGACAATTCCAAAGTGCTGGCAATGGAAATAAAATTAACCAAAATAAATATTTATCTCAACAAGGGGAAAACTGCACACAAAATATTGAACTTTATTTGTTCTAAAAACTATTCTACTTCCAAATACCCCTCCCTTGTCTAGGTACAGATTATATAGCTATAACTCCATTCTCTCAAACTCCAAGCATATTTTCCTCCACTTCCAACAGGTATATATATAAACCGACAATGCAATAACTCATAGCACATGCCAAAAAAACTAATCAGAAAAGTTCAATAGCAGCATGCAATGTTCAAAGCAATTTAATTTTATCATTTACAAGATTGGCTAACCTTCTTCATCATTCAATAAAATCCTCATTTTAAGCATAAGGATAGATATAAGATTTAGGTACACACGCCAGTTCATGCATGCTGTATGAGATTACTCATCCTACTTAAGTAGGATACATACTTTAAGATAGTTCCCACATTAGCGAATTGGTCACACATCAGAAAAGACATGGATTACATTTTTTGGTCCCAGCATTTAAAACCTAGAGTTATTTTGTCTACCCACTCACATGCCCATGGAAAATTGTCTTAAAACAAATTAACCAAACATAGAGAAGACAAAAACCAACTACAACTAAAAATTAATACACCAATAATAATTAGCAACATGAAAATTAACCAAGCATGATATTCCAACAAAATTCATTCAGAATATAATAAATACTTAGATTTAATTTATTTTTTATCATAATTTATATCTTACAATAAAAAAGATGCAAAATGTGGTTCATTTGGGAAATCAAATTTAAAATTTCTATTTCAATAATAAAAAATGTAAAACTCAGCTTCACATCTTTCCTTCAGCAAGAAGCTCTACAATAATTAGCAGAATAAATTAACAAACTTTCATGAGACTTAATGAATAGAAGATGCATGACTAAGTTTTAGGTTAGGATCTTTTCCTAAAGAGATGCAAAGAACTTCCAAAATCTTGTTAACGTGAACATCAACTTTTAAACGCTGTACTTTTTAAGCAATAGGAAGAGAAGGATTGAATGCCATCTCAAAGATCCTCTTACATACAAGCCTTAAGGAATGTAAACAATAGCTTTGTTCAATGACTACAGTAATATTTTTATTGTAATATGTGATCCAAAAATTAAAAATAATAATGAATATGTTCCTAATTTTAAGTTAATAATTTGTATTTCATTATAAAATGAATTCGCATTTGTCTTTTGATTCAACTAAAAATATATGATTATACCAATAATTTGATTTTTTCCATCATAATCATGAATTCCAATTATCATTAATTGAATTTTCTACTTCCTCAACCAGTCAAAATTTAAACACCTATTAGGAATATTTTTAGAATTACTGTCATCTCTCTGAATACAGGTACATCTTAAAGTATATAAAAGATTTTAGTGGCCTTAGTCAAGAATTGTTTCAGTGCCAATCTTTTGAAAAAAGAGTAACTTGCAGGCTGAACTAAAATCCTTATCCCTATTTTGAAAGATGAAACTATACCTGCAAGCGATCACCTTCAATGCAACTTCAAGCAACACCTAACAGAGTTTCCAAGGATAACTTTCCTGTGAAATGATAACCCCAACGACTGTAACATTTTGGAAACCCATTGACTATCTCTAGAAACATGAAAATAATAAACGCTTGAATGAAAAGAAATTGAGTTTTCTGACTATGATAATTTACGTTCGAGAGTACGACCCTATTCAATACTAATTCAACATAAAACGTTTACCAATTGATTCTTTCTGTCATTCTTAATAATTTAATAAGCGGTGTTTTCTCTGCTTCCCGGAAAATAGCTTCGCTTTGACATTGCAATGCGTATGGTAGGTACGTAATACCATCGCTTTCTGCAGATGGCTTAACTCTCACATGCAAATGTAACACAAGCTAACATAAAATACTTCAAATACAAATTACATAATCCATGCTGTATAATGCGGATAC
This sequence comes from Hetaerina titia, assembly GCA_037158775.1. Classification (NCBI taxonomy): domain Eukaryota; kingdom Metazoa; phylum Arthropoda; class Insecta; order Odonata; family Calopterygidae; genus Hetaerina; species Hetaerina titia. The sequence goes on along the minus strand of CM073776.1, from coordinate 40,968,755 downwards.
TACTGCAAAACCATAGAGAGATATGTTTCCATATGCTATGTCATTAAAAGAAATACCCTCAGCCTAATAGTGACCACAATTCTAATACCTTGGAATAGCTTTTATCAAGCTTTAAAATTACATTCTTTGAGCCACAGCCACACATCTTTGATGTTATACCATGGAATTACCGGAAGTTTAAGAATATGCATATATCACCTGTATTTTATCCGAAACCTTTCCATCTTGAGAAGTAGATCTTTGACTAATTTCGACACTTTCTAACCGCAGCCTTTCATTTTGAATGGATAGTTGTAAGTTTTCAGCTCTCAGAGTATTTGAACTTTCAAATATCCTGTTATCTGAAACAAAGGTACACCAAAGATAATCACAAAATAATTCAAAAAATTTCAAGTGACACCTCATATTTTATAATGTCAAGGGATTATCCAATAATTTCGATTCCAATGTGCAAATTTCTAGTGTTTTCTTCAGTGATTTATGACAAAAAATTGTAAGAAAATCATTAAAACAAAGAAACCCTTTGACAGATGTTCGACTATTTACACCCGACCATTTCTATTGCCATTCAGATACGTTTACTTACGAAGCTTTATTAACTCCTTAAAACAATGACACTGAGTTTTATCTCTCATTTGTAATTGGTGAAGAATATCATTTCTCCAGTGCCACTGTCTTCGCTCCATTAAGGGGGCTGCCATGTTAATTTGTTTCCCGATAGAATTGGCAACGACGTACAGATGGTACAGATATCACAAGGATAGGCAACGTTAGAGATCATAAATATTAAAAGTTGAAGAAATGAAACATCGAACGTCCAACCGGAATCATTTCTCGCCGCTTTAAACAATATTTCCTCCCTCTCACTATTTCTTTACTGCAAATGAAGTTCTCAGTTTTTTTGGCGCCATTTCCAAACCTATCCTGATAATAGTTATAGCCTAAAAAATATTACACGAAATCAAAATACAATAAACAACAAAGAAGTACTTTTACCTCTTCGAACCTCTTTCCTTTTCGAACAATATATATCTTGTATTTATTTTCATACGAATGTGGTAATGCTGGCATATTAACAGAGCGGGTAAATTTAATTTACATATACGCTTCCATCACTATTAAATCTACTGCATTACATGTAATGCCAATTACTAAGCTTATCTCTCTATCAAATAATTTCTAAGTGCTATAAAACTACTCACGATTTATGAGTACTAGCGATCAGAGCTGCACTGTGTGATGATTAATTGTATTTTTCCTCCATTAATAATAAAATTGACAACGGTCATTAGCGAGACATCACAAATCATTATCCAATGGAGGCAATCCTTCAGAGCGAACCTGGATTGGCGCGCACATTAAACAGAAATCAGTTTCAAATAAAACGGTTTAATTTTTTCGGCTAGGGGGCGGTTAAATTTGTTTTATCCATATTGAACTGGGGATCGGAGTAACTCTGTTAGGCGTAGTTTTATACCACCTGACTGTGAATATTCGCCTGCTGAGGCGTCAGGAGTCAGGGGGTGTGAATCTCACCACCAGTCTGTATTAAAAATTTAGGGGCCGGAGTTTTACCTATAGAATTATCCATTCAAATATTATGATTCAAAAGTGACATTAGCCAATGGTGAGCTTACTAATAGCAGACGGTATAGTATGCGGGAAAGTTTTTTAGTAATAGGTATGGATATATTTATTATTATTTCGGTAAAAATTATTGATTTGGCATCAAATTAAGATATGTATAAATCATTATTTCATTTGGATCATAATCCACAATCATTAAATCATCAATGTATTTATTGTTATTTTGGTAAAAATTATTGATGTGACACCAAATTAACGAATTAAATTGTTCACCTGAAAATTTCCCCCAAAGGAAATTTTCAGGTGAAAATAGAATGTAATATTGAAGGTTCTCAACTGCCACAGTTTGCTGAAGTACGTAGATCAATGAATTACACAGAGATAAGATGGTCCACGACATATTACCACACACACACACACTGTCCTTATAACTCATTTATCTAACCGGTGTAAAACTTCATGTCACTGTGAGAGGATGACAGGACAAATTGCAGTAAATGATTTCATCAGCAAAAAAACATTAATTATGGATTTAATATTTTTATCTAATGGAGGAACTGTGTCTTGTACATGGCTACATGTCTTTTGATATATAAGAATAGAGAGTTTTGGTGGGTATAGAAGAGGAAGTGTTTACTGCAGCATTACAATTTGATTAATGGATTGCCTTACACAATGGTGCTACTAATTGATCATTGCTATAGTTCATTAATTTTTCATTGTTTATTTTATTAAAAAAAATCACAAAAATGTTACCAAAGAGGTATTAAGAAATGTTAAAGAATTTAAGTATTATGGAATTACCTTTGTGGAATTTGCCTTATTTCAATCTAAATTATCGGGGCACACACAGTGTGTTGAAGTAAATGGTGTGAGGTCTTCCATACTTCCAGTTCAATATGGTGTCCCTCAGGGCTCAATACTTTGTGAATTCTATTTTTGTTAGTGAGTAATGAAAATTTAGTAGTTGGCGTTAATGATAAATTGATTAAATTTTCCTCTATTATTGCAACCACTTCCATCATGCATGCAGATGATGCATCCTTTATACAGAATACCCTAATCTAAAGGAATCAGCGCATATGGTTGATACCTCCTACATTTGCTGCCCCCTGCTGCAAGGAAGTCCCAAGAGTTTCTAAAAGTGCAAGTCTTCCCTGCTCTTACCGATATCAGGGCGGTGTTTGAAGCAGAAATGATGAAATCCGTATAAGATCCATTTCTTTCTTAGTTACAGAAAGACGATTGCCATGGTATGATGGCATCTACCTGATTAACAAGAAAAGCATGTCAAATAATTGCCACAAATGAATTCAAACAGTTTCTATATTTTCAGAGTTTGTCTCAGTAAATAAGTGTTGGCATTACATTAACATATTTATATGACAACATAGTATCAAATTTTTTTGCAATTAAGCTTCATGATTTTTCCAGATAAAAATTAATGTGTGAAAGTAATGGTTTCTTACTAATATCTACAGTGTTTAGGTACAAGTGGAGTTGGTAGTCAGCATGATGAAAGGAAATGAGTGAAAAATGACAGCGGTTTTTTCAGGGAAAACATATTTTGTCAAACTTCAACCATGAGATTAGGGATCTTTCCCTCCATTCCCATGTGAGGAGCTATACAGGGAAGTGGGTGCTAAGGAGGATCTTTGGAGATAATGGGAACCTTGAGGGAATTCTTTGCTTCCCTCTCTTTGTCATGCATGTTTAAAAAGGATAAAATTTCATATTGAGGAAAGCTTACATTTACACTGGGCACTATTATATCTTAAAAAATTTAGGTGATAGGGAGGGCCACCATCATGAAGAAACAACAGAAATAGGGAGATTGGCACAAAACTTTACAAAACTTTCTCCCAAAGATACCAAATACCGGTAGTATATTCCAAATTTGGCCTAACTTAAGCAAAATAACACCTCTATTTAACTGTCTCATTACATTTCCCTAACACCTGTGTGGGACAAACCCGATTCCTTATGCAAATCTGAAATCATGTCTAAATCTCCAGAGAGTACCCAGCAATCTGGTGGGGTCCCATTTCCTTTTACCACCATATCGTCTGCCAATAATGTAAGGGTGCTACTAATGGTTGACCATAAGTCATTAAGGTAGATTAAGAACAGAAGCGGCCCTTTATACTTTCCTGGGGGATGCCAGAAGTAATATGTACTTCCCTTAAGCACCAACCCATCAATGAATATGTTTTGTTTGCGATATGACAAGAAGTCTCTGATCCAATTTATTACTTTCTCATTCATAACTTGATGTTTAAGTTTGGACTTTTTTACTTTTGGTTTAGATATGCATGTGACATTTACTACTTTTCAGTCATTGGGTAATGCATGATTATTTAGGGATTTATCACACATTACTGCCAAATTAGAAGGTCTTTCTAATACTATCAAATTCTATATGTGGGCAGGGATGTGATCAGGTCCTTGCGATCTGTTTGGAGTGACATTTTTCAGTTAAATAAGACCAAGCATTACAATTTATTTTCAAGGAAAAGGAGTGCGATGCTTGAGAATGCACTACCATCTCGCAGATACCATAGTCATTACCACTGCTACAAAGGCTCTGTATATTGCAATCTATTGATGAATGGCAATTGAATCTCCTTCGAGAAAAGCAAATATGGAAGGATGATGTCATCCTTGAGTATGCGCCTACCTTAAACCTAGAAAGATGGTCCGTGCTGTGATGGAGTTCGTCTCAAGAGCGATGGCTATTGTTGATGTTCTCGGTACCAATACCTTTTTCACATGATTTTTGCTGCAGAGTGGGACCTCTCTTACTTGGGTATTATCAGGATGTACCCTTATCCCATGCTCACCCATTATCCCTTTGTTTCCCAACTCCTTTTCATCGTGTCATTCTTGCCAATAGGGACTGTCTACCTCTCGACATATGAGGAATCATGTTACATGATCTGTCTAGGTGTGTTCGTCAACTTTCAAAGAGGTGTGAACATTTTTCTTCAATTGCTATAATGATTTCTGTGGTAAGTGACTGTGACCTGCACATTTCATCTTTTCATGGATATTTATTCATTCATAAAACTATGTCCCAGCAGAGATGCTGGGTGACTCTTTTTTTGTTAGGGTCGCCTCAAAGATTGGATATAGGCTTCAAAATGGTGCATTTGATTGTATATGGCTAATTATTTCAAATGGTAGTTTTGCTTATTTCTAATATTATTTGCTCCATGGTTTTACGCATAATCCTTTTGACACCAGAATGCGTCTCAGGAAAAATGACCAAGGAGTTGGTTGATTGGTTGGAGAGGAGGAGAAGGACCCAAATTGTGAAAGCATTAAGTATTGATTTGATGCAATGACTTAAATATAGTGCAATGTTCAGCGATAAAACCTAAAAGACGACAATATTAATGAATATTTCATCCACAGTTCCCCGATCTTCTTACCGGAGAAAAAGTATCACTCCTTAAAGGGTAGCTGCTGCTCCTTAGTGAGAACCTTGTGGAACAGGGGATGCACAATACCATAAATTACTGTGATACTGGCACCAAAGTTTTGGCATAATTCAAAGGATAGGACTCAAGTAATGGCAGTGAAAAACAATTTAGAAATGGTGGAAAAGTAATTATCTTAATTTTCCTTGCATATTTCTTTCTAAAACGCAATGCGAGGATATGGAAAGTTTACAGAAGAAGGGTGAAATTGGTGCGCTATACAGCAAGGTTAAGTTATTATCAGGAAGTAAGAAAGCAAGATCTGTGCTAACAGTTAAAGATAAATGGGGTAAGATAATAGTTGAACCAGGAAAAATCCAAGAGAGATGGAAGGAATATATAGAAACACTGTATGGTAAAGAACTTAGGCCGACAAGGTTAGACATAGAAAAGGAACATGACGTAGAAGAAGATAGCTTAGGTCCAGGCATATTCGACGATGAAATAGAAAGGGTATTAAAGGAGATGAAAGCAAATAAGGCTGTGGAGGTGGACAATATTCCTGTAGAAATGTTGAAATGGTTAGGGAAAGGTGGGAAGAAGGCCATATATGGACTGATTCGTAGTATCTATGAGGAAGGAATCTGGCCGGAAGATTTTGTGAGATCGGTGTTAGTTCCTATTCCAAAAAAGGCAAAGGCTTCGTCATGTGAGGATTACAGAACAATAAGTTTGATATCCCACACAGCTAAAGTTATTCTCAGGATCATCAACAAAAGGATAGAGAGTAAGGCAAATGATTACTTAGGGGATGATCAGTTTGGGTTCAGGAAAGGAAGAGGTACGCGTGATGCCATTGCAGTAATGAGATCACTAGTCGAGAGGAATATAGAATACAATCAGGACGTTTTTGCCTGTTTTGTAGATTTCGAAAAAGCGTTTGATAGAGTGAATTGGGAAAAATTAATGCGTGTATTGCAGAAAATAGGAATGGATTGGAGGGACAGGAGACTGATCCGCAACCTGTACATGTCTCAGACTGCTCAGGTGCGAGTGGGGAACGGAGAGTCCGGATGGGCAGTGTTAGGAAGAGGTGTAAGGCAGGGTTGCCCATTGTCACCGGTGCTGTTCAACGTATATGTAGAGGAAATGATTAAAGAGGCATGGGAAGAACTGGAGGTAGGAATGAAAGTCGGAGGGGAATTCGTAAAATCGGTTAGGTTTGCTGATGACCAAGCATTAGTTGCTCAGTCAGCCAATGGGTTGCAAGCATTGTTGAGTGAATTGGAGGTTCAGTGCGATAAATATGGGATGAGAATAAATATTAATAAAACAAAGGTTATGCGATTTTCCAGAAAGAAAAAGGCTAAGCTAAATATTAAAATAGGCGGGGAAAAAATAGAGCAGGTAGAACAGTTTACATATCTCGGAAGTGTTTTGGACCAACACGGTCAAAGTGGTAGGGACGTAAGGAGAAGAATTGCGCTAGGCAAGGAGGCTTTCTCAAGGAGGAGGGAGTTGATGACGGGGACATTGAGTAGGGATGTTAAGACAAGACTCGTAAAAACTCTGATATGGAGTGTAGGTATGTACGGCGCGGAAACGTGGTCGCTGAAGCAGGAGGATAGACGTAGATTGGAGGCCTTTGAAATGTGGGTGTGGAGAAGAATGGAGAAGGTGAAATGGACCGAAAGGAAAACAAATGAGGAAGTACTAGAAATGGTGGGGGAGGAGAGGGGTTTTTTGAGAGAAATCCTATGGAGGCAGGAAAAATGGATGAAAGGCGTATTGAGCGGTAGTGGAATATTGAAGAAGATAATAGAGGGGAGAATGTTGGGCAAGCGAGGTAAGGGTAGGAACAGGATAGGGATGTTGGATGGGATGAAGGGAGGAAAGAAGTACACCGAGATGAAGAGGGACCTGATATAGATTAGTTTGCTAGGTGGGGAGTCACAAAATGTTTATTTGATAGTTGTGTCCATCCAAAAACCTACCTTAAACGGTAGATTACCTAAAAAAAAATTTCTTTCTAATATAAATAAAAAACACATTTTTTATCACTTTCATTATTATGGGGGATCAGGGTGCATGGCAAGTTTATTGGTCTCTGATGTTTGAATGCTTTAAACACATCATTTCAAGAGGTAATTGTCATACTTGAACATTTATTCTATACATTTCAATTAGAAGTTTAACATTTCAACAAATTCCATGAGGTGGATTGAACCCACCAAAGGTAGGCAGAAAGGCATGGTATATTTGAACAATTATGGTAAGTACATCCTGTTAAAAAATTAACCAGGGGTTACTATTTGAGAATGGAGCAGGATGTGGGCACTTTTTAAGAGGGGAAAGGACGAATGGCTTCTTATATTCCTCCAGGGGTTCTCTTTTATGCTCATTCCTTCTCCAAGTACAAAGAGAAAGCGAATAACCTCTATGGGTTTTGTGGATTAACTTGCAGATTTACTAAAGCCATAATGTACTTAAAAATATTAACAATAATGTTCTCCATTCATACCATGCATGAACAATGGAAAACATACATGGAGGAGCTATACCATGGCTAAGATATAGCTTAAGAGAAAATACTGTAGAAAGTATGGATATATTGTACCAGCTCAGATATTAAAAAACCTTGGAATTAAAATAAAAGACAGACTCTTTAAAATAATGCATGAATGTTATGAAAATGGGGAGATATACCTGAAGACTTTGTTAAAAGCATAACTATTATGACACCAAAAGCAGGGAAAGCAATTGAATGCATGAACTACTGAACAACTGCTATTCTGTTACATGCTTCCAAGGTTTTTTTTTGCATACAATAGGGAACAGAATCAAAAAGAAAGTGGAGGAAAATGTTGGAGAAGATCGATTTGGCTTCTGGGAAGTTAAACGGATGAGAGATTCTATGATCCTAGAGAGAAGGCTAGAAATGAACACGAAAGTTTTCTTTACCTTCATTGAGTAGGAAAAAGGCTTTGATATGGTGAATTGAAAACTAATCTTTGAGATTATGAAGAGAAAAGGAATAGACTACAAAGAAAGGAAGCTATATTTCAGCGTGACCAGAACCAAAGATTAGAAAGAAGCAAAGATTAGAAAAGGTGGTCACTTTTGCCATATCTATTTAACTGATGTATTGAAGAGGGTAAAGAGACAATGAAGGATAAAAAAATGATACGAAGATAAATGGAAGAAAGAAACACTCCATTAGGTTTGCAGATGAAATTGTGACCCTGGCAGAATCAGCCAAAGATATGAATAGAATGCTCAGAACCCTGTTGACAGCTTTAAAAAAATGGAAACTGAAAATAAATTTGAAGAAAGCCAAAGCTATGACAGTTTCTAGAAACAGGACAGAAGCTTCTGTAAATTTAATGATAGGGGAATCAATGATAAACCAAGTAGATGAGTTCTGCTACCTTGGGAGTGTAATTGAAAGAGACAACAGATGCACCTCTGCAGTGTAAAGGAGGATAGCCTTAGCAAATACAGCATATGAAAATAAAAAGAATCTTTTAGGAAAAAAACACATGAAATTGGAAAGAAGAAAATTCTCTGCAAAAACGTTTATTTGGAGTACATTATTATATGGGTGCGAAACTTGGCCATTGAGGAAGAGGGTAAAGGCTCAGTTGGAACAGTGGAAATGTGGATTTGAAGGAGAATAACAAAAACAAAATGGATGGACAAAAAAAGCAACATAGAAGTATTGAGAGAAATTAAGAGGAAAGATTGTAACAAAAGAGATGGAGAAAAGGAAAATTAAATTTGTTGGAAATGTTCTCAGACATAACTTCCTGGAAAATATTATGCAAAGGAAAATAATAGGAAAAAAGGAAGAGGAAAGCCAAGAAAGAAATTTAGAGATGCTATAAAAGGTACTACGAGAGTAACAACAAATAACGAACTGAAAAGAAAGGCAATGGCTGCAACGACAAGGTTCTGCCTTTAGAAGATGATGATGATACATGCCATCTACAATATTTCCATCAAATACCAATACACAGCTTCAGGGTTCAGAAGAAGAAGACGGATAGCAGTGAAAGAACTGAAGTAACTGTACAAAAGAGGAAACCGTGAGCGGCAAACGGTGCAAAAATTAAAACAAAGCAAAATATAAGTCTTAAGTGTTAAAACGGATTGCTGAAGAAGGGCTAAGTTCATTGAAACAATACTGTGCGATGTCCTGGGAGAAAAATGTGGTAGTATGGAAGATAATATCCGCCCCCTAGTGCACAACATTGAAATATAACCGTCATAATGGTCCAAGTTCCTTTAAGGTCGTCGTCAAGAATTATGGGCCTTAGATCCTAAATTAGGGCCTGAGCATGGGGTAACCGTAAACATGCAAATAGAAAGAGCACTGCTTAGTGTGCTGGATTAATTTCAAGAAAGAAAATGAGCTAGTTTAGGAGGTATTATCTAAAAATTTGTAATTTCGTTATAAAAGACGACTGTATGCTTGGGCTAACTTCATTTCAGCGGTATAAATGATCTGGTTTAGGAGATGTAGTCTTTTCTTCATGGAAAAGTGTGTGTGTTGGTATCACTGAAAAATCTGTAGTCTTAACAGGCGGAGATTTAATCTGTGTGGTATTTAAGTCAACTCGAATATCATGTGATACTTTTTTCCTGTTTTGTTGCGGAAAAATATCACATGCCATTTGCGAATGTTTAAAGGGGGTAAATTTGGAACTCTGTTAATACACTTGACAAACGTAGTCGCGGTTCAAAGGACAAGTTGAAACTTTCGTGTGCCTTATCTTGGGATTTTGGTTGTTGCATGATAATACTTTTCACTGCTGTAGTCGCTTTTTCATTACTATAAATGATTTTCTATTATGTCATCATTACCCTCGTTGGGTACGGGAAAGCTTTGCAATACCTTTCCTTAAACTCAGACAATAAGGGAATTTGGGTGGTGCATAACTCAAATAAATGTAAGCAGGCCAGTGAACTGAATGTTGCTAATTCTCAATTTGGCTTATGTTTTCAATCCTTAATAAAAATTATGTGTTCTTAGAGAAATAATATACGCTACGGAGAAAATGAATGATTTCCTTTCAGCTATCTACATTTCTGCGAAAGTGCCCGGTGGTATTTATTCAGATTTGGTCAGTGCTCGTATACTCGGTGAAGATGTATATTACAAATCAAACGATGAAGATTACCGTTGGGTAGCATATGAAAACTGGACCTATCAGAGAAACTTCACAGGTACGTTTGCTTTAACATAGAATTCGTACATTTTTGAACGTTTTATAGGTAAATTTTCTTTCCATATCTCCCATTTAGATAATTTCTACATTGTTTGGATCCAAATATTTGCAGTTCTTACCTTTCTCTCCTCTCAGTTCCCAGTGATTGGATCTCAGGAAACAAAGAAGCCGTAGTATTTCATGGGATTGATACAGTTGCAGATATATCACTAAATGGTGTTCAGCTTGCCTCTAAACTCGATAACATGTTTGTACGTCATGTTTTGAATGTGAAGGGGATTCTTCAGGTACGTTTTTTATTCGTTTCAGGTTGCAAAAAAACTAGAGAAGGTTTCGATTATTCTTTTTACACACTCTTTATTTGAGCTGCCCTCTTGCCTTCATAGAATTTTCCATGAAATCTTTGCTCTGTTTAGAATAAGTTGTATGCAATATTAAACTCTATCTTCCTGCTCTTTTCAGTATGGTGGTTTACCAAATCATCTTCAGGTTCATTTCCATTCTCCGGTAAAAACTGTGCAAGAGAGATCTCGATTATGGCCTCGAGTGGTTCCAGATTGTGTGCCTAACTCATACCATGGGGAGTGCCATGCCAACCTAATACGCAAGACACAGTCATCTTTTGCATGGGATTGGGGTCCTGCGTTTCCATCATCTGGCATGTGGTGAGATTACTTCACCATTATTCCTGAAAAGTAGATTTCTCTCAATTTATGTCTCACCAATTGATAGCCGTCTCTCAGCAAACTTTCTTTGGAATATACTAACTGAATAGAAGTATGTTACGACTTATACATGTGATAGTACCCAATGTGGTACAGTGGTGGAGGAGTACAGGAGTGGTCCATTAGCCAATCTCTAGATAATAGCTAATTGTAAGTCAATAAAAACTTGTATATCTGTAGTACAAACTGGAAAATCATTCTTCCTTTTTAATTCATTTATTCGTTCATGGGAGTATCTCATTTACAATATTAGAGTGCTGTTAATTATCCATATAAAATGCAGGAAAATATCTAGAATGTTGACTTTTAATAATCAAACCACTTTACTTTTCCACATAAACTCAATATAATAGTCTATGTGGAAAAGTAAAGTGGTTTGATTATTAAAAGTCAGTATGAAGATTTTCCACCAAATTATGCCAGAAACTGTTTTATTTATCTAGAATGTATAACAACACTATACTAATGACATGTTATTTATTGTAAAGTATGTGTTTGTTCATGGGAAGTCTTTTCTAATCTATTTCGTGGGCATAATACTTACAAGATATAATGGAGGATCAAATAATTTAATCCCCATAAAGACAGCTTTGATACTAAATCTAATTTATATATTTAGGTAATCATTTTTAGGTGCTAAGCTGTACCATATACTGTGTACTGTATCTATTTGGTTTCTCTATTCTTGGAGTTGAAGTGCATTATTTCTCTCTTCTCAAGTGATATCTCCATACTTCGTTTGTTATTAAATATTATGTGGTAGTCATTTCTGCCATACTTTGAACTGTCACAATGAGGGCTGGGCATTTGGAAAGTTTTTCATGGACATTTTTTTCTTCAAGCATTCTCCCTTCCGTAAGCAACACCTTTATTCAAACTCGTCAATAACCATTGCCATCAATAATGGTAAACTGTTGTAATTCAACGTATTGCTTGCACTTTTATCCTCATGCACCTTAAGCTGCACCGGTTGCACACATAATGGGACAATATTGCATGCATTGAAGGATACATGACTGCAAGTTTACCAACTTGAGTAGAAGTAGCCATTAGGGGGGCGACCAACAGATATGGTCATTTGTGCCATTAGGGATAGGTGGGTCATTCAGTATGGGTAGGATATTAAGAATTTACTGGAAGGGTAAAGAGAAGCCTTGTATCAGTATAAATCTACTCAAAGTGAAGCCAAAGGGTCAAACAGTTTTAAGTCCCACCTGACGGATGGAATAATTCACGTGGAGTGCTCTTCATATTGTACCCCAAGTAGGGATTGGGATGTCAATGAAAGAAATGCTGGCACCAACAGGATTTGAATCGGAATGGGAAGCCAGTATCAATGGCCAACTGCCATTAAAAATTTTCTTTTGGTGAAAAATTGTATTAGTATTTATGACTCCCAAAGTAGAAGCTATACTAAATTGTGTGACGTGGTTTATCTCTTGTTTTTGTCTCTCTTGTTATGAAATCACAACAAAATATTCAAAGTAAGAGTCAAAATTATTAATCTTAAAAATTCTTTCATTACATCTTTGCATTACTTTAGCTTAAAAGTTGAAAGTAACGATTGTAGGGCATACCAATTTATATCTTCTCTCCAAACGCTGACACTGAGATTGATTTCACTGGTTTAATAAAAATTTTAGAAGTAGGTATGTTAAGTGCATATGAAATTGTAACACTTTTCTGTAGTAGAGTTCATAAAATCCATAATTTTTTAGAATAATTGGCCTCTTGCATATCAAACGATAATAAAATAATAATTTGGAAAGCAAAATAATTACTGCTGGAACTGCTACCATGAAAATTGACAGAGGAGATGCCAAAGATTAAAAAAATTGGTTTAGTAATTAATCAAGAGTTACATGTGCTGTTTCAGCTCTTACTTTCTAATACATTTTTTCATATAAACATCTGATTTCTATGAGGATACCATGCTACTGGGTAGTCTAGGGGTAAAGCATTGGACTACAGACCACAGGGTCTGGGTTTGATACCCAGGCAAGCCTTTCTGGACACCCTCAGCTCCACCCAAGCTATGTGATTTTTCGGGTACCAGATCTTCCTGGGAAACCATAACCGTCACAGGGAAAGGAACTGGCCCCTCTACCCTATGTGTGGATTTCACGTTCCATTGGGCTTAGTACTGGATGAACTCTACCATCACCTACCACCTGACTTGTGTTGATTGCTGTGTTTATGCTTACCATTTTACTATGGTGAAATATAAAATACAATTCAAAATAGCTAGAGTCACCTGGGGGTTGAAACTTAGTTTCAGTAATTAATACAATATTAGAGCAATAATTTGATAAAATATACATTGGGGTAAGCAAACAACGTAAATGATATCTAATAAATTTTACCTGTGTTTGTTGATTAAAAATGTTTTATTGAAACACATGTTTGTCACTTTTCATCAGCAAAAATCCTCAATCCCAATTTTTTTTTCAAGATCGTCAATAGCAAAGAATAATTTAAAAATTAGAAGTAGTATTTGGTTCAAAGTTCCATGGTGCTCATATGGGGTCATACTGCCTTACAAGATTATAGCTGTGCATTTGGCATCAATCCTCACAAGCAAGCTCTCATCTCTCCTCTTGAGGTTAATTTATGACTAAATTAACGTAAAAAGAACTTGTTCATTTTGCTTATTAAAAGATACTTTCAAGGCTTAATGGGTGCATTCACAACAAATTGAGTAGCTTCAGGCGTGATGTAGTGGAAGTCAAACATAATAAATAATTGATCGTAGCACTTTTCCACTTAATAGAATTTATTTTACAACTGGGTTTCGATGTATTACATCATCATACTGATGATCATGTACATCCTCATCATTACATCATCATCCTGATGATGATGTAATACATCGAAACTCAATCGCAAAATAAATTCTATCAAGTGGAAAAGTGCTACGATCAATTATTCATCGGGTGCATTCACGTTCTTTCTTTGAGGTGTTAGTGCGTTAGATTGTATTTTCAAGTTCTTTCCTCAATTTGAAGAGTTGGGCACACACAGCAACACATCAGCCTTTGAGTTGAAGCACTTGCGCTTGGTGTAACAGTTCATGCTTGTTGCAGGGCCATGCCATGAGAGCTTCAATACGTTTAGTGAAAATATATTGCACTAATATTAGAATAGCAATGGCAACAATGCATATTGATGCACTTATATCATGAATGAGAATGCACCCAAGCAGTTGGATGGTGCTGAATCTTTATGTAAGAACCCAGTCTCATTGGTTACATGGTAGCTGTGCACAGTATCACTCGTATTTGACTTTTTAAATTTGATTTTGTGGTTCTGTGATGACTCTTATCAACATACTTTTTCCTATTTTTCAGGCAAAATGTTGAGTTAGTGACTTACAACGTTGCCGTTTTGAGAGATGTTACGGTACGAACTGAAAAGACGGACCATTATGTCAATAATCGGAGAATATGGAGGGCTACATTTGTGCTACATCTTGAAGCGGTGGCCCCAAATGCAACAGTGGAGGGCATTGGCCAAGTGGTTCTGACTATTGGTAAAGGAAATCTATTGAACACAGTTTTCATGAAGGCACAATGTTATGAAGTGCCAAGAGAATTCATAGTAATACAAATACTTTGTATTCATATTGGCTTTATGAAGCAAAAATTGGAGTCAAGTTGCTTCTGTTTTGAGATTGGTCAAAAATTTACCATGGTTGGGGGATATTTTTTCAGCAAGAAGGGTTCTTAACTCTTGTATTTTTATTCCTGATGTAATTCACAAATCTGATAGAAGTAACTCTGATTTTCTAACATTCAAGCAGCAGAGAATTCTGTTTGTTTTCTTGGCCGATAAAAAGTGAGATGGGGCTATCTTTTCTGACTCCTGCAATTATTTCTGCCCTAAGAGTGTTCCTTAAAATAAATGGTTTTGAACACACTGAAAGAAGAAGATGTAAAACTCAAATAATAGAAAAAGTGATGCGTGTGCAGGTTAGGTAAATCATTGACAAAAGAAATACTTTAACTTTTCCTTTGGAATCAGCTCTCCTGGCTTTATTCCTATCTCTCCAATTCATCTCTCCCTATCTGATTTTGGTTCCATTTGTTTATTAATATAAATGTGTTAATGGTCTTGTGTTCTAGCTTGCAAACTTTTATTAATAAGTGATTTCTTTTTATGTCATGCAAAATATTGTCTGCAGTGTGAAAGGTGGCCAAATATGTCAGAGGAAAAGCAAATGTGACAATTTGGCAATGTAAAAATCATTTCCTGTGATGGTATTTGAACCCAGATCCATCAATACCTTTCCAAGTGCTAAAGTCAGTTTAGCTATCGAAATTCCTCTTATGCTGTAAATTTCTGTCAGGTCAAGGTGAATTATTCTTGTTGCGATGATATTTTCCCCTTCTTCTCTGCAATTCTTGCAGTGAAAAATATGATATCATGACTTGGTGGTAGCTGATAACGACTCCATCATACCTGATGCATAGATGTTACTCAGCCAAGTGTTGATTTAAATGGTATTCCCTAAGATCCCATCTTAGTTCATGGTAGAAGGTAGGGAATTAAGTGAAAATGCTTTTTACTTCATTACAGTAACCTTCTTAAAGACCCAATCAAATTTAAGTTCCCTCCCTCATCAGTCTGCATATATGTGTAAAATTAAATTGCCAACAAATATTTTGAAGGAAAATTCCTATGTTTACTTTTTCATTTTTTGTGGTAGTTTTTATTGTGTGTTTATTGCTGCAATCATTTAATAATTATTTCATTTTTTTAAATTACCTCTTAAGGTGATGCACCTGGAGGAATGATAATGGGTGAGAAAATAGTTACCCCTACAGCCACAAATGAGGATGGGGAGTTGCAAGTTGAAATTAGTCTCCAAGTGTCCGAGGTTGGTTGTGTTTATTCATTATCAGAGCTATTAGACAATGATGGTACTGTTAAGTTTTTGATCAACAGAGTTAAATGTGTAAATTTCTAGGGAATATTGAATCTATAACAGCAAGAATGAAGTGTGTTTAGATAGAATAGCTGTCAGCTATGAATAAATGAATGAATAATGAAAAAGAAGAAGTTACTAAAAATGCCAGTTGATTAATTTTCATGCATGGCAAGTACAAGATATGTCTATTTCTAAAATTTTGTCTTAATTCATGTATGGATGGTCATGCTATTACACCCCGGCATGTAGTAATTGGACAGAGTTAATTTTAATTTTTAATAACAATTATCTGTATTCAACAGGGTCTCATCTCACTATGGTGGCCAAATGGAATGGGTTCACAAACACTGTATCAAGCCATTGTCTCTTTTCGGTCCGCAGCTTCTGGATTTCCTGAAGAGTCAACAGTGAAGAGCATTAATGTAGGATTTAGGACGGTTGAATTGGATGAATCACAAGTGGGGAAAAATGGTATGAGTGTTAGATCTATGATTTCATTCTATTTCAATTTGAGCATAGTTAAAACCAAATTTTATATTGTTTTAAACTATTTTGTCACATCCATGGATTCTGAACACCATTGTAATGGTGAAAAATTACAAACATTACCACCGAGACAGCGTTTAAATAGTGAATGTGGAAGGTAGTGGGTTTTGAGCTAAGTGTTGGGGTTCCCACCTCCTCCTTTTTGTACAATACAACCTGCATCTAGACTCTTCAGTTAGGCACCTTGGGTGGACACCATGTTGAAGGTTGTCCAAACTTGTTAGGCAGCCAGAGGGCACAAATTTAAGCACCGATTTCAGCCCTTGAATTTAGGATATTAGAAGGGTATCCTAAATTCACCATATTGAGACCTCATAATTCCAAGTGCTGGAAGTGTGGCAACCAGCGGAAGAAAAATAGCCTTGGCACACATATTTTTTATCTAAATCAGGATAACCCTATTTTTTTTATTTTAGCTTTACTAATGCAATGTGGGGAAATGTTGAAGCTTTTCACGGGCAAGAGAAATGTGATGTCTTCCATATGAAGGTAGTTTCAATTCTTGGGAAAACTTTATTTTACTAGTTATTGAATACAGTTATTTGATATGTTGAGGTTAGCATATATTTCTTGGTTGGGTGCTGCGTTTCATGACAAAGAACATCATGTACTTTGATCGTATCCATGCCTCATTTGTGTGCTTGTTAAGTCCTATTTTGCTATCTCAAAATGACAAAATAATTTTCAAGCGTAGTGTTGTGTTTGGATAATTTATGCATTTAGTAGTGCCCTGAGTAAAAATGTAACTCTCTACATTTATGAAACTAGGTAGTCATAGTTTGTAGTAGTAGTTTTAGGGGAAGTGACTGACAGCTGAGGTCATTTGCACCATTAGGGATGGACATGAAAGGTTGAAGGGTGGAGAGAAAACCGGCATCGGCATTAGCCTAATCTTAAAGAAAGGCACCAAGGGGTCCGCAGCTTAACGTCCCATCTTACAGATGCTGTACTCCCTCAAAGTGTCCTCCAAAAAACACCTCAAGTAGGATCAGGATACCATTGAAAAATATCTGCCACTGCCAGGATTCAAACATGGGGGGGAAGTCAGTATGTTAGCCACTAGACCATCTCGATTCCCGTCATATTTCGTACTAAACCTTGGCAAACAGAGTCACTATTTCACTTATTTGAAAGAACTAAAAAGTTACTAACCAACAAAAATCAAAAAGGGCTGACAAAATCTATTGTATGATTAAAAGTTAATTGATACTAAGCTAAACTTTTCAAAAAATTGTGAAACTTTTGGTATAAAAGTGTGCCTAAATATAAATGGACTCTGCACAACATGAAGCGTATCTTCAAACTATTAATGACAAGGATTAATGGCCTAAAACTACCCTTAATAAAATATAATAAGATAAAATGTCTAAAATTATTGATGTGAAATAATACCTGATCTAATAAAGTAAAGCAATATCTAAAACAAATGATGACCTACAAGGAGTAAATATAGTCGAATTGGAGAATATAAAGACGGAACTAGTCCCAAAAATCACCCAAGTCACTAAATTTAAAGAAAAAAATGGAAAATTTTAATAGAAAACTACCAAATGAATTGTCAAGTAAACTGAAAATAATGAAAAAAACCTTGTTGTTTTTGTTACTACATGATATTATTGAACAAGCTATCTCAATTGTCAAAATAGTTACAGTTTTGTATCATTGGTTAATTCATTATTTTTAGCTACGTAGATGCCAGTACTACTGGGTAGGGTCTCCAAGCTCAAGGTGCCTTTTCTTTAGGTGACTTATATTAGGCAGCTAAAAACACACACTCCAATGGCTTACCAGTTTGGATGTAGCTATAGTCTAAGCTGATTCATTCTTCTCTTGTTATTCATTCCAAAATCCCTCCCACCCTAATTCTGTTCCACCCCTTCCCCAATCATATCACCCCTCCAAGAGTTCACCACGGATTCATCCCCCTCCACATTTTCCATACAAAGGCTCTCTCCAAGATACCGTTTGTAATTTATTACCCTTAACAATTATGCTCAGATGCTGAAACTGTGGTTGAGACAATTAAATAGCGTAGAATAATAAAAGTCAGTTATTATTATTTAATGGAAGGGTTGACTCCTGGAGGAGTCACTGAAGTGCTAAAAATTTTTTGTGAACCTCTTGGTTATTTAGGAATTTTCAATGCGATTAGTCTTTGGTTCCTTGGGTGGACAGAATTATCCAGGAATTGGTAATATAAGGAAGTTTTAAATAAGTCTTTCAATAAAGACAACTGGTTGTAATTATTTAAATATGACCATTAGCAAATTTTTCAATTAAAGAATTTCAGCTGAAGTGATATAGTCCTTCATGGCATGTTGTGTCTGTGTCTACCTCTGTCTTTTCCTCTATAGGATGCCAGAGCAATGTGGGAAAAGTCTCTGCTCTGTTTGGGTGCCTTGGAATGCCAGATTCAAACTCTGCAGAATCATGAAACCAATAAAAGAAAAACGTTCAGGTATACGCATCTGTAGAAAACGTCATGCAATTTAATAATGTCTAATTGTTGTCTCTGCAACCTAAGATGTGATTGTAAGCAAACCTGTTTCCTTCAAAAAGGTCATTAAAAATTGAGCACTTGGGTTAGTATTGATAACGTTAAAAAATTTGGGGTGGTTAAATACTTCCAGCAGCACAAAGTTTTGCCCTTTTATGTACGAGAGGTTGCATGTACCCCTACATGTATGTAGCATGTACGTATACATGCAAGTATGTTGCATGTATAGTTCCGGTGCAGTTTAATTGTTTTCTCAGGAGACCTTGGGAAAATGAATGCATAGCTACTACCAGCTTGATGTCAGCTTGCAATCATTTACGTACGGTACACCTAATTTTATATGGTGAACATGGCTATGTGTATTGCACTGTACTTAGAGCATGGTCTTCATCACCTGAACTTAGTACAACATAGTTATGGATAGAGTCAAAAATATCATACTTTCTATGGCTGTTAGGTTTTCAAATGTTCTTTTGGTGTGGTATTAATCTTCCTTTTGTCTTTCTGATAAATGTCAGTGAAATAATTGCGAATATGTATTTGGATAGAATAACTAAAAATTACTCAACTCATGATATATTTGATTTTCATTTTGACATAATTGATCATTAAAATATTTCATGTTAGGTCCATATCCACCTAAAAGCATTAAAAATGGCACATAAGATACTGCTAACTTTATGTAGTACTAGAAAAAATCAATTGGGTTGGTGGTGGAAAGATTAAAAGGTGCCTGTTTTGTGTTAAAAATGTAATTAATTCCTCTTTCCTTTTTTCTCGGTTTTAGTCTCAGAATAGGGGACTATTCTGTCGAGGTAATTGTATTGTTTTGTGTAGTTAACTGCATTTTTTGTATTAATATCATCCATGTAAGTTCCATTCTTACTCACATACCTATTCATTCTTTTACCAGTACATATTTCTTCATTTTGTGTCTCATCGTTGCTCGATCCTTCTCCGAGAATAACCTTATTGTTCTCCAATTGAGTAGCTTCAGGCGTGATGTGGTGGAAGTTGAACATATTGAATAACTGATCATAGCACTTTTCCACTTGATAAAATTTATTTTACATCAAGATTTCGATGTATTGTATCATCATCAGGTGATGATGTAATGCATCGAAACCTGGTCATAACATAAATTCTATCAAGTGGAAAAGTACTGCGATCAGTTATATTGTTTTCTTTGGTTTCTCTCTTGGGCACATCTTTATCTTTTTGAAGTCCTTATTTGTTTTTCTTACTGAGATTCCATTTGCTTATCCCCCAGGTTTGACATTCCTTTTGAAGTTAAATGGAGGGGCAATGTTTTCCAAAGGCTCCAATTGGATACCACCTCATGCCTTGCCAGAAATGACATCTGCTGTGAATGGGAGAGAAATGACCAGAGACCTTCTTCTCTCAGCCAAGGAAGTTGGTGTCAACATGCTTCGTGTGTGGGGAGGTGGAAACTATGAGTCTGACTATTTCTATGATGTAAGGAACTAATTGGAGAGGTTTGGGTTTTGTTCCATTTCTCCCATGAAGTCTACATTTTTTGGTGACAACTCATTTTTTAAAATTCTAGGGACTGGAATTGGAAATATCGTGTTCAATTAATTAAACTTCAAAAAAATTTGCAAACTTTTCCGTGTTTGGTCAGTAAAATCATTGACATTTCAACTATCCAGTGCAATAGGAAACAGACAGACTTCTCAGTTTTGCTATTTAAATTATTTATATTATTTGAGGATGGAAGCATTTTCTGCTGTGGATATAGTAAGTAAAAAATACAAAATCACCACTAGTAATAATCTGTGAACTCTCTGCTTACATCTACAGGATTAACCAGTGAAACAAATTTGAATTTTGCTTCCAAAGAATTGTTCCAAGTAAATTTTTTTCCTCTGTGCTGTGGTGAGAATCTCATAAGTATCACTTGCAGAAGGGGACCTTCTGTTGAGTCATTACTCAGTACTAGTGCTATGTCAAATTTTCTTTAAGTATTCTCAAGATATGTGTAGCTTATATCCAAGTCAGTATTTACAAGGTGTGATAAAAAAAGACAGGACTGATTTTAAAACTTGTTTATTCCAATGGATACAGCTTAATCGAACTTGTTACCCTCAAAGTACATGCCTTAGCTGACGACACACCTTTGCCAACATTTCTTCTAGTTCTCGGACCCTGCCTGGTAAGCCGCATTAGGGATCCTCTTCAGGTCTGCCGTACAATTAGTTTTAATGTCCACAATAGAGTCTAATCGGCACCCTTTCAAGGTTGATTTTAACTTTAGAAACAAAAAAAAAGTCTGATGGTGCCATGTCTGGAGAGTAGAGTGGCTGCGGGAATCTGGAAGTTCCGGTTATGGCAAAAAACTCTGTCACAATCATCACCATGTGAGCCTGTGTGTAATCGTGGTGGAAACGCTACACATTGCTTCTCCACATGTCCGGCCTCTTTCGGCTCACTGCAACCCTCAGCGTCTTCATAACCTTTAA
This sequence comes from Hetaerina titia, assembly GCA_037158775.1. Lineage (NCBI taxonomy): Eukaryota > Metazoa > Arthropoda > Insecta > Odonata > Calopterygidae > Hetaerina > Hetaerina titia. The sequence continues at coordinate 40,947,346 of CM073776.1, read as the reverse complement.
GTAGAAATCTTTGTTGATGGTTTGACCGTGAGGGACATATTCGTAATGAATTTGCCCTTGCCAATCAAAGAAACACACCAGCATGACCTTCACATTGGACTGGGACATGCAAGGTTTCTTTGGTCGTGGAGAATGAGGACCTTTCCACTGAGAAGACTGAGTCTTTGTCTCAACATCATAACCATAAACCCAGGTTTTGTCACCAGTTATGATGGATTTAAGAAACTCTGGGTCGACATTGGCTTGATCCAGGAATTCCTGACAAATGTCCACACGTTTTTGTCTCTGTTCGACAGTCAGTACCCACGGGATGAATTTTGATGTGACGCACGTCATGCCCAAAATGTCTGACAGGATCCAAAACTAATGTTCACTTCCTTGACAATCTCCTTAACAGTTAAATAGCGATTTTCCCACACCAAATTGTTCACAAATTTGACATGGTTGGGGTCTATTGAAGTGGAAGGCCATCCCAGTCACGAATCTTCATCTGTCGATGTTATGCTCGATTGAAAATAACTATACCACTCGAAACGCTGGCTTCGACTCATAGCTGCATTAACAAAGGCTTGCTGAATCATGCTAAATGTCTCTGTAGCACTCTTGCCAAGTTTGAAACAAAATTTCACACGCACATGTTCCACTAGCTCCTTCGTTGCTGCCATTGCACGTGGCAACAAACAGGTTAAAATGTGTACCACAGCTTCTGCATAATGACTAGACGTAAACAAAAGCAACACCTCTTGTTTTAGTCATCAGATGTGTCACTAGATGCCGCACTGTGTCTCGGTGCAATCCATTGAACGGTTTGTGCGTAATAAAATCAATCTGATATTTCTTTGATCACACCTTGTATGCCTCCTCTATGGATTGTATTATACTTTTTTACCTATTTTGGTTAATTGCCATGAATTATAGTTTTTGTACTTGTGTCCCGATTTCAATGAATTTGTAAAAAAAAAACGTTCCCATAAAATAAGCAATCAACTTAAAGATAATTAATTGAAAGTTTGGAAAAAATATTGATTAGAATCAAAATTTAAAATGTATTATGAAGGGTTAAAAAATATTTTTTTTTGAAATCACAGTCTTCATTGTGTACAAAAATTGATTACAAACCTGCTAGGTTTGTTTGTCTTGTATTTTAACAAATGTTAAAAAATGCCATGATTTTACTGGTTTATAATTTATAGAATAATGCAAATTTTAAGTTATATATCTCAAACCTGGGTGTTAAAGTAATTTTTTTTGGTCTCTTGAATGTCAAGAGAACTTGATTTTTGTATGTAAAGCTAATAGAGGTAAGAATGCTGGGAAAGTGATGTAGAGGAGGATAGGTATTTTGGATGAAATTAAGGGAGTTAGAAAGTACTTGTATGCAGAGCTAACTAATAACTTCTTGTAATAATATGTGGTTTAAGGACTTTTTGGGTCATATGTTAGGGCTTATAAGTACAGAAGTGTATAGTGCCAGGGACATCATAAATCCACCCAAGGCTACTAGCCTACTGCTAATAGCTCTTTTTCTTCTGATCTTCCTCCAATCTTGATGCTTATGAGTACGAGACTACTTCAACTTGGCATTTCTTAATTTTTTTCTAGCTTGCTGACCAGATGGGCATTCTTATTTGGCAAGACATGATGTTTGCTTGTTCAATGTATCCTACTGAGATAAGTTTCCTTGATTCTGTGCATTTGGAAGTTAAGCAGCAAGTTCGCCGTCTTCAGCACCACCCAAGTGTTGTCATATGGGCAGGAAACAATGAAAATGAAGCTGCTCTGCGTCAGAACTGGTGAGTTTCCTTGGTATTTATTTGTTTTTATTCAGAATCTTGGATACTGAAAAAATAGTCATCATCAAAGGTCATCATGTCCAAAGTTAGTCAGAGAATTTTGTGGAAAGATGGGGATTTTGGAAGGGCCATTATGAAATTTGTTCTGTAAAAATTCATTTAGTATTTCATCATCCATCATAGAAACGGCCTCATAAAACGTTTCTGTAAGATATTATGCGACAGTTTCACTCTTTTTTTATTTAGAAATCTTTTCCACCTGCATCATTTGTGAGAAATGGTCGCATTTTTTGAAGAAGTGAATCTATCGCAAAATCCAGGAAAGAATTTGAGTTTAACAGATTGTCATTCTCTTCCTGAATCAGTCCAGTCAATTCTGTACATTAGAAAAGTCTCATGTGCTAATGATAGGGAAAATGGGAGATGATTCAGACTTCTCAGTGAGGTGACAACTGACAGTCATGAATACTATGACAACTAACAGTCATGGATACTATGGATGACTGCATGATCTGTGTCAAAGTATTGTTGATTGAGTTATCAGTTGGAGTTGTCTGTCTGGGATTAATATAACTCCATTAGCTGATTATCTTTTGTCATGACACTGACGTTTATTTATAATGCTGAATGCCATTTTTCTCAAGATGCAATTTTTCTTCTTTTTTTGAGGTATGGCACAGGGACAAATTTCTCTTCATATGTTAATGATTATGCATTGCTATACAACATGATAAACATCACAGTGCTCGGTGAGGATCCAGGATCCATTTTCCTCTTTTCTTCTCCATCCAATGGTGCTGCAACCAGAGATACAACTGGCCCAATTGCAGATGATCCTCAGAGCCGATATTATGGTGATGGTAAGGCAAAAGTTATTTCTTTACCTATGCACCTATTTCATTTTCTCCAGTTTTCAGTTTATTTCACTGCAGGAATTAAATTATTTTATCTCTTAATCCTGTATTGGATACAAAAGAAAAGCATGCATGTCAACAAATAATTCTCTTTGAAGCAGCCAGTGGTCAGCATACTGTCTTACTTGTCTAGTGTTGCCATACTACAGAATAATATTTTATCCTATCTCATAAAAAGCATTTGCTTTACTTTCTTTCTCATGATAAAGATGTGCAATAAGAACTAACAAAATGACTGATAATGTCTATCTCCCAGATTATCACCATATATGTTCACCTCAGTGTGTTGGGATGAACATAAAAGTTTCATCTTGGGGACCTTAATAACTAAATTGAAATTTTATAATTAGATATTAAGGATATAAAGTTTTTGTTTAAGGTATTTTTTTTAAGTTAATCTACTGGTTAAGGTAGGTTTTTGGATGGACACAACTATCAAATAAACATTTTGTAACTTCAAACACGACCCAATCCAGCAACCTACTCTACATCAGGTCCCTCTTCATCTCTGTATACTTCTTTCCTCCCTTCATCCCGTCCAACATCCCTATCCTGTTCCTGCCCTTTCCACGCTTGCCCAACATTCTCCCCTCTATTACCTTCTTCAACATTCCACTACCGCTCAATACACCTTTCATCCATTTTTCCTGCCTCCATAGGATTTCTCTCAACAAACCCCTCTCCTCACCCACCATCTCCAGTACTTCCTAATTTGTTTTTCTTTCGGTCCATTTCACCTTCTCCATTCTTCTCCACACCCACATTTCTTAAGCCTCCAATCTACGTCTATCCTCCTGCTTCAGCGACCACGTTTCCCCACTGTACATAACTACGCTCCATATAAGAGTTTTTACGAGTCTTGTCTTAACCTCCCTACTCAAAGTCCCCGTCATCAACTCCCTCCTCCTTGAGAAAGCCTCCTTGCCTAGCGTAATTCTTCTCCTTACGTCCCTACTACTTTGACTGTATTGGTCCAAAACACTTCCGAGATACGTAAACTGTTGTACCTGCTCTAATTTTTCCCCTCCTATTTTAATGTTAGGTTAGGCTTTTTCTTTCTGGAAAATTGGATAACCTTTGTTTTATTAATATTGATTCTCATCCCATATCTATCGCATTGAACCTCCAATTCACTCAGCAATGCTTGCAACCCTTTGGCTGACTGAGCAACTAATGCTTACATAACCTATATCTTTGGGAATTATTCTGTATTATAAATGACACCTTTGTCAAGCAAAAGAAAAACATTCTTTCAATGCAACGTTGTTTCCATGCAATTTAAAAGTGGCTGGTGGAGATTATTTATGTTTGCCAAAGAGCAATATAATTTTATCTACATATTCATGGCTCCACTTTTCAAATTCATATGCCTCATAATTACGCCATATTTCCCGATTAACATTGTTATACTATGGATAGCTTATTGTAGGTAATGCAGTCTGATATGAAATTGTGAAACAAGAAATCAATTTGGTACTGTCTTGAGAAGTGTTATGATTGGCCATTCATATCCATTTGCCTGTGCAAACATTACTCTTGTCGCAAGGCATTAAAGAAATCAGATTTTAATATTTTTATTTTAATATTTTTTATTGATTTATTTTTATATTTAATTTATTTTATTAGAATATTTTATAATTTATTTATGTTTTAATGGTTTTAGTGTGAGCAAAAGTAGATTTTGTGCAAAATGCTATTTTAAATTTATCAAATAATAATTTAATTCAAAATTCATTCCAAAAAAATATGAAATGTTTGCATTATGGAGTTCAATTTTGTCAAATATTACAATCTAATTTTGTTTAAATAAGGTTTGTCAAATGATAATCCTATGTAGTGCCAATGTTGCAAATTAGTATGTACTATGGAAGTTCTGTATTAACTTGGCACATTTATGACTTATAAGTTGCAGATTGGTGAAATCTAAGCTATGCCTCAAATTGCTGACATAAGTATATTGTTATACAATGTTATGATCATTATTATTATTTATTATCCACCGGTTAAGGTACGAATTTGCATGTACACAGCCAAGTTAATGGTACAAGGATATATTTTCTTGCCTCTTCTACAAAAACAACCTGACATCTGACACTTTAATAAATCCCTCTTCAATGGTGAATACTACTTCATTTTGTCGAACATGCTAGTCATATTCTTTCACCTTGCTCGCCTATAGTTCTCTCCTTTATCACAACTTCAATAGATGTAGAGAACTCAAAAACAATGGACAAATCTTCATCACACACTATGAAATGGTTTGATAGATACCATAGCCTACTCTTTAGGTTTGTTACAACTCATTGTTTTAGAACTTGTAGTAAGTGGATTAAAATCAGCTGCATGAACTCCCTAAAATCGCTTTCATTTTCAGGTTTGATGCATGCATTGTATGATGATTTTGACAAATGACTACCACAATGCATTTTTTGGAATAGCTTCTGATGCAGTTTCACGTAGCCGATATCACAATGGCATCCTTACGCAAATAGCACTGGGTACCATTGTTGAAGAATAACCCCCCTGGTGTCAAGAACTCAAGAAATTGTATGAATTTTTACTCTAATGAAAGGTTTCATGGATGCACCTCTTAGTTTTAGAATTTTGAGAGGAAATGATACAGGCATTTCATAAAAATAATGTATTCTGAAGTCAAATTTCAAGAAACTGCGGGAGATGCCGCAACAGTAACTTTTAACGGAGTCATCCGCTACATGTGCATTACAATGCAACAATTTCAGAGAGTAAAAATCATTTGCCTTGACCAGGATTTGAACCTGGATCCCTCGATATCAGGCCGAGTGCTTTAGCCAGTTAAGCCACCAAGACGTCCCCTTAAACTCTGAAATTTTGGGGGCTTTAAAGGAACAAGATGTTGTGACGAAATACCATGCATACAATGTCACAGGCATTCTTAGTCGTGCGCGACGTGCCACAGTCCACGAGGTTAAAGCCAATTTCAAACACTTCTGTTCACAGCTGTTCAAACAAAAAATTCCCGCAGAATGACATTAAAAAATTATCAATTTTTATCATCATTATTGATCCATGAATGATAATTTTGTGTACCATATAACATGGGACCAATATTTTGCTTTAAACCATTTTTTTTCATGTGGTGATTTTTTGATTTTTTCGAAGTGCACTACTACAACTACCTTGCTGATGGATGGAACCCTAGCACATACCCTCAATGTCGTTTTGCCTCCGAATATGGCTTTCAGTCACTACCATCCATGGAAACACTTAAAACATCAGGGCCCACTTCTGATGATTGGGGAATCAACAAAGACTTTTTCAAGAGGTACATGACTAAAATTCCATGTTAACCAAAGTTTGTGTCTTTTGCTGTGAAAGTTCGGAAATAAGGTACTTATCAGCAATACTCATCCCTACACCAGCTACTACCACTGGATACATTAGCAGTGACCATGGGAAGCATTTGGTTAAAAACTCATGCATGCATCAGTTGAGTTCACTCCTCTAAGAAAATAAACTCTTCCTGAGTTGAATCCCATTGAATCTCTACAAGATTTATACAAAGCGTCTATAGGCTCAGGTCTTCAATTAATATGTGCAGGCATGTGAATGTGTTGACACATACATTCATTCAAAACTTGAGAAATCCTGGGAAATTATAAAAAATAGCATCTCACTTAGCACACCTGAGGCTTAATAATAGATAATGATGGTTGTATTTTGCTGTTAAGAGACTAAAAACATGCCATATGTCATATGAGTGCCATGGCTGCACTTTCAATTAAATAGAATCTGAATTTTGAATCAAATTTTGAAGAAAAGAGATTAGTTAGATATCAAAAATGAATTCATAAATTTTATTTTATTCTCCAGTGTCTCTGCAAAATCTCTAGCCCCTATTATAAGCTCCTATTTTATGCAATGCATCCATTTATTCTACTGGATTCACTATATCATTCACTTATCAAATCCTACAAAACAAACTACTATATCCTGATTGTATTCTATTTTCCTCTCAATTGTTGTCCTCATCGCTACAATGTTATCCCTCTGTATGCATCTCTGCTTGCTGAACCCAAACTGAACATCCCTCAAGTAATCATTTGCCCTGATCCATCTTCTTATTGATGCCCTTGAGAACCACGTAAACTGTGTGCATATTCAAAATTATTGTATTGTAGTCCTCTCATATTGAAAGACTCCTGGCAAAATTTTGCACATTAGTCCAATAAAACACTTCCTTCCAATTTTTCCTAAACCTTTCCATGGGAATGTTGTCTACCTCATTACCGTATTTCCTTTCAATTCCCTTGATGCCGTTTCTATCATGCTATCAAGTAAGCCTGGACCTAGGCTATTTTTATATATATCATGTGCTCTTTGTATGTATCAGGTTGATGACCTAATACCTCTGCCATCTGGTTCCTCTATTTATTCCTTCCATCTTTCTTGCATCTTCTCTAGTTCAACTAATGTTTATCCTTGATTTATCTTTGATTGATTCCATGAATTTTCTCTTTTTTCTTACTCACAGTGCTTTTACCTTCCTGTATTACATTCCAATTTCACCCTTCCTTTGTAAAATCTCCACATTCATCATTTTGCTTCTTCCACCATGCTTCTTTTACTCTCTTTCCTTCCTGCTTCATTTCATTATTTAACTCTTAATAATTCCTTCTACCAAACCCTGTTTTAACAAACTTCCAATTCCTTCTCTCGAGTATCTTAATAGCCATCTCAGCCATAATCCATGGTTTTCCTGTCCTATTACTATTTACTATTCCGATAGTTTCGTTTGCAACTTTTGATATCCCTTTATTGATATGAGTAGATTTTTCTTCTATTGTTCTCAAATCCTTGTTCTCATCCATAATTATATCTATAGCCTGCTGGTATCACTTTCTTGTACACTCAGTTAATGTTTCTCCAAACTATGCCATAAAAGGTCTTCCCTATTTTATGTTTTGAACTAGGCAGTACGCTTCATTATTAATAAATTACGATCTGAATCTGCATTGGTTCTTGAAGGGGAGAAAGGCAATTAAAAGAAATCTATGAATTTCAAATAAATGGGTGATAGGATATAATTTTTGTACTCAATATAAGAATCTCCCATTAGTATACTCTAGAATAAATTTTTAGAAACAAAGAAGGGTGATCATGAAAGATGGAATTTGAAGCTGTAACCTTCGGATCAGCTTGCAAACACTCTCCCATGCCACCTCAGGTATTATGGCCAGGATAAGTGATATGAGAATACAGGAAAAGCAGAAAACTTGAAAACCATTGTCCAATAGAACCCAGAAAATAATGTATGGATACTCTTAAAGACTTTTATGTAATGATATAGATTATTTGGAAATGCAGTATGACTAATGAGATCTGGTATGAAATATTAAATTAAGAATTGTTTCGTCATCATTCCTGTATCAAATTCTTGTGATCTCATTAACCTCAGTAAGATGTTTCACATTTATCAACCATTTGAGCTTAATAATAGTTCAGAATTTGATATCATGGAAATTTTGGGGGCAGTTATGGTTTATAAAAATCAGTCAAAATAATAAGTGTTTTAAAAATTGACATTTACAGGAGGCAGCACCATACAGGAGGTTACCAGGAGATAATTATAGAAATTCAGAGACACCTGAAGATGCCTCATGATACTGAGTCTGAGGAGGGGATATCGAAATTGGTTTATCTAACACAGGTGAGTTAACTTTCTAAGTACAATTGTAATGAAAATTGGAATTCAGGCCTGTTATTTTTAAGTTAGGTTTTTAGTTTTTAAATGAATTTAGTTTTCAATAGTCTTCATCCTTAACTGATCCTAATTACATTCCTTCTTTACTTTATGAAACACAAAATGATGAAATGAAAAAGTCGGATCAGTTAGAATAGTCAGCAACAGTTAACTCAGAGCTTTTTAGTCACATAGGACATGAAATTTTTCTCCATCCTTGCCATAAGTGATCCTCTGGTTAAACAAAATTTTTATTTATTTAAAGCAATAAATACGTTAACTGAATAAATAGTTTGCTATTTTATTTCTATTCCATGTATAAATAAATTAGCGCCTGAAATGATATGCAACAAAGAAGTATTAATTTTTTTATGATACATATTTGTGTTGTGACATTCTTTTTAATCTAGTTCAAATATTTAAGGAAGGTATTTAATCAACTTTTCCTATAAATATAATATTGATCATGCAGCATAAACAATTCATCATTCAAAATAATTTTGCTTGCTGATCTAGACACTGATTAAATTTCCATTCTATTCCTAGTGGCGTAATAAATATCCAAATTTCAGTCCATTGAAAAAGTAAATTTTACAGTTGGCTGCACTTATGATTTTAGAAGTTAAGATGTATGTATAAGCATCACCTCCTCTAAATATTTATAGCCATGACCCTAATAGTACTGGAGCTGGTGGTATGCTGTGAACTTGATTTTACACATGTAAGAATTGCTCATGTTTAATGAGGATATCTAGCGGAGTACAAAAGAGGCAAGTCGTACAAGTTACCCCTTGTCTTTCCCCCGGGGGGGGGGGGGGTGAAAAATTTGCGAATCGGACATATTTTTTTTTCGTCTTAAACCGAGCCAAACGATCAATTGGGATGCCAAGACCCCGTTTTGACAATTTTAAGACAATTTTGGTGCACCGATTCCGGAACCGGGCTCGCAAAATTGCAAAAAAATATTGCGAATCGGGCATATTTTTTTTCGTCTTAAACTCCACCGAATAGTCAATGGGGATGCCAAGACCACGTTTTGACCATTTTAAGACGATTTTGGTGCGCCGATTCCGGAAAACGGGCCCGCAAAGTCGCAAAATAACTCCACGGGCCCCTATGCTGGCTCTGAACCAAAACTGTATAGCATCCCTGGGGAAATTAATTCAAAAGCTTATTATATCAGCTTTAGAAGAAGAAGAATATAAGAGCATATGACTAATATTCTTTATCAAAGTGTTATTGAATAGCTAGTAGACACCACGAAGACATGATAATTGACACGGAATATATTTACAACATCCTAGACACCATCCAGGTAGAAATATAATTTTAAAACAATCAATTTGCTCCAGGTAAGTTGGGATTATCAAAGGTTATATTATTTCCCAGCACCTGGAAGTCCACTCTAATATTTCCTTTTCAAGTATCTTAATCGGCTTATACTCCCCTTTGATCCCAATCGGATGAAAATTTTAGATGAATTAAAGTGTGTGTTAGACACCGCGGCGAGTACATTTTTCTGCCCTTTTCAAAACAATGTAAAACAATCCTGATATGAGGATATTTCATCTTGGGCTCTATTTTTCTCGGAAAGGACAGACAAATTTACGTGCCCAACCACTGTCTACCACGGACAAAATTTTTTCCGAAAGTAATCATCAGATTTCCGTCTGGAATCAAGGAATATATATTACAGAGTGCGTGTGTGTTTGTGACTTACAACGGTCAATTTGCACTGCAAATACCGGAGTGAGAGAGTGTGTGCAGTTTTGTTATCCTTATTCTTTGCACCCTCCCCCGTGTCCCGTAACTAGTGCCCCCAAGAGTACGGCTTTGGGTAATTTGTATTCATTGCATTCATTCGGCCGTAGTACGTTCCCTTTTGCTTTATTATATATATTACATTCAATACATAATACAAAACCCTTGAGTCTGAAAGAACATGTATGCAGCTGCCTCCCGGGAAACACCAAGTCTCATTCTATCAATTTTTTGGAAAGTTTTGCCCGAAATCTTTCTATGCTCTTTTGGTTCTATATGGCCAGGCTAAGCCAAAAGAATGTAAATTTTGCTTCCATTGATTCTCTGTTAACCCGAAATGAACTCACGATTCTCATTACGGATTGGTGGGCTGTCATATTCAGGTGCCTCAGGAGATTTTAGAGACAGAAGGATACCATGCATCTTGCTGGCAAACCTTCAGTGCTATACCAGCACGAGGGAGGGAGGAGGGAGGGAGGGAGGAGTGGCAGGAGTTTTTTCTGTTCAAAAGGTCCAAAACCTGAAATAATAAGATTTTTTCCAGATAACAAGTGGCCCCATTCCATGCTCAGAAATATTCTCAGCTCATTTGGGGGAAGGTCCGGGGAGGGGGGGTCAATATAACTAGATTTTTATGGAATTTTATCAAACAGCTGAACCAAAAATACTGAACTTGTGTAATGTCAAATCCCGACAGATTTGTATGCACACGCGGTTGACAAAATAATTTTCGGGTGTAGGATTAATCGCACGCGGCAAGGAATGAGCTAGGTGACCACTATATTCAAGTGACCTACGACGTAGCCATTGCAAAAATCGCACTGCAACTGCAATCGATAGAGAGGCCCAGATTCAGCAATATTTTCATACATCTGAGGACTTTCCACGTTATGTTGTCTTACTTCAAAGCTGTTGGGAAAATCATTAACGGTTGTGGACTTACCAGTATACTGGCTGAGTCTGACTTTCTCAGCAGTGGATCTGCACTCTGTTTTCTGGGTGGTACCAATTTTAACAGGTGCAAACGTTTGCACCCGATGCTGGCAGTAGCATTGCAAAAATTGCAGTTTCAAGAGTTCCTACAGCAAACTGGAATTATGGTTGGAGAAAGTGTAATTAAAAATATTAACGATTTCCGAGTGGGTACAAGCAACACTCCGCCATCTCTTGACCCAGAATTAACAGAAATAATGGACAAATTCGGGGATTATCAAGAAGAGACTATATCTGGCCAGCATGGAAAAATTGCCCAATTCTATATGCAATATATAAATTGGATTTATTATTATTTATTGTTGCAACGGAATATCCGTAGTGGTAGCTTGGAGTTACTAATTAATGTACTCCCTAAAATGTCCAACTTATTTTTTGCTGTCAATCATCAGAATTATGCGAGATGGTCGGTAAAATACCACGTCAATCTCCTCAAAGTTGACGAAACACATCCTGGTTTGAGAAAAGAGTTTGAAAAAGGGTCTTTTGGTGTGAAGCGTACAGAAAAGCCGTTTTCAAGGCAATCTGTCGACCTTTCTCTGGAGCAAACTGTTAATAAGCATTGCGCACGTGGACTAGTACACTCTTCAAATTCAATCGGCTCTCGTCAACGGTTCGCAAGGAGCCAAGGGATAACAACGACCATGATTTCTGCAATTCTTGAGGCAACTAGCATGGACGACAAAAAAGACATCACAGCCGATCTGCAACCAACCACACCGTATGAAAAAAACCACAGCCCAATTGGAGAGATTCATCGTCGCTATAACAGCCAGAATGAACCCTTTCAGCACATCGATAGGAAAAGAACATTTATATAACATCACAACGGGGCAGGCTATGTGGGAGGAAGTGGCCGACTGTCTCTTGAATCTGGAGAATACCGGCAACAAATTGCGGAAGCAATTTATAAGGGAATGTTCAGAGGATCCTTCAAGTTTTGAAAAACCGCTGAAAAGAAATAAAGTGCTGACATTCGCAGAAGGTGCAAAGAAGACAACTCCGCGTTCTAAGAGCACGGTTCAAGAAGCGAGGCTGCAGCGGGATGTTTTCGGACGTTTGCTAGGAGTGTCCCGTGAAAACAATATCGACTTGGCGAAGGTGCTTTCGTACCCTTTAACACCAGTTCCCTTATCATTGTGCCATCTTGAAGGGGTCATGTGTAAGACCGATAAGGCCGCACTACTGCATGATCTGGAAAAGAGATCGACCGCCAGCATTTCTCACGGGACGGCCGATATAATCCTCATAGATGGCTTCTTTCTCTTGCACACATTGAGAGAAATTCCTGTAACGTTCGGGCAAATAGCTCTAAAAGTTCTGCAGGTAATAACAGCCAACGAGGCACATAGAGTAGACATCATTTTTGACACATATGCAAACCCATCAATCAAAGACCCCCGAACATGCCATAAGGGCCTCAACGAGATTGATTAATTATGAGATTGCGGGACCAAACCAGGAACGACCATCAAACTTCGCCGCAGAACTTAAGAACTCCAGTTTCAAGGAGGCACTGGTGACATTCTTTATCGACCATTGGGAAGTGGATAAAGCTGCCCCAATAATTGGCCAAAAAGAAGTACGTCTAAATCACGCTACTTGTTATAAGTATACAGTGAAAGATGGCAAAGTGAAAAAGCGCGTTGACCATAAATTGACCTGTCACGCTCATGAAGAAGCAGATACGAAAATCATTTATCATGTCTGTGCACTTCAAGAAGAAGCAAGCGTCAAAATCAGATGTTCAGATACGGATATAGTCATAATTTTACTTGTGAATATATGACATCTCCAAGCTGATTTAAAAAAACAATGGAACTTGGAGTGGGTAACCATCAAAGACTTAACATGAACCAATTGTACAGCGACCTGGGAGAAAGCATATGCCTTGCGTTACCCGCTCTTCATGCTTTCACTGGCTGTGATTTTAATCCAGCTTTTTTCAGGAAAGGGAAAAAGAGACCGCTGATGATTGTCTTAGAAAATGAGACATTTCAGCGGACATTCGATATTCTCGGCACGAAGGACGGTGCCAGAGGGGATGACCGATTATTTAAAAGTATTGAAGAATTTGTCTGTTGTTTGTACAGTACTCCAAAGAGGATAAAAAACGTTGACGAGGCGAGGTTGCATCTATTCTCTGCGACATATCAACCTAAAAACCTGGAAGAATGTTTCAAGAAGAACGTGAGGAACTATGATGCCTCACATTTGCCACCATGCAAAGCTGAGTTGCGCCAACAGTTTTTGCGAGCTATATACATAGCTAATATCTGGAGAAATGCTCACCAAAAAAATCCATCGCTTCTGATAACCATTGACTATGGCTGGAAACAAATGGAAGATAGTATATGGCTGCGTAGATTTTCGCGGCGGTGGTTTGAAGAATTCTGCATATCCGGGATTCACCGCGTTGTTGTTTGAAGCCAACAACAGTTTCGCCGAAGTTGCATCCGGCGTCTTCAGGTCGAAGATGAGGGACTCAGATTTTGGCCATCCTTATATAGGTGGTCCCGTCCAGGTGCTGCTCTCTGATTGGTCCTTTTTCGAAGGACTCTCTTCCACGCGTTGTGGAGATGGTAGCCTTCATCTCTATTGAAATTCGCCAGGTTTTTGGCTATCTCAATAGCTTCTCTGATTAGGCGTGGGTAATATCTACTTTCTTTACTTATGATTGTAGCGTCATGGAATAGAATATCATGGCCGGGTTCACTCCATTTATGCTCGGAGATGGCCGAGAGGTGAAACTGTTTGTTCGTAGTAGCCCAGAGGTGCTCTTTCATCCGAACTTTTTCATAGCTCGGCATGTTTCCCCGATGTAGGCTTTCCCACATGAACACGGTACTTGATAGACCCCTTCGTATAGGTCTTTCGAGATTTTGTCCTTCGGTCCGGGGAGCGCGTCCGCTATTTTCTTGGTGCAGTTGAACCTTGTCACCACGTCGTGCTTTTTAAGGATTCTGGCTATCTTCTCGGATGTTTCCGATACGAAGGGGATAGTCGCGTATGCCTTTGGGTTCGGTTCCGTATGCTTGATTGACTTGTCAGAATCTCGTCTTCGCCTTTCTTCCCTGGCGGTCCTTTTTAGGACCATGTCGTTCCGATAGCCGTTTTGTTGTAGTGCTCTCAGGAGATGTTTCTTTTCAGTCAGCAAAGAATCGGCATCAGAGATTTCATACACTCTGTGAACTAGTGTGTCCACCAAAGATGTCTTCTGGAGTGGATGGTGGTGAGAGGTTGCGTTTAGATAATGGTCGGTGTGCGTCTTCTTTCTGTAAACAGCATATCCCAGCTTCCCACCACTCTTCTTTTGACTAAGATGTCCAGGTTGGGCCGGGTTGGCCATGATATTCTATTCCATGACGCTACAATCATAAGTAAAGAAAGTAGATATTACCCACGCCTAATCAGAGAAGCTATTGAGATAGCCAAAAACCCGGCAAATTTCAATAGAGATGAAGGCTACCATCTCCACAACGCGTGGAAGAGAGTCCTTCGAAAAAGGACCAATCAGAGAGCAGCACCTGGATGGGACCACCTATATAAGGATGGCCAAAATCTGAGTCCCTCATCTTCGACCTGAAGACGCCGGATGAAACTTCGGCGAAACTGTTGTCGGCTTCAAAGAACAATGTGGTGAAAACCCGGATATGCAGAATTCTTCAAATGGAAGATAGGTATGAATTAGTGTGGTTTGAAGGGGATGAAGCGCTGCCCTCATTCAAGGAGATAGTAATAAATGACTCAGAAGAGCACGCTATACTTGAAGAATTGAACGATGAAATTCCTGGTGAAGAGGATGATAGTGGCTTGCTGGAAGTCGATACGAGAGACGATGACTCTGAAGACAGTTCTGAAGAATCTGACAACTCTGATTGGGATGAGGAAATCCAAGAATTTGCGTACAGTTCAAAAGGGTACTGTTCCGATGAGGAAGAAGATGGAGAGACCGATTAACTGTAACAAAGGATTCTTGGCACTGTGGAAGTTTAAATATGTGTTGTACTTGTAATTACCTCATCATAATGATTTCAAAGTAGAAAGACAATAAATAGCTCTCATTACTCTGACTAAATATGATATGATTATATTGAATAAATAAATAAAATCCTAAATCCCTTCCGAAAAGGAAAAGGCCTGTCCATCCGAGCATTAACATTAAAGCGTCATTCCATACAGGAGTCCATTCACAGATCCCCCAAAATATCAGACAAGTGTTGGAAATTCATATCACCAACAGTTGGAAATTCTCCCTCGATAAATGGTATTTGTAACCTGCAAACCCTGTCCAGCATATCTCGTAATTTTGTTTCTTTCCTTGATTCCGTAAAGGTTCTGATCCCTCGGCTGGGTACTGATTTTTGCAGGCCCCTTACAATAGAATCATTCAAATTTATGAACATTGGGGAAGAAGGTGGATCCTACTGTGATGAGAAATCAAAACCATGCGAAATCTCCTAATTTAAATAATACTTCACACTGCATCAAAAATCGCTGCTAAACCCCCTCTCGCCTCTGACATCAATTTCTCTGAAAATGAACTATCCTAACCCATTAACGCACCACTGGACGTGAACGGACACTCGAAAATAAAATTGGCTTATTCAGCTCAGAGGAGGATGGCAATGCATTAGTAAGGGTAAAATTGTCTGCTCTTTCCGAATTGGACATTAGTTTTGGGTGTGAACCCTTCCTAAGAGGTGAAAAACGGATCCAAAGCAGGAAAAATGACGGAAAACCTGATCCAATAATCAAAGTAAATAAGTGTATTTTGTTCCTTTAAAGCCCCAAAGTTTCAGAGTGTAAGAGGACGTCTCGGTAGCTTAAATGGTTAAAGCACTCGGCCGGATATCGAGGGATCCGGGTTCGAATCCCGGTCAAGGCGAATGATTTTTACTCTCTGAAATGGTTGCATTATAATGCACACATAGCGGGTGACTCCGTTAAAGTTACTGTTACAGTTTCTTGAAATTTGTCTAAGGTATGAACAGCCTAAGTGTTTGAAATTGGCTTTATTAACATCGTGGACTGTGGCACGTCGCGCACGACTACGAATGCCTGTGACATTGTATGTACGGTATTTCGTCCTAACATCTTGTTCCTTTAAAGCCCCAAAGTTTCAGAGTGTAAGAGGACGTCTCGGTAGCTTAAATGGTTAAAGCACTCGGCCGGATATCGAGGGATCCGGGTTCGAATCCCGGTCAAGGCGAATGATTTTTACTCTCTGAAATGGTTGCATTATAATGCACACATAGCGGGTGACTCCGTAAAAGTTACTGTTACAGTTTCTTGAAATTTGTATTCTATATGTTCAGTGCAATCAGTAGGGACAACGACCACCCAGGAATTTAAAAGAGGCAGGAAAAATGTTCGTAACTTGTAAGTGATGGGGTTTTCCAGAAAAATTGTATGAAACAAACAGTCCCTAGAAATCATTGTGAATGTTCCAAGATTTTTTGGTCACAATTTGGGATTTTTTAGGTTTGGCCATTTTTTTAAATGGAAAATTTTGTCCAAAAAATCTGATTTCTTGAATCTTTCTAAGGACTTTTAGTTGCATACAATGTTGCCAAATTATCTATCACTTCTGAGTGACGGGCGATTTTCCTGCCCCCAATGCGCCCAGTTCTACCCTCATTTACACCCCTGAGGGGCTACACACGCCACTGACCCAACTGAAAATTTAAAATAGTTATATTATGGCAATTTTTGACAAACCCTACGGGCATTTGGATCGGTTTTTGCCTCATGTGTCTGTGCTTTTTTGATGTTCACAGTTATTTGTGACGTTTTCGACATTCCGGGCCCCTTGTCTATGGCGCCCCCTCTCGAACATGCATTCATCATCTTCATCGGTGAAGTTTTGCATGAGCGCCATGATCTCACAATGGTTTTCGTACCTCGCTTAATTACTGGACCAAGTTTAAAACCACTTCAGATGGGTCGGTTGTGCTACTTTTTTACATTTTGAGTCCGTCTTAATGGGCCTTGGTCATTCTAAATCATCTTAAACTGGTCAAAAGGGGTTCCTGGCATCCTCATTGACTATTCGGCCAAGTTTAAGACGAAAAAAATATGTCCAATTCGCAATTTTTTTTTGCAACTTTGCAGGCCCGTTTTTCGGAATCAGCACACCAAAATCTTCTTAAAATGGTCAAAACGTGGTCTTGACATCCCAATTGATCATTTGGCTAGGTTCAAGACGAAAAAAAAATATGTCCGATTCGCAAATTTTTCAGCCCCCCACTGGGGGAAAGACAACGAAATACCCTATGAGGATCATATTTCCCGGTTATTGGCAAGGCACTCGTTAAATGTGTACAGTTTTTGTGAGTGTAAATATGGTGGTCACAACATACCACCAGCTCCCCTACTATAAAGCAGACTGGGCTTAATTGTCCTGTGCATGGCAATGAAATCATTTGCTTGATAAGGAAAGCATGTTATATAGTATACCAAAAGGTCAGTAGGTTCCAGCAGGCCATTCACTGTGGCCTGCAGGGGAGGAGAAAGGCAATAGATAACAGATTTGGCTGAAACTTGGCATTCATAGTTAACCCTTTGCCCTTAGATATTCTCCCCCAACTGTATAAGTGACATAAATTTTATAGGAGAAGCCGGTTTATGAAAGAAATGAATAATTTATTTTTTGGATTGGTAGCATTTTAACTTGGTGCAGTAATCTCCCACTAATCTGGTTCTGTTAACCAGATGGAGTCCTGCCATGTATTGCAGGTGGTTCTTTATATGATCACTGGATTGCTGGACTGTAGCACTAAGCTATAAGTATATTTTGCTCAAAAATTTCTCTGGATGTTCATGAAGAGCATATTGAAATAAGTCATTATTTGTTGAGTAGTACTGTGAATTATGTATTACCAGTTTTTTATGAAGAAAATAACTCACTTGTCCAACAAAATGTTGTGCATTGCATTTGTTTATAATAGATGGCCAGTTCTTCCCATTGACTCCTGAAAATTGAGCTTTTTAACTTCTTTTAGGTTTTAAAACTTAAGCTTTTGTAACTTCTGAACCACTTACTTATTTATTTTGAGTTTTGGCTGTAAAATGGCAGAGCAAAAATGGCATCAAAAAGTGTCTCATCAAATGAAAACAACTTTAAACATGGTCAAAGTTCTTGAGAAGTGAAATTCTGGGGTCCTGGTCCCTAGTATGGTTTATGACTTCATTGTCTCATCTGAAAAAGGAAGAGGAGAAGGAGGAGAACAAAAATGAAAAAGGCTTTAAGGTTTTAAAAAATTAGTGCCACACTTGGAAATAGTTAAATAGAATGCAATTTAACCAATTACATTTACTCAATCTCCACAAAATAATTTGCAAGGTTGGTAAACAGTGTTGGTCTTTGGCTTTTTGTTTGACAATCTCGCAATGTACTTTGTGTAAATTGGGGGAATATAATCAGTAAATCTATTTAAATTTAATCCCATTAATTTATTTCCATTTGTGGCCCTAATTGTTCATGGCCGGTGGCATTTTCTTTGTTGTTCCTTCCTTATAATCGAAAAATGAATACCATAACTCAGATTTTAAACCAACACGTATTGCATGAGATGAAATCAGATATGTCTTTTATCTTTTTTTCCACAAAAAGTTTTTTTATATATAATAATGATAATGTTGATTATTACTTCAAATGGGAGAGGTGCAATTCATGTCTTCAGAATATTCACAAGGAAAGAAAAAGAGAGAAAATCCAGGAGTGGATTTGCCATATTTAACGACAGCATCTACCCAAAAATGAAACCCAGTCTGCCAAGCACTCCAGCTGATTTCCCTTTCTTCTCTTCACATTATACTTCCATCTACCCTTCAGAAATTCCAGGTATACTATGCAAGGAGCAATTTGGTTTCAATGCATTGCTTTTTATTCACCTCCACCCACTAATCCTCTCCTCCCAGTTGGTCCAGTTAGTCCCTCATCTTCTGCTCTATCCTTTCAAATCTTACGTATCTCCTCCCCGACATTCAAGAATGTCCAAACAAAACATGGACTGCTTTTCTTTAACTCTGGGTTTGAACTATCCTGATTTTTCAATGGCAGTAGTATACATGCAAGCAGCGGGGAAAAAATCTTGAAAAGGTATATTTACAGCAGAATGCATCAGATTGCAGTAGTTGTCATTTCTACACCATTTTCGGCTGATATGCATTTTAACACTCCCAATAGGCTTTTGAATTGATTCTTCTAGTGAGGAGTACTTTATTTGATTTAAACTCTAGCCTGAACCATCATAACAGCAGGTCAAATAATAATATTTATATTAAGTGAGGATGTACAGCACTCTCTAATGAGGGCCAATACCATCAAGGTGTTAAGTTCTCTAACATATTATCATTGATTTATAAAATATCAACTCTTTTCCATTCTTTAAAACAAAACTTACCTTTATGCTAAATCATCATATTTATATTGTGGATGGATTTTTGCATTTATGTAGAACAAGCCTGTAATTTATGTGTTAGTGTAGTATATTTTTATAACTTATATTGTAAACTATTGTGGGTTGCAATAGTTGTTTGTCAGTATTTTGTTTTTCTTAAAAATTCCTCTATGCTTCTTAATCAATTTAGAATAATAAATAATTGATGTATATCTGTTGATTTCCAGGGAAATTTCAGAAAAATATCATAAAAAAAGATGAAAACTTCGGGAATCGTAATTCTGAAAATGAGTGTCCATGTTGTAATTTGAGAGCCTTTTTGCTCTTAAGATATACTCTAGTGTTACCTCAGTGTGCTCCCTGAATTAAATAGTTTTGTATTTTCCTATGTATTAGTCCTAAAAAGGAATGTTATAGGTGCATAAATCAAATCTATTCCCTGTGAAGTGGTACTGGTGATTATGGATCTAATTTGAATTGTTCTTTCTGCAGGTGAATCAGGCAATGAGCCTGAAAACTGAGACAGAGGTTTATAGAAGAGGAATGGCAGTATTAGAGGCGACAGATGATGGTGAAATCCTAGGAGCAACTATGGGGGCCTTATACTGGCAGCTTAATGACATATGGCAAGCACCTTCCTGGGCCACTTTAGGTTAGTGGATATGTTCTGGGTTTAGGGAAATATTCAATAATTCTTGTAAATGATGAAAGGCACTATGGCAAACTCATGGAGATGAACAAAATTCATCTTTGAAAAATGGTGCACGAATGTCACAATAATTAGGATTCATTGTTTGGCCACTTGAATGTTAATTGCTAGTAAACTTTAAATGTCAAATTGGACTTACAAGAGACCTTGTTAGTCAGAAATTATTTTAAAATGATGTATAAACTTTTAATCACTCAATTTTTTTTGGTTACTTAAAAATATTTAAACATTCCTGACTTCACTGTGGTTGGACGACCCTGTTGTGGTGCCCTCAGCAGTGGCACCCCAGTCAAGCCCAACCACAAGATGTGTCAATGGAATTTAATCAAGATATATGTATATGGTGATGAATGAAATCAATTTGTGTGAAAGGATGCCACAGAGTTCTCATTCCTGAAGAAAAAAATTTTCACCCCTAGTTGATTAAATGCCATAACGTAGTTGGAAAGAGACCGGTAGACACTGAATGGTGAATGTGTGTACAATGCACATGTAATGGGTATGCCACAATTTCTACACAGAAGGATAGACTAAGTGGTAGAATTGCCAAAGACAAAAAAGTATGTCATTTTGAGAAATAGCGTGGATAAATCAAAAGGTTTCTCAAATGAAATACGAATCCATGATCTGGTCCCATGACTCACAAAAATATCATGAATTTCAAAGCCTTTCCACAACTTTTCATATTGCATGTCGTTATATATTTACATATTGTAAAATTTGTCACAGTCTTTACCATTTTTCTCAATAAGCATCCCATTTTCCCCAAAACATTCAATTTTTCTTATTCAGTTGATGGAAAATGTGAAATAAAATAGGTGGTGGAGTAGGATATGTTGGTTATAATCACCCCAGCAGAGAAGTAAGCAGTGGACTTCATTTATTTTTTTATTTCAAATTAACTCAAAAAGAGCAGTTTGGCAATTTAATATAACTTGGATATATATTCCTATAGAAACAATTACAAACACCCAAATCCTGGATGGAGAATAACCCACCTAGGCAGAAATTGAACCCGTGATCTCTTGTGTTGGCAGGGTGTATATGCTTAGGTTGTCAGGTTTCAATGCCTGCCTCAAGGACCCTTATGAGAGGTGACTACTGAAATCTTTGAAAGGACTCATCTGCTATGCCCAGCAGTGGAGTGTGCTACAATGGGGTTGTCAAACTACTGAAGAAGCAGGCAATCAAAGTTCAATAAAGACATATCAGTTCAATCAGATAACTTCAATCAAGACAGTAAGATTTTTGTAAGTAACTGTGAATATGCATGTATTTGTTTAGCCAATTTAAAAATGGGCTAACTAATGGGAAGAGGATATTTTTCAAGATTATATTGCTTGGTTTGATTTTATTCAAAGGAGTCATTGAGTACAAATGAAATTAATGTGTTCTCATGAAAACCTGTAAATGTAGACAAACTTATGTTGATTTAAAACTGTGTGTTTTGGGTCATGTTTATTTATTTAACGACTTTATTGGGGTGAGATTGAGACTTCATAGTCCCTTCATCCTCCTATCCCCTGTATATTACATTGAAGACAATCACAAAGATCAAAGCCCTAGGTAAGAAAATCCACCTAGGCGGGAATTGAATCCGCAACCTCTGGGTTAGTAGATGAGGATGTTGCCCCAGCACCACTGGGGCCAGCAAATGTTTATGGGCAAAAAGTGGTGCAATAAAACATTTCTCCCTTGTTTACAGAGTATGGTGGAAGATGGAAGATGGCACATTACTATGCAGCTAAGTTTTTCTCAAACTTAATGGTCTCTCCTTGGTTGACGGCATACAATGAACTTCAAGTGTATCTGCTCTCTACTCGATCAAATGAGCAATCCAAAGTACTTGACTGCCATCTTACAATTAAAGTGTACCATTGGAGTGACCCATGCTCAGTCAACAGACAAATAATAGATTCAAAATTGGTGAGAGATTAAGCAATATACAAATATTTTATAACACCTCCCACTTAATGTCTTTCATATTCTGAGTTTTTCAAGGGGCAAGAAGGCTGACTCATTCTCATCCAATACCACTTTCTCATCATTCCTTGTGAGGATGATGGGAAAGGACTTCATAGTTAGCTTAATACCTAAGTGACCTCCTCTCATTTCTCAGCGAAACATGTAAGTCCTTGAATGCTAGGGGTTGGCTCATCCATGACTTGTATTTTGCATTGAGGTCTGTTTCTTTTCCTGTATATAGTCACATTATTCTCTTTGATTGTGAAAACATTTGCATATTATATAAATGACATGGAGTAGCACAATATCTGATTGAGCAGTTTGAGTTACAATACTGAACTCAACCTACTAAACTTTTTAACAGCAAGATTTACATTAAAATATTGACCATGGAAATGATGTGATTTTGTGTTCCAAATTAATGCTGTTTTCTCAATACTTGCCAAGTTTCTACCTTAAATATTTTTATTGCAGAGAGACTTTATATTATTTAATGATCATGTTATCTATTTTTCAGTTACCCTTGGATGGAGTCAAAGCATTTAATGCTGATCTTGAAACTTATCTTAAGGCATCTGGATGTAATGGATCCGACTTTAACTCATTAAAAAGTTCATGCTTCCTCATCTTTGACTTGAAGTTCAATGATAGTACACATGAGTCACCATCAAACTTCCTTCTAATAGACTCTCCAAAAAATGCAGCAGGTCTCCAGAAGGCCAATGTCACAGTTAGTATTAATATGACTTTATATTTCTTCATCTAGACACATTTTTCAATGAGACAGTGGCTCAATGGGGATTTTTTTGAGTGTGCAAACCTTCTGATACAAAAATTTTAAAAAGTACGTGTTTTTTATTTATTATGCTGTTTTGCTACTAAATTTTTGTTTCACCAAACATTTTGGTTTCAAATTCTTGTTTGTTAATGATATTTGTGGTTGGCAATCGGTAATAAATTACCATTTCTTTATATTATTGTATATATTCACATAATTTCAATAGTACTTATTTATGTTATTGGCAGTCTTCAAGCAGATGACTTGATCCTCATATTAGGTGTATATTCATTGGTTGGAACACTGGACAGTACAGGATATGATTATGAAGTAATCATTGATTGCCATTTAATTTTACACGTCTATTAAATTAATTATTATCCCTCCACAGATTTCAAGTGTTGGTGAGCCATACAGTACCCTAGATGCTGCACTCAAGGAGCATTATCCATTCTCGGCCCAGATTAATATTTCTTCTGATGGGGTAGCTCTGTTTGTTTGGCTTGAAGCTGATGGAGTCAAGGGCCGATTTTCTGATAATGGGTTTCTACTAATAGCAGATGATAATATTGATCAAATCTGTCAGAGGAATAAAACTGCAAAGGTACCCACTATTAATCTTGAAAAGTTATCAAAGTGTGTAACATGTAATTATTATTTAATTTACTTCTTGGAGATAGATGTATCTTTGATAAATTTTGTTTGTTATTATTCCAAAATCTTGCTTGCAAAACAAATGAGAACCATTTCTTGTTTGCCTAACTGACCATAATATGAGGTTAATTTGAAAAGATCTCGGAATGGAATAGGAATAAACGACTTACCTCAGGGAAACTTTTTTATTTTTCAATGAAGTCTCCCTGTACACTATTGCACTTGGTCCAGTGATGTTTCAATGTCTTGATTCCATGTTGAAAATTAGATTCATTCAGGCCTGCAAATTACTCATTTACCTTGGCTGTTAATTCTTTGTTTGAAGAGAATCCATGAGGAAAATTTAGAGCTTGGATAGGGAAGAGATGGAAACCTAATGGATCCAAAGCAGGCAAATAAGGCTGTTGTGGCAGCAATTCCTTTTAAATGACATCCCTACAGCTTCAGCGATTTCTTGCACTTTCAGTCAGGGATCCTCCATTACCGTTTTATGCACTTATGCAATCATTTTAGGGATAGTGGCACATTTTGTCCTACCAGTATGGGGATCATCATCTAAGCTGACCTGACCACACTTAAACTCCTGTGTCCCCTTTGGCAACAGTTGAATATGAAGGAGCAGAATCCCCCTGAGTGTTCTGAAAGCCAGCATGCATTTTGTTTGCTTTCAAACCTTTCCTGACGAATTATTTTATCACTGCTTGAATCTCAATTTTTTCCGTCTTCACAAATCACTAGATGGGAACAGTAACGGAGAGATGTCTGCACCACAGATTTCTTCTCAGAGCACTGATGCATTACATGTTTACTAATAAAGGATTGTCTATTAATACGCATGAAACTGTTGCACTATGAACTGTTGCATGAAACATGTTGCACTGACATTTGGTGGTGATTCTGAGAACCTTTCAAACTCCCCTTGTATTCAAACAAACTGAAATTCACCTCAGCTGTTTTAAGTGAAATCTTGAGATTGAGTACCCATTATATCCCTGTTTCCAAAATCTTGCTTTTCATCCAAAGGAGATCCTTGTTTCGATTTCCCAAATTGACCATGATGTTAAAACAAAATGAAATCCACCCCAGCTGTTCTTTGTGAAATCCAGAGATTGAGTAACCCTAATATCCCTGGGACCCCTGCACCATTGTGTAACTGAAAATGTCAGCCTCTGGGTTAGCCAGTGACTGCATCATGCTCTAGCCCGGGGTGGTCCACTCTTGTCTTCTGGGAATTTTGTTATGCTCTGTAGTCCAAGGCTGCCCCATGTCAATACCGGCCCTGATGGTGGTGGGGTAACAACCTCCTCTGCCAACCCAGAGGTCGAGGGTTCGATTCCCACCTAGGTGGTATACCCTCCACCTAGGGCTTGAGTGTACATAAATGTCAAATTGTCATTTTGATTTTCAAAGTCCGAAGTAAAGGTCGAAGTGGTGTTTTCGGACTAATGCAAAATAAATAAATTAATATTACCCCCCCCCCCACTGACAGTGAAGGGAAAGGATGAATGACTGCAGTGTATTGAGCTCGGCAGAATTGTGTATAATGTCACTTTTACTTATTTTTTAATGAAACTGTGAATCATGCTTCGTGATATATTGTATATTTTTTAGGAATGCCTATTAATTTCCAATTCTATTTGCAGGAACTGTGCAATCAGAGTGGTAACTCCATAGACCATGCAGAATGTTACAAGCCTGGAAATTCAATGCATAATTTAAATTCAGAGACAGCGAATCAAGATATTGCCTCAAGTGTGAAATTATTCACGCGGACACTTACATTTTACTTTCGAGAAAAACCTGTAAACTCTTCTATTTTGAGACACTCACTCACCATAACACACTTGTTGGACTAATGTACTGCCAGTTGACAACAATTTTATAAATACAGGTATATTTCATTTGAAATTTCTTTTTTCTTAATCATATTTTATTGGGTTAATTTTGCTATATTCATCTACCTGCCTACAGTTGGTGTGTGTGAGTGAATAGATTGGAGAAGTGGCAAGTCACCATTTCCGTTGACCAAAAAGTATTTAAGTAGCTTCATTTTTGGCATCCCAATGTAGAAGAAAATGGATGAGACCCACAGTTTAAACTTACCTGGCTCAAGTATTTCAAGGGTAATAAATGTACAAAAATAAACAAAAGAAAACCTTAAATGCTCAAATAGTCTATGAAAAACTTGAGGTATATTTGAGGCAAGGAAAGAAATTATATCTGGTGGAATATTTCACCTACCTTAAAACAGCCTAACTTAGAATGGGAGAAGGTAGAGTAGAATGGGATGGGCATCAATTGCAGAAGAGCTGGAGCTAAGACGTGAGTAATGTCGAACAGGTAACTAATATGATTTAGGTTTTAGATAAAATTGTAAAAATGAAGCAATATGTGAAAACTTTTGTGTGGATTTTTACACTCTACGGATTGGAGGCATGGACCATTGGAAAGGCAAACAAGAGAAGAATAAAACCCTTTCATTAATTATGTTGGAAATCATTTTCAAGTAAATTGTTGAATGTGGAAATGCTTATAAATATAAAATGAAAAGGCAATAAGTAGCACTATCCTACTCAGAAAAGAAGAATCAAATAGATTGGCCACATCTTGAGTCAATGTAGAGAGGTATGCATGAAAGAAGAGTTGTTAAGGAATGTGAAAATTGCTGTAGGACCGGGAGGAATTGTGGATTGCAATCAGCCAAAGTTTTAGTTTATCCTATTGTAATTTTTTTATGATTAGCTGCTTCTTCCAATAATTGTTTTCAAAACCAGATTTGCATTCAGGAATACTTAGGATGGATAAATATTTTTAGCTCCCAGTACCTACAATATGGATATGTTTGGATCTACCGCACTTATTGCTTAGCTCAGATGCCAACTGTTTCATCAATCAAATCAAGTTAAGTGCCCAGATTGTCTGGATTTTTCGTTGCTACCATGTTAATTGATACTTACACTAATCCAATCTTAATAAATGATGCCTGATTCCTATCACCACCATTGGCTTCCTCAATCTTGAAATAACGTATTGAAATATGTGAGCCTTGTATTTGAATCTTGTATAGTCACAAAATTCAAATGTTGTTAATAGCAGAATATATGGAAAATACACAAAGAATCAATTTTCAGGTGGTGGAGGATGCTGATAGCTCGGGTCATCATATCTCATCACCAGTATTTTCTGTATTAGTATGCATCTATATATACTATTTTGTCTCAGAAGAGATAATAAGTGGATAAGATAATACTTAAAACACCCAAATTATGATAAAAACTCCAGTATGAACATGAATAAAATATATCTCTTTCACAGTCCAGCAAGTGGAAGGGCAGATGGTCATGGGTATAGTTGACAAAGCCGTATTAGATTTGATTAAATTGAATGTCGTGGATGGGGAAGAGAGAAAGCCATTGTTGGAAATTCAAAATTGGGTGCGAGGAACTTAAGCAATGGGATTGTGATAAGTGGGGAGAGTGTTGGGTTATCAAGGGAGAGGGAGGAAAAGATTAAAACTTGTTGGATGGATTGAAAGAAGATTCATAGTAACTGTGTGAAGTTTATTGTTATGTGTGGTGGTAAGTGTACTAATATATTTAGTGTAGTATTAAGTTGGGTTTAGAAGTGCAATAGTGTTTAGTCATAGGATACATGAAAATCATTTGTTCCATGACTCGTACTGTCCTTTACTCATTGGCTACAAAAAATACACTTTTAAAATGGCTCCTACCTTTCAACTTATCTGTTTGTTATGGTTGACTCTACCAGTAGGAAATATCATTACTCCACCTACTCAGCCATTGGGGTTATCAAAGGGCAGAAACCCCTTCCACCATGTCGAGGTGCATGGTGAGGATATCTAATATCATTTAATAGTAATGATGTTATTGTACGGGCCGATTGACCTTTAAGATATCTTCAGGATAGACTAATGAGTTACTCATGTTTTTGATGGTGTAAACTCTTCATTTTGTACAAGAGTTGCAAATCTTAATCAAGAAGGAATGTTTAGTATGCTAGTTCGGTTCAGTTAGCATATTCAGCAGGGGTATTCGTGTGAGCTGCATAACATCACTTTATCCGCTCAATCGAATCACCCTGAGAGTACCACTGCCTCAGCCCAGGGTTAATATATCTTAAAATTGTCGAACAAATATTATTTGCCCAATATTGCTGTAGCTTTTATTTGATATATCACCCTACTGGATATTTAAAGCTTTTGCTTTCAAACGATAAGTTTTGATAAGTAATTCAACACAAACGGTTTTAACGAAAAAATGAGAAGTGGAAGGAATAGTCGTGAATCGTTGACGTGTTAATGCAAAAATAATCCTGTTCGAAAGTCTTTGGGATCATAATTTTTATTTGCAGCTGTGCAGGAATAAATGTGAATTACGGCATATTAGCCACTACTTGTGACATATGGCCACGTAAATGATAATTTAAATTGAACCGGCGGGATTGCGTACCGGGAGGCACTCCCTGGTAGCGTGATTCGAAAAACAAATAAAATCCGATATTTTATGATAAGGCAAGAAACATGGCGGCATTTGAGTTTGTTTCAGGTTATAGATAAACATGATGTTTCAATCGCGTTTTGCATGAGTAGTATGCCATGTTTGAAAGAAGAAAATAATAGATATTTTTAAGTGAGAGTGTTCAAGTAAAATAATAGTTTATCACCCAAGGAAACGATGGCATCGGTGATTAAAGTGCTCAATCCTAGAGAGGAAGAAAGGGAGCTGGATGATAAATTAATGGGTATGTTCTAAGTTAACTTTAATCGTAATAGAAGAAGGTCATACATATGGGATATATCTAGTGATTTATCTCTAACGATGAAGTATTACGAATTCTCAGCTGACGGTGGATTGTTTACATAGTTAGTCATTTAATAAATGCACGAGCCTAGCCTGACTAATTCGAAGTAAAGAATTTAAATATGGGGTAATGCACAATTTTTATATTTATCTTTGAGCTTGAAATTATTTATTGTCAGTTTATTACAATGGTTTTTATTATTTTTCGTTTCGTAGTGGAGAAATTTTGTGGGGTATGTTTCTGTGGGTTAATTTGTTATTGGTTGGAAAAACTGGGACTGGTTTTCATTATAACTTATACTTTCAAATATTTATGCTGATATAATGGCGAGAGAGAGACTTGGCATGGGTTATGAACCGGCAGTTGGACGTGAGTAAGAAGTTAGTTGGAATCATTGGCTGTACAAAAATTTCATCGGCAAGATGGTCGGAGTCCAAAGAGAAAGTATTAGATAATTAAGTTGTAAACCTAATGTGTAAATTAATCTGTTAAATTTTATCTCTTTAATAATTAAATAAATATTGAAGATGTATCATATAAAACAGTAAATGAGAAAATATGAAGTAAAATGACCATGTTTTACCTATATTTTTGTGTTTTAAACGAGAATTGACGAAGTGTTTTTTTTTACGGTATGGAACATTTCCTTAACAAAAGTGACCAAAATGGGTTAACTAAATCCCTGGGAGAGTAAGGTAGATAGATAGAGGTCTTTCTTTGGGCGAAATTGAGACCAAATGGTCCCTTCTTGCATTTAACCCATAAATAAAGAGCTAAAGAGAGTAGTAATACTAAGAACTTTAATTCCAAGTTGATAATGCTATGAATGTAAAACCCAAAGCTATGATTTGGAGGATGACTGAAGATTTGAAGTTATTCAGAGCAGGGTATTGAGATGGACAGAAAAAGGATTTTGATGGATATTAATACAATCGTTGTAGTGATAAAATTGATGAGGAAAAGTGGAAATCAATGGTGGAATTCTGAATATGTATTAAGAGAATTATAGAGATAGGCACTATTAATTAGTAGTTGGTGGAAAGTTAGTATTAAGATAAGAATGGATGAGATTTGGGATTTTCGGGCACTAAAGGGGGGTAGAAGAATCGACTAGTGGTTAGAGCAGATGTAGAGATTGTATTGTATTGCTCTGTGAGATTACTTGGTAAATATTCATTGCATTGGTTTCATTTGAAAATGTGTATGTGAAACGTTGTCAAAGTAGGAAAAGGTTAATCAAAATACATACTTTAAACACGAAGATAAAATTTGCATGAATGAGCTAGTATTGCTTTTTTATAAGAAAACTATGTGTTAATGTATTCACTGGTTTTGAGGCACATCATTATTCCAGGTACATTTAGTGATTCACACATTGAATGTGCTATTTCATTAATTATTTCTTGAAAAATATTATAATGATTGATCAGACAGCAATTTCATATGCTTGTTGTTTGTGCAATGTACTTGTTTACTTACGCTATTAGCAAAAGTGCTATGTGCCCAAAGTCTCTTGGACAGCAGGCACAAATATGGCCAATTTCCAGAGTTCAAATGGAGTTTGTATAGCTGCTCGTAGACTCTGACTACAGCATCATGTATTTGATTTAGAAAACTGTGAATTTCAACCATGCAGTTCATAACAACATGGACAATATATCCTTCATGCAAATTTCTTTTTATCTTATGATTCCTTTTCATTACTGATATTCATTCTTATGTTTACATTGATGCATTTATCCTTAATTGTTACATTTATTATGGGTAATTTACTGGTTATGGTAGGTTTTGGATGGACATAAACTTTCAAATAATTCTTTTGTTTCTCCTAACAAAACACAACCCAACATCCTACTTTACGATAAGCCTCTCTTCATCTTTGTGCTCTTTTTTCCTCTCTTGATTATGCCCATCATCTCTATCTTATTTCTGGCCCTTCATCATTCTTGTCCTATTTCTGAACCTTCCTCATTTTTCTAATATTTTTTCCACTATCACAGTCTTCAACGTCCCACTGCCAATCAATATGCTTTGCATCCATTTTTCCTGTCTTCTTATGATTTCTCCCATCAATCCCCTCTCCTCCCCAAACATACCCAGCACTTCCTCATTTGTTTTCCTCCTCCTCCCCCACATTTCAAAGCCTGTAACCTACATATATAGTCCTGGTTCAGTGACCCATGTTTCTGTGCTGTGCATAATTATGCTCCATATCAAAGTTTCAACAAGCCTTTTCTTAACATCTTACTCAACTTCCCTGTCATCAATTCACTCCTCTTTGTGAAAGTTTCTTAACCTAATTCAAGTCTTCTCCTAATATCCCTACTACTTTGATCATTTTTGACCAAAACACTCCTGAGATATGTAGACTGTCCCACCTGCTCTATTTTTCCCCTCCCATTTAAATGTTTAGCTTAGCCTTTTTCTTTCTGGAAAATCGCGTAACCTTTGTTTTATTAATATTGATTCTCATCCCATATCTATCACACTGAACCTCCAATTCACTCAGCAATGCTTGCAACTCCTTGGCTGATTGACAAACTAGAGCTTGGTCATCAGCAAACCTAACCGATTTTACGCATTCCCCTCCGACTTTCATTCCTACCTCCAGTTCTTCCCATGCCTCTTTAATCAATGCCTCCACATATATGTTGAACAGCACCGGTGACAATAGACAACCCTGACTTACCCTAACACTGCCTAACTGGGCTATCCATCCCCACACGTTCATGATTGTCAACATATAATTATGAAAATGTTTACCAGTTACTAAATGCAACCTTAATAGTAGTAACAATTATAGTGGTTATTCTGATTTAAGAAGCTCTCTAATAGTGCCTTTTTTTAAGCAGTTTTATTTCCCTTCTCTATTTTATGAAAATATTTTTAGCAAACTCTTAAGCCTATCATTAGTCATACTATATGTTATGAAAGTAAATTTTGTAATGTAAAATAACTTCAAAAATACTTCAACTTTGACTTTTTGCTTGTAACTGTTGCAAGGAGTAAACGACCATCGTAATGTACATTTTTTAAGCATGCTGAACCGAGTTTAAATGATTAGATGTACGAGTATGCCTAATGTTCGTATGCCTAATTTACGTCATAAATTGAAATGTTTCTGATGTAATCTTTTGGAACCCTGTGAAAGAAATAAAAGAATGAAAGTTTTCATTCCCATTATTTGTGATATCAATCCATGACTTCTGACTTTTTAGAACTTGGACTTTTGGAACCTGAAATGACCCTTCAGGAGAAGAGGGAGCTGGCTTCGGTAGTTCTCGAGTCCACAAGGATGGCAGAAGAGCAGAGGAAGAAGATAACTGCCGAAGAAGAATGGGAGTCTTCACTCATTAGCCCCAAGGCGACAGGATCAAATGAGGCAATTGGTCTTTCTGAATCTCCGGAGCTGATTGAAGTGCCTGTCAGTAAGCCGAGGCTAGAGAAGCCATCTACTTCCAGGGCTGCCAGCCAGAGGAGAAGAGACGAGGTGGGAATGCACCAAAGGGAAACAACTTTAAGGGGTAGGAACCAGTCTGAGAGAGAATATAGGGAGAGAAGGGGAAAGAGGGAAAGAGATGAGGATATGCCAACAAAAAGGGAGGTGGTGGTTTTGGAGGTAGAAGAAGGGGATGAGGAGGAGGGGAAGGTTGGTGTGGAGGAGAGGAAGGGGAGGGATGAGAGCATCCGGATGTTGAATTTTACGAGAAGGAAGAGGGGTGAGGATTATGTGAGGGGAGAGTGTGAGGTGGGGAGACCGCAGAAGAAGCTGTTGGGTATGGAGAGGAAAGGGAGAGGTGAGGTTGAAGAAACAAAGGGACTAATGGGGGATAAGGAGAAGGGGATGAGAGGGATTGAAAAGAGGGCAAGGAAAGAGATGGAGGTGGTGCAGGAGGGGGATGAAAAGGTGGTGGATGCATCCAATGAGGAAACTGTGGGGGTTCTTGGAGCAGCAGGCAGTTTCTATGGGCCCTCCTGTTCCAGTAATGTGAAAGAACTGAACCCGCTCCGCTCAGAGTTGCATGGCTACTCACGGAAACGGCTCCCCACTCGAAACCTTCCGGTGAGTCCTAATTGCACAACGTTTGCTTCTTAAAACCTTCTGGAATTTAAATTTGATCCACTCAATGAAACTTAAATGTGGTAGCAGTCTTAAGTGGTTTTGGTTAAGCCAGCAATGATGGAACAACTTGAGTTTCTAGATGGTTTTTTTCTGCAGACAAAATTTTGGTGCAGTTTCATAGTTAGATACTTCTTTAAAATAAGCAAGTTGTACATGTGTGTTAAAGGGAAAGGAGTGAAAAAGAATATTTTCTTTTTCACTCCTTTCCCTTGTCTACCTCCCGTCTCCTATAAATTATAATGCACACATATCGTAATTCATATGCTGTTAAAAGTACATATGTGTAAAACATTAAGTGATGAATTTTACCTCGTCTAATGATTCACCCATAAAATATGTATCAATATTGGTTCGAAGAAATGCAAGTGGACACATGACCTTGAAAAAGAAATGCAGGATTTCAGTTTTGAATACTACTTGGTTACTCCTCTGTCATAAAGTGTAAGGAATAAACTCTTTGTTTCATTGTTGTTCTTTGGCATTTTAAAAATTTAAGATTGTAATGAATACTATGATAGCCCAAGTGCTACTGTGACATGCAAAAATAATTGAATGTAAGCATTTATAAGTGGAGACATGACCTTTTAATTAGAAAATTACCTGGCTAATTTCCCTTGTAACTGGATTTTTAAGAAGTGATGCTAGACCTACTTTATGTGATGTTTTACAGGTGACCCTGTTGCAACTGGCCAGGGAGGATATACATCAAAAGAAGAAATCCCTGAATGATACAGTAATTAGGGAATTGGTTCTTGATGAGGAAACTAGTCTTGAGAGAAGCAGTTGTGATAAGACATTAGTGAAGAGTTTCAACGATAATAAAACCATTGTTGAGGCAGGGAATGTAAAAGATAGGACATTACCCTTCAAGCAGCATGCAAGAGGCAGGAAGGTAGTGCAAGAGAAAGTAGAGGAAGGGAAGTCATGTGTCGATATCATACATGAGGATGATGACTGGGAAACTCCCCAGGGAGAGAAAGTCTGGATTAAAGAATCAAGGAAAAGGAATGGGGTTGGATTTGGTCCATCGGGATTGAGGGAAACAACATTTCGTAATCTCAGGGGTAATTCAGAACTGAACTCGAGTCTGTTGACTGGGGCTGGGAAATTGAAATGGCGGGAGCAAGATGTCGAAGCTGATATTGAAGAAGGAAGTGAATTGGAGGATGATGAGAAAGTTGGAGAGGAGCTGAATACTAATGGAAGGAGTGAACTGAGTGATTTCATTTTGGAAGGGAAGAAGAAACGACGCCTGGCCAAGGGAACCTCGTCCAAGAAGTGGGTCGACGTCGTAATATTTCCCAGTTCTTCAAGTGGCTGTGCTTCTGAAAGTGTTGTCCAGGAAATTCCCAAGTCTGATAGGAAGATACTACTCCCACCCAACAAAAGGTGAATCTTTACTGTTAATTTTTGCCATGTATATTCTTTCATTATTTGTTTGACTATCGATAAGCAAGGCTAATTATACCCAAACCAAAATCAGATACCCTAACTGGTAACAGGTTACTATTATGTGCAGCACTGATGAACAAAAGAGCAGAGGAAAAGTAAATACTTATGCATTTGCTCTTGAATGGATGTAGAGTAACTTAGGTAGCACAAGTTAAAAGTGATTTACGTACAGTTAAGTGGAACTCTACCCCATGCAAACTGCAGTGCAGCACAGCATCTAGGTCCAAAACAAAAAATGGGGATGATTGAAATTTCCTGCAAATTCAATCAGTGCCTCTCCTTTTAGTAATACTATTGAGTTTACATTTTCAATCTAATCAATTTAAATAGTTTTTTAATTATCTTGTCTTTCAAAACTTGGCAACACTCATACAAATGTACAAAAATGATCAAATAGTTACAATTTGAAATATTTGGCCTCTAAATGTATATATTTGAAATGATGGACATTAATTTATGTATACTCTCTGAAATCAATGTTTTTCATGCGTAGGGTACTTTTGTCTACAAATTATCCATGGATAAAGTAATAGTTCATTTCAAGCTCTTTGTGCCTTTTCAAAATTGGAAAGGTAATTTCTTCTTTTGAAGCACTAAAGCTCTGGGTGGTCTATGATCTGTCTTGGGTTATACTTTGTTCTCCAGCTTGGCATCCTCATATTTTTCAGGTTATTGTTAGAATCCTGCATCCATCACCTTCTAGTTCTTCCCCTTGTAAATACTTTTTCCATATTCCCTCTCATAGCCACCTTTGTAATTTTTTTGTGTCATTCTTGGCATATGCCCCAGCCGACTAATGTATTGCCTTGATAAAATATCTGCATGTCTTGCCCCTTAAGTATGCTCTTTATTTTCTTGTTATTTCGTATTTCATCTTTATGGTACTCTTTTTCATGCCCATAGTTCTTTTGGATAATTTTTTCATGAAGTTACTTTTTACATTGGTACAGATGTCCATGCCTCTTGTCTTTTGGTAAAAACTGACCTAATTAATGGCGCATTTATCCTCATTTTGGTGGTTGAGGACAGCAATTAAGATATAATGATTTTAATATTTGTATAATAGGCTTTATTTCCATGGACTCTCCTTTTGTTTATTTCTTGGGACATGTAATGTTCTTTATATGGATGAGTTAAAGAGCAAATGAGATTTTCTCCAGATTCAAATAGTAATCTCTTATTTTCTGACTGAGTTTATCATTGTATTCAGATGAATTAAGGCAGGTTTATGGGTTTGATGGCAGTGCTGCACTCTGATAGGTCAATTTTTAAGACAGTTCCTTTCCTCATTGTTGAGCTGCTAACCATCCTCTATATTGAAATTTGGAGAATGTTTTTCAGTTTCAGTGGCTCATGCATAAGCTGTCAAATATAAAAAGTCTTTCTTGTTTGAAGTCAATAAATCATATAAAAGTCTCCATTAAATTTGTGAGTTTCCATGGTTTGGCAAGTAGCGAGAATTTGACATGTAGGTATAACTTCTACATTTAAGCGCAAGCCTATTCGCTGGATAAATACTTACTAATGAGTATTTGTTCCCACATTAGTCATAGAAAATTGTTGTTTTTAATTACAAATTTTGGTAATAGTGTTGTTGTGATTCAGCAGTAAGCAGCAGTTTTTACATGTGGCCCTGCCACCATACTTAATACATGTTGGACTAACGGATATGTTTCCCCTCTGCTAATACATATATTCATTGCCTCTCTCCCGATAAACTTGGAGTTGACAGGTTCAATTCTGACTCAGCCTTAAGTAGTATGAATAACAGAAAGTTCGTCGCATGAAAGTTAAAATGATTACAACCTCATGGAATCTTATGAGAGAAGATTGTCGTACAGTGTTGCATTTAAACTTGAAGTCGTAAATTAGACTTGTTGAATACAGAAACAAGGCAGCTTAAAACCATTTTGGCCCAGTGATGTTGAATTTCTGGGATGTTATCTTGAATTAACATTGACATAGATGCTTATTTTTTGTATGTAACCGTTCAATTCTCTTTGCAGTATGATTATCAAAATATTTTGTTCCTTTTCTGTCTGTCCCAAGTTTTTTCATAAATTCTATTCTGAAAAATCAGGATGGGTCTTGTGGGCTGTGAAATACGATAACTTTTATGAAGCCGGCAATATAATGACTATTCAACCATCATTGCCTTTTGCTCCTACCTCCTGCATTTCTGGTATCACCCCCAGCTAACACATGCCTTGTAACCGTTGTCTCCTAGCCACTCTGGCCTCACCTTTTCATCTTCTCCCCATTTTTTTTTGCAAATAGAGGCTGTTCTAGAAATTACAGCACATTGGATGATGATGTTGAAATAGGTGACGTGTTCTTAAATTAAATGTGAAATTTAACTCGGTAATTTTATTTATGTATGCCAAAAGAAGGAATTTTATATTATATTTTTATAAGGCCATTGCAGTCAAAGGTTCTTGACTATGTTTGATGGACTTTGAGCATTTAGAAGTGTGTTATTTACTTCAGAGCATAGGGTGACATGATTGATGGGTATTAGTTTTGGGTTTAAAGGGAGGGGAATAAGATGAAAGAAGTGGTATGGGTGAGAAGTGAATAGGAAAGAAATTGGTAGGAAAAAAAAATGGGAAAAAGGGTTTTGGAAAAATAATTGAAGTGACAGCCATTATGTAGCCAATGACATCTTTATCAGGCAAAGAGTTTTTTTGCTACTGCTATTCACTACGGAGAAATAGCAAGGCTGATATGGGGGAAGGGGATAGAAGGTGGGGTGTCTAAGAAATAAGCTATGGTGGTGAGGATGATGATGTACATATAATGGGGATATGGAACCAAAGGGTGGATGCAAAACATGCATGGACAATGGTCTTATTGAATGTTGTTTGACTTGGTTAGAGTAAGAGTGAATTTATAGGAACCAAATCTGTTATATTAATTCTGTTAGGGTAATCTGATAATGCTTTCGTAATGATTTAATCCAAACATGCCAATAAAAAGGATTTGAAGAGGAGATCGTATGAATGGCTGGTAAAATGGTGACATCTCTATAATTATTACAATCTTGTTTAAAAGTTTGTGAATTTTTATGAATTATTCTGCAGAAATACCATATCCAACAGTACTATAAATCATAAAAAAAATTCTAACACTATCATCCAGGGCATGTGATTGTTGAATTAGTAGGTAATTGGAGAGTATTGGGAAATGCAAATGATAATATGCATTAGTTTTGTTCTTTCATTGAATATTCTATGCAATAATGCGACATCAAATATGTGCACTCGTGTATGCATATCATATAATCATTGCAAGGAGTTTCCAGGATAGTTTTTCTGTACTTTCCGGTGCTAAAATAGCTTAGGCCCCCATTATATTTCATTGCATCATCAAAATTAACTTAAGTATAAATAATAAGTAATTGGTTAAAGTTGACTAAATAAATGTGTATTATATTTCTCATCAGGTGGCGTCGAGTTAAAAGAAAGGCAAAAAGTTCATTTGGATCTGGCAGTGAGGTGGATGAATGGATCAGCAGTGAAGAGGAGCAGAAGCCTAAAGGCATGGCTATTTCCAAAGAGCAGTTGATTGCCAGGTTTGATAAACAGTTGAATTGCCTGGAAGATGCTCTCAAGGAAGAGCATTTAAAGAAAGCTTCTGTGGGAAGCAAATATTCAAGGTGTAAAATTTGTGAAAGAAAATCCACCATGAAAGTGCCTCCAGGTTTTCAGGAGCCTGACTCTGATGACGAGTGGAATCTGTGGAAAATCTGCTTTTCCAAGCTTCCTTCTGAGTCTTCAGACAAAAAGCTCAAACAAAACTCGAAGAAGGAAAAATTGAAGCCAGATGCAATTACCTTCCCTTCAGTCAAAAGATCTCAAGCGAAGCAAATGGGAGATTCGAGCAGTTCTCGTTCAGTGTCAAAATCACCAGTGTCCTTTGAAGATGCATCCACTTCTATGGGTGCTGTTCCAGAAGAAAAGGATAAGGCTTCAGTTTTAGATGACATCCCAGGCGATGATGCTTCCTTGCAGGGAAAATCACTTTTGGACGAGGTGGTGTTATTTGATAATATAATCCAATCGCAGTCCAGTGTTACTCGGGGCACGCAGACGTTTTGGGAATATGATGGAAAAAGTAGTAACTCAGGTTCCCAAAGAAGTCCATTGCCATGCAGACAGAAATCAAAGGAAGGCTCAGTAGTGACGAAACCGGTTTGGGATTTGCTGGAAATAAATTCAGAAGGGGAAGAAGTTACTGAAAAATCTGAAAAAGTGAGCAGTGGAAGAGAGGAAGAGGTGAGAGAGACATTTAAGAATGTTACGGTGAGAAGAGGCCAAGGTGAATCTCCGGAATACATGCCATTGATGGATGAAGAAGTTCCATCAATCCACATTAGTGTTGCTCATCGAGAATCTGTTGGGAAGGCATCACCATCATTGGATGAGTCAGTTGCAGTACCAAGTCCAGTGATGACAAGGGGTTTAAGGAGGGGTAAGCTGAAGGCTGTCAAGGATATAAAAGGTGGCCAATCTGGGAAGGAGGACAGAGTTCAGCTCAGTGGGAGAAAGGTGGAGGCTCATGTTTCAGACGGCAAGGAAATTGAGGAGGTAAGTTTGATTCCATCGCCATTGGTTCAGAATGATGTTGAAACCTTAGCACTTTTAGCGGTGGAGTTCTAAGCATATTGCTCTTGAGATCATGATTGTGAATGTAAAATTTTGCCCATTCCTGAATAAAATCTTGTTCCATTTGTTTGACTGCCATGATTCAGATCTAAGAAGAAGTTTTTCTGAAAAATGACCCTCAGGAAATGTGTAATGCACTTCATATTTGATGCCTTAAGTGAAGTTTCATGCTATC
Source organism: Hetaerina titia (assembly GCA_037158775.1). Lineage (NCBI taxonomy): Eukaryota > Metazoa > Arthropoda > Insecta > Odonata > Calopterygidae > Hetaerina > Hetaerina titia. Next base: position 40,908,417 of record CM073776.1, on the reverse strand, counting down.
CTATGGATATAAATATTGAATCAGATTTCTATATTAAAATACAGCAAATAAACCTCAACTATCAAATTTATGTCAATACAATTATATTGTGTATATGTAAAATTATATTGTATATAGAGTAAAGCCGACGTATTTCAAACCCATTCAGTGGTGAAATAATATTGTAAATTAAAAAAATAAGGGCAATACTCAACCAAAGTATATGACTTAGTCTGCTTTTTATATGTGTAGATTGAAATATGTCTATGCTAAAATTTAAAGTCATAATTTGGTCGTATGGTTGACAAAGATATAATTTATTTTAAAATCTTTCCACAAAAACATGCTAGCACCATTAAACTTGTTTGTATGTAGCATTGTAAGTTTATTGTGTAAATTATAAAGGCATTTTACATTTGCATTCTATTTTTCACTGGCTACATTGTTGTTTTCATAACATGTAACTTAATTGTGCTAAACCAATAACCAATATGAAATAATTTCAGAAATGATACCCTCCTCTTGTCTCCTTCCATCTTTGGCACATGCATTTCTTGAATTTGTGGAAGTTGGGAACTTTTGTGTTAAAGTTTTATGTAGTTTTAATTAGTATTTTTATTTTTTTGTGTTATCAAAAACCTGTTGTGACCACTATACTACCCTTAATAATGATAATAAATGACCATTTAAGGTAGGTTTTGAATGGACACAGTTTGAACACACCTACATTTCTAATCCTTGTGTGAAAAGACACCACCTGTGATCCTACAGTAAAAGAGACTGTTCTTCAATTTCACACACATTCTGCCTCCCCTCATTCGATCCAACAACCTTATCCTTTTACATCTCCACCTCAAATGCCTAACTTACTCCTCTCTATCACTGTCTTCAGCATTCCATCTTTAACCAAAATTCTTTGCATCCATCTTTCCTGCCTCATTTTGATTTTTCCCAGCAACCATGTCCCCCACCATGCATAGTTCTTCTTTGCTTGTACTGTTATAATTCAATGGCTAGTTATACCTACATATCGTCACTTTGACGTTTCTACTGTGTGAGTGTTACTGTGCTCACCTGTCAATCAGGCACATTGATGGGTGAAACTTCAAATAAATTCCGATTAAACTAGATTTTAAATTAAAATTTAATTTCTCTCTCAGATTGTTCTTTTATTTCCAGGTTTTTTTTCTGTTGTTATATTTTATAACTCCCTTTAATTGTAAATTAGAATTCATAAATAGATGTTATTTTTATGAGGTAAAGTGTCAAAGCTTCCTGATGCTAATTGTTAAATAATTAATGAACTCACTCTTTTTTTCAGGTGCAAATTATTCCTCCCGAGGAAGAAGATGATGTTCCAAAAGACATAGCATGCCCATTGTGCAATAAAAAATTTCCCATATCAGAGATTGAGGTAAGTCTTGAATGAGATTGTTATATTTGTCAAGGATCACACTAATTCATTTTGATCACCTTTTAATATGTTGAAATTCCTCAACTTGCTTAGAATATAAAATTTTATCCTTTGAAATTTATTGGTATAAAAAAATGAACATATATAGGAATCAGCAAACCTGGTTGCCAGTGTACATAGTGATTAACATTGGAATGTGACGGGACATTACTGAATACTTTAATAAACTAAATATCTATCAAGTTTAAGATAAATGATATGCAGGCTCTCAAACACTTGAGAACTGTAAGGTATAACTCAACAGTTACTGTTTGTCCTTCAGGAAGAAATTCATGATTAACAACACCTTCGACATCAAAGAAAACCAGAACCATGACTTTGATTTTTGATGGGCTATTTCTTGATTTTTTGGTTTGATTCAATCCAATTGAAAATGCATGTTTTCTTCAGAGCATTATCACCGAAATAGCTGTCGTCATTTTAGTAATTTCTTGATAGCTTTTACTGCACTTCACCAAAAACTTGATGTTGATTCGTTGCTCCATGATTTTGTCAATTGCCATCTTTAACAAATAGTAAAAACAAGGACAACAGAAACAAACATAAATAGAACCATACGCACAGTCAACATTCCGCCAAGCACAGATGGCTCAATTGGTCTCAGGCAACTAGCACCGCTAGTGGGTGGGGCAATAGTCTTGTGTCATGTCAGCCAGATTGCACCAGTTCGCGTATGTATTGGACATACCTCGTATACCTTTATTATTTAATTATGTATCAATAGTCTACTGATTGGAAGGTCCCGGGTTCGATTTCCGAGCAAGGCACCCTGGGCACCTGCAGCTCCACCCAAGCTATGTGATTTTTTGGGTACCAGATCTTCCTGGGAAACCATAAGCAGCACAGGGAAAGGAACTGGCCCCCCTACCCTGATGTGTGAATTTCACACGCCGTCTGGCTTAGTACTGGGCGAACTCTACCATCACCTGGCAAACCGACCTTCAGGTTGAATACTGTGTTTATGGTATCAATAGTAACAGTATTGAGAACATCTGCTGTGGAAGATGACCGCTGGTAAAATACTGCAATGCCTTACACATCCAAAATCACTGCCCTGGGTCCTGATGGCCTCACCTTCATAAGGGCATAAGCACATCCGTTTAGTTACCTAAATCCTATGGTGTGAAGGTCTTCAATAAGACTATTAATCTTGAGCCCGTTTTCCACTTCCGCTATAGACATTACACACATTAGAAATAATAGTACTTATTTATCTTCCTGGGAACAAGTGTGGAATACATACATTGTATAAGGTATGCCAGTGCATGTAAGCCATTTTCAGGAAAATAAATGGTCCTACTTAAGGAATTATTTTGAAATAAATGATACAGAGATATAATCTGTATCAATAATTCAAGTCTGTGAAATATAAATGCGATAAAATATTATAGTTGAGTATAGTGAAAAAACAATAAAGGAATTGCAAATTTTATTATAAATACTCATAAAATAACACCTACATGTTGCTCTACATACAAGTTAACACTTAATAATATTTATGGATGTATTTTTGTAAATTTATAGTATACAAACAATTAATAGTTTTCAGGTTTTCTGGAAATGTATAAATACGTTTTAGATCCATGTATAGAGTTTCGAGTTGACTTGTTTGGGTTTGCAGTTAACTAGTGGGGTTCAGTATCCTTCCTTTGGAACCGTTTCTTTTTTTTGTTGCCAAATTGTGATTTTTAGTTCTAGTAATGGCATAACTAATAAATATTGATACTGATAAACTCCTACCGTGGGTATGTGGTTACATTATTATTTACCTCCTCCCCTTTCCATTTTATCATTTATCACTTAACAGTACCTTACCATAAATATGATGGTAAATGTGGAAATATACATTGCACAGTTCTGATTACTTGACCAAAGACATTTGGATTTTTAAACTCTTGCATTTTCTGTTTCTTTTACCATTTATTGCTCCTGCATTCAGAGGCTAAACATAATTCATTGACAATTATCAACTCCAATTGAGGATGTAGAAAATGGATTTTTCTTTCATCTGAACTGCATTTGCAGTATGGATCAGATGTCCATATGATGGAGAGGGTAAACCTGCCTGTAAAGAGCTCTTGCTCACCATGTGATGGCCAGTGTTGGAAGGTCCTGATCGTCCTAGCAATCAATGCCTGTGGGCTTGTTCTCTCCTTTCATGAGTGCTGGGAGTTTGGAAACCTTAGTTTAGGATCCATGCTGAAACTGTTTTTTATACTGAACTCCTGTTTTCTCTCCTCCATCTTAACAGGCCCATGCTTCAGAGTGCAACCAAGAGGAGGAAGAGATGCTGCCCAGAAACCTGAGGGATGGTGGAAGGAGAAGGCTGAAAGAGGATGGGGAGGTCGCTGGAGGTGAGGAAATGAACAGTGGCAATGGAGATGATGGGGATAGGAAGGAGTGGGTGAGGGGAGGGAAGAGGGCAGGGAGGAGGGGTGCCACCCGGGAGAGGGGTGGGAGGTGGTAGGGTCCTGCAATTCCCTCTGCCCCATCAATGCTCACTTAAGTGTTCCCTGGGGCTACTTTCATCATCGTTGGTGTGAATAAACTAATTTTCGTTGGAGTCAGACATTTTTAATTGTCAATATCATTCATAAAAGTTTAATTTCAATTATTACTTCAAGTATTAAAAGAAGTGCCCAGCTTTAGTTAATAAACTGACATAGTTTTGATTGATTGGCTTCAATATGAGGTCACACTGGCTCCCATAGTGTTTGTGTTATATTACTTGTAGGCTGTTGTGATCAATATGCCTTTGTTCCGCATTTGTCAGCTTGCTTAACAATACCTTATGGCTTATTAATGTGCCAAATGTCTTGAATTTGGAAATCCTTGTTAAGGTTCAAAAACTATTATTGTTAAACCAATTCGTAATATATTGTTCATTGTTTGTTGTACCCAGGCAATGCTTTAAAATACATATTTTTGTTGCATTGTGTAATTTTGCTCATTTTTTATTCCTCATTTTTTAGTTATTATTTTTTTTGATAATATTAATAACTTTGTGTTTTTAATGTTGTACCACAGAATCACTAATGGCCATTGTTGCATTTTTGTGGTCCCCTTGTAGCTCCACGGATGAACTGAATGCTTATAGTTGAGGCTCTAGTGACTGCATGGTTTTTTAGTTACGATTTAATATAAGGAATCATTCTCTTGAAGTTGCTCATATATTTTTGCACCTATTCACAAAAAGCGAGTACTAATCTACAGTATTAGGCTCATAAAAACTGCTTGAATCACTCTAGTAGTGCTAGGAATAACTCGAAACTTTTTATTTTTGTAGTAGCCAGAACTCTTACTACAGTATGTCTAATTACCTGTAACTTAGAATATAAAAGAAAATGTGTCTGTGGAGTTATGCAAGAATAAAGAATAGTGTGTACAATTAGAGTCTTATTATCATCCACTGTTAATTGTGATCACAGATAGCCCCCTCTTGATGTGTTTTCATTAGCCCCTAAAAATATATTTCTTGAGGCATGTTCACTTTTAAGTGTTAGTAACTAAAATAACTAAATTCATCTACTTCTTTGTGTTTTCTGTTTCTATTTTTTTCTTTGTTCATCTATTTTCTTTGTGTGAAATATTAATTTTTTATGATGTACCAGTCAAAAAAGTTACAGCCACTGTTTTATGTCATCTCTATTAAGTTTTCACATCTCTATGTCATTTTAATTTTAAACAATGCACTTGTACAGGTCTTGATTTTGTGATTCCTACACCAAGCTGGAAATATTCTGCAGTTAAGGTTGGCTAATGGTTCTCTGGACACTTTGATATAAGAAAGAAACACGAGGAATGTTTTGAAATGATGCCATACATTGATTTATAGTGTCACTGTAAAAATATTCAGGTAAAGGTTTTGTATATATTCTTTTACCTAGTTACAGAGTGCGTTCCGAAAGTTCAATTATTTTTGTTGAGTAATTTTCTGAACAGATTTGCACATACACTTAAAATTCTTCAAAGTACTGTCCTTGGCCCTCAACACATTATTTCCAGCAACTCTGCCATGACTCATACATGCACTGGAAGGCATCTTCAGGAACCTCTTGCAAGGTCTTCGTCATGTCTGATTGAATCTCTTCTATGGACAAAAAACGGGTTCCTTTCCAGGCTGCCTTAATCCGAGGGAACAAAAAGAAGCCTGCTGTGGCGTTGTCAGGATGATAGGGGGGGATAGGGCAGCGTTGGCACCTGGTGTTTGGCCAGGAACTCGCAGACTCATAGCACGTTGTGACAAGGTGCATTGTCGTGATGGAGTTACCAGGTAGCGGAGATGTCTTTTATCTTGTTGATGATCCTTTTAACAAGTAACAATACAAAACACAACGGTAGATGACAAGTTCAGTTCATTGCAAACATCTTGATACGTAGACAATCAGAGTCCAACAATAGTCGAATACGAACCACATTGTTGTCAGTTTTGCTGGTTGTCAGCTACCCAGAGCATTGTTTGTCATGAACCTCTTCCCGGCCCTCCTTAAAGGCCTTTAACCACCTCGAAGCTTATGAGTAGGATAGAGCAGAGTCCCCGTAAGCCTCATGAACCATTTTGTTAGCCTCCTCAAGAGATATTTTCAATTTGGCACAAAACTTAGTAATAGTGTAACATTGCTCGATCGTCGATTCCATTTTTTTGTGGCATGGTTGGCAGGCAGAGGTTTACAATAACTGATGTCCTGCCACTTCCACAGCTTGGAGAGCACTGAGACTGGTCCCCCCCACCTATTTCAAGTGGTTTGATCCTACTCTGACAAATAGGAGCAGCTTGAGAAATTCAGTTGCATTACTTTTGGAATGAACCCTGAATTTAGTGTTTTCTTTGTCATTTCCTTGATCTGGTTATTCATTCCATTTACCCATCTGTCACATAATTAAAATTACTGCTTTTCAATTATTTGCAGTTCTTCTTGTAATCATCATGCAGAGGAATCGATGGTGTAGGTCATAGTTAACAAATCACAAGATCAATAGCAAACAATATAATATTCTCTCCCCTATTCTAAAACAGCTAGCATCTGTCTACATTTTGCTTAGGTAATTAGAATTCTAATGAATGTTTTGCGGATAATTTTTACAGCTCATTCATCCCTGCACTTCTTAAAATTATCCAAAAGCAAATATTACTAAGATTATTCTAGTATTGCCTAAAGCAAATAATGTAGTTGCTTGGCTGGGTCTTAATATTACCAAACAATGTTTTAGAAGATTCATTATTGAGTCTTCTTCTTCTTGAGTGTGATTTTCCACTTGAAAGCTATGCAAATACATTTGAATGGCAATGGGAAAACTTTTCATGTGGATTTAATCCCATCAGTCACTACCTTATGACAGAAGTGAATAGGAGAGGAGATAATCCATCCATGAAATAATACGAAAGTAAGGTGAAAAGTTCTTTGCCTAACAATGAAAGACTGTGATTTTCAGTAAAAAATGATTTTATTTTTCTTCATAATCTCCCATGACTGAAACACTTTGATCCAGAGTTCTTCCAACATCAGTATTCCAATTGGAAATGAAAGAATGGCAACTTTGTGATTCCACAGAAAATTTATTATGATACGAACCTTGGGTTTTGATGTTCAACTTCATCTTCAGGATGGTAAATCTCATCGTCACCTTCAGGATAATAAATTTTCTGTGAAATCGCAAAGTTACCATTCTTTCATTTCCAATATGAATCAATTCCACAAAGTTATGCTGGAAACCATAAATTATATCAGTAATCCTTCCTGGAAGTGAGAGTCTAAAAGGCTGTGAAAATTTCCATCTACGGCTCTCTCAACTTCTTCATTGGATGGGAAGCGCTTCCCAGAAACAATTTTCTTCAAGTTTGGGAACAGATGGATGTCTGAGGGTGCTAAATCAGGAGAATAGAGGAGATGGCTGAGCAAATCATACCCCAAATCCTGTGGTTTTCCCATCGCCAACGCACCTTTGTGAGCTGGTGACAGCAGGTTGTCCTGGTGAAAGATGATTTTTTTCTTCTAGCCAGACCTCTTCTTGCGAATTTTGGCATCCAGCTGATCAAGAAGCTTTGAGTAATATTCGACTGCAATTGTTCTGCCTTTTTCAAAGTAATCAATTGACATTTTTCTCATAACATTTATTATATATTAACCTTTCACATACGAAAACACATTGGCCATGACCTTTCCGGCAGATGCCATCAACTTTGCTTTTTTGGTGCTGAACCACCGGCTTCCACCCACTGCTTTGATTACTTTTTTGTTTCTGGTGTGTAGTGTTGAGTCCATGTCTCATCCATGGTGACAAATTTCTGCACAAAATTGGATGGTTCCATCTTGAATCAGTCCAAACATTGCTGTGAAAATTGTTTGGGCATTTGCTTTTGATCATTATTCCGCAAATGCGGCACCCACCTTGTGCAGAGCCTTTGCATCCCTAATTCTTTGTGCTAAATTTTTTTGCATCTTTTCTTCCGATATGCCCATGGCCTTAGCTATCTCACTGACCTTCACTTGCCTATCGTCCAACACGATAACATACACCTTTTCGATGGCTTCTGGTGTGGTTGCAATTTTTGGCTGTCGTTCACATGGGTCATCTTCGAGGGATGTGCAACCATTTTGTATTCAGCTGCCCAATTTTTAATGGTTGACATTGAAGGAGCATAATTCCCTTACACTTTGTGAACTTCAGATGAATTTCCTTAGGGGTTAATCCATCCAAAACGAAGAATTTTTTGACCTCATGAAATTTAAGTTTTTTCATTTCAATGAAAAACATGAAGATGTCTACTGCAATAATACGTGCAAATGAACGACTTAAGAGAACGAGTTGAAGCTAGCCTTGTGAACTTATGACATATGCACTTGGCAGGAATCATAAATTTTCGTTGATTGGAACGCAATCTCCATGTAAGGCGGAGAACTTTTCACCTTACCCTCATATGTTGAATAAGTGGCGCTCTACTGTTCTAGGTATATTTATTATGCTCCCCTGCAGAATATTTCCATTTTTTTAAAAACTACTCTGTTTCTGCCACATTTTAGTCCGCCCCCATATATATGTTCTTTTAATTTTGCCTCTATATTGGTCATGATTTGGGGTCTGAATTTCATCATTTTCCTGAAATGTACATCTTTTCTATACTGTGGGTCCAGAAAGAATTCATGGTGTGCTATGTCTGGTGAGGTTGGGAGTTGTGGGATAACAGGTACATTGTTTTAAGCTAGGAAATCAGAAGTAGATAATATGTGTTGGTAGGGACATTACAGTGGTTCAGCACCCAGTCTTCTGCTTCTCGCAAGTGCATTCTCTTTCATCGTTTTCCCATAATCATCTGAAAATATCAGTTTTGGTTTATTACCTTGTCCGTAGGGAATGAATTTCTAATTAACAAATCACTCCTCATTGAAAACAAGCGGCATGATCTTCGTTGCTCTGACTTGGTGAAGGGGATTTTTTCCTCTGAGACAATTGTATCCAATTGGTATCCATCTTTTTTCATTTGTTTTCACATAATGAATAACATATGTCATGGTCAAAACGTTTTACCGAATGTGATTAACTGTGAGAGATTCTTATGATGCCATTCTTAGTTTTATGTTTGTCTTGGTGGATTTATAATTTTCCTGTCTCTGTGGTTTCATGATACATACTTTCTGGGGGCATTAAGAACACTCTCTTCATCAAATGATGTCACTTTGTTTTTAAAGTGTCTGTACTGCTCCAACCGTTGAGATTGGTTCATTATGCTTAATTTCCTAAAGCTTCAGTTACCAAGCTTTTCCAGTCTTTCCCAAGTTTGAAATGAAATTTTATGTGCACTCATTGCTCTTTCACAGGCTTCATTTTTTCAATAATGGACAATAGCGACAACGAAAAGAAAAACTAATCATGTTTCCTCACCAAACTCTTAAAATCCTAAATATGTATGGGTTTTATGTGTATGTTACAACTTTTACATGCATAAAAATTAACTGATGACTGTAGTGATATATGAGCATTCCTAGAAATGTTTCACAGCACCCTGTATATATCACCTTTTTATTCTTATTTTGTTGAGTGGACTGTTCTACCCTTCTACAGTTTATAGAAAAGTCCTAGGATAAAAATTCCCTTTTCTGTGAATCCATAAGATAAACATTATCTATAGGTATACATTGATATTAATGTAATTGGCCAATTTCCATGTATTGTGGTGTTAAATGTTAGTACACATGTGGATTTTACTCTTTTGTGGTATATCCCTGGAAGTTTTATTGTGAAATTTAGTTATTACTGTTGATATTAAGAAATGTGTATGGGTTTATCTTTATTATTGTGGTTCATCAAACACACTTGAGTTCCTCATGCTACAAAGTGAGTTGTAATCAAGAACATCTCATGTGTAAGAAGGTTCTCAATTATTTCTGTTTTCAAGAATGGGTGGTGGTGCAAATGACTTCAATGCTAAATTGGATATTGGGAGATGCAGCTTTGGAGTCCTGGTCAGCCAAATGAAGTTTCCTTGGCAAATCTCAACACTAGTACATTAACATAACTCTCTTTCCTTTTACTGCTAAGCTGTACTTCTTTTCCTTACTGTTGACACTTATATTCCTTTTTTGATGTTGGAAAGGGGTATTGATTAATATGATCAATATTCGAGTGGTTGTAAAGAGGTTAAAAAGGTTTGCTTGTGGAAAAATATTTGCTAAATCCAAAGTGGTATGAAATTTGAAGTTTTCTTGGGTGCTTCATGCTTGCTTCTAAGTGTTTCACTCTATTAATTTTGGCATCTAGTTTCCAAAATGTATATCATTGAGTTATTTGGGGTGCTGGTAAGTATGACAGCTTGAATAGATGTATAATGCTTCCTTCACCTAGGTTACTCTTAAGAAAAGTGATAATCCTTGTTTATCAGTATCACATCACAGTATCCATTGAGCAAACTACACAAAAACAGTAAACATTGAGCAACTTGAGGTCTTCTAGCTTGGACCTAAAGTTCAAATACATTACTGGGGAAAAGGTTTTTCTTCATGGTATGCTTAATAATGTTTTCAATGGTGGAATGTCATAGCTCACTGTTTGATAGATAATAAAAAGTTCATTCTGATTTTACTCAGGAATCAATTTGATGCTCCAACATGGTTAAATTTCTAGAAGAAAACAAAGCTAATGGACATCTGTAGTGTGACAGATGTTCTGAGGTTCTGTGTTCACCATACCTTCTTTTCTTGTTCATTGCAATGAATCCAGGAAACTTCCTGTATTCATATACCATATCTCAGGAAAGTAAATAAATGGTGTTGAATCAACGGATGTAAACATCAGTTATTGAAGAATATAAATATTAGATAGAAAGAGGTCTTTATTTGGGTGTAATTGAGACCAAATAGTCCCTTCTTCCATTTAACCCACAACTTACGGAAAGGAAAAATGCTTCACTTTGCTAATTCCTCTTAATGTTTTAATCTTACGATCTGAGTTCTATGACATGGTGTCATCATCAGATACTTTTCAACCTTCCCATCAACGCCGATCAAAACCCCACCTCTTTCCCCTCTCTCCCTGTCTCCTTCCCTCCTCTCAGTTTATAAATGGACCATAACTTAACTAATTTGTACCTGAAAATGACGCCTAAGGGTTGAAACTAGTGGTACCAAAAGTAAGAACAGTGGAAAAATACATTGCATTCTACATTTAATGAACAAAGAAATTATTGTCTTTCTCGAATTGAATCAATAAGTCAAGATAGTAATTGAATTATTTCCTATTTCCATAGTAAAGTTGATTCTATTTTTAATTGAATTGACAAGGATGTAGATTAGATTCAATTGCTTATTTGTGCCTGTTCAGCAACAAAGGACATAGCTGACATATCTGTTTCAATAAGCATGCATTATAACAAACCATGGCCTGATTAAAAAGTTTAGTTTCAACATAAACATTTGAGCAAGAAGAGGTGGCATAGGGGATCCATTTTCAAGTTTTTTTTTCTGGTTATAGAAATAAGTAGTGTTCAGTGCATTCAACAATTTCATTGCTTATTGTAGTGTCGACATTCCTCTTTTGGAGCAACTCGGTAGTGATATACAAATAAAACTGCTTTAATATTCTTCATAAGTTCTTCAATGATGTATAAAACTTCTCTAAGAAGACAATATAACATGTTTTTCTAATTTTCTGTGATGTGCAAAATGCTTTCTTTCTGTTGCCCCATGACCAAAAGGTATGCAGAATTAAATATATGGAATTAAAGCTTGAAAAATTACCTGATAATGATACTATGTATTGAAAGCCAGGTCATAAGATTAAAACATTAAGTGGAATTAGCGAAGCTGCATTATTTCTTTCTGTAATGGATGTTCCACAGTCAAGCTGGTAATAATGAATTTTGACAACTTACCTTATGCTATTCATTTTCACTGAATTCAAATTTGTCAGTGGGTCAAAGAATGTACTCAGAAAATTTAAATGTTTAGATCACACTGTATTAATGATATGTAAGTGTAACGTTGTATATAGGATGCCAAAAACAATTCTTTGGTCTGCTAACATTAGTTGGTCCTTGAATAAGTGATTTTGCTCCAGATGACTGACTCAATTTAATGGGAGTATAAGCCCAAATACTCGAATGTAAAACATATCTTTCAATAATTTCAGTTATACAGGGTGTCAATCAACCTGAAAGATTGGAGGAATATGGTAGATACACTGGAAAAATTAGTATTTGATACATTTTATGTAAAAAAGTTTCTAACTTATAGGAATCCACATGTCATTTTGATATTCATTCTAGAGATGCTGCTGATTCACATCTGGGTATATTTGTCCTTCTTAGAAGCCCTTGGCCCTACTTGGCCATCCATGGACTAACTGCATTGAGGTTGCACATATTGAGGCATTTAATGCCAAACATGAAAGTCAGGGTCTGAATATTTTGTTCTCTGAATATTTTTATTTTATGTTCCTAAAATTTAATATTGTCATTTTTGTTATGATACCCGTACATTTGTTACTTTGTGGAATGTTCATTTTTGATCCTCAGCCATGTAGTTGTCAAGAAGTGATTCCATTTTCGTGTGGGTAATTTCCAACTGATCGATTAAATGGGTTAATATTTCACTGAAATGGTATTGACTTGGCAAACGTGAGCAGATTTGTTCAGGTGTACCATTTTAGTGGCTATTTTGTCAGAATTTTGGAATAATTTTTTTTGGAAATTCCATATTCATCTACGGGAAGGTTCACCATCAATATGTTTTTACAACAGAAAATTTGCTTATCCAAATGGCGTTCCTACTAGATATTCTTCATTTTTTGTATATTTCTAGTATGCAGCTGGATATTATGTATGAAGGTGGATATTATGTTCCATGCCAGATATCACATTGAGACTACCAGCCATTCCTTGTAATTTTTGACAACTGCAGTAAATAGCAGTTCCCACATGATGGGTATTTGCTCAAAAATAAACTTTTTTGGCAATGTGAAATGCCTTATAAACTGAAAGTATTCTCTGGAAAACTCAGGATATTGTTTGATAGCTGCCAGACACTGCATCATGCAAATGTAGACCATTGTTTCCATAAAATGAAATTAACATTTTTTTACCCTCATGGTTTTCCAAATAAAGCATTCCGTGTGAATGGATTTAATGGTGCCATACTGAATAAGTTTTGGTTTATGTATTCTTCTGATTGTTTAATATTTTAGACCTGGAAAATTAATTTTTCCAAATCCAAAAGTTAAATTTGAGACTGGAATCATTTTTAATTACAAGATTCTCCACTATCCAATGCAAGTAAATTGATTATTTTTGCTAGTGAACATCGTGTAAAAATTGAATATATTTTAGTTGTTGCAAGGGCATGTAGAAATGGAAATCAAGGAATATTTTTATGATAACTTAGCTTTTGCGAAGAGTGAAAGAAAATAATGCATGACAGATATTCACAAAGTGCATATGAATAGTATCAGTTTTTTGTTTGATAACTGTGTAGGTTTACTTTATTTTTTATGATCACTCTTTGGTAACAATCTTCCCCAAGACCAATCTTTACTGTCTTTTTCAGAGTTGGCAGTAGTCATTGAAAGTACTTGATTAAACTTTAAAATTATATTTAAGGCATCGCATATTTTCCCAGTTTTGTATCATCTGAAAATGAATGTAGCTGTACTGCTTAAAATACTATAGATTTGGTAATTCAAATAAATTTCACTTCAAAACATGGCAGGTCTTTGAGGAATTTTTCAGTCACAGTTCTAAACTTTAATGAATTTCCCTGCGAGGTGTTAACTCTCCAGATTTTTCAATGTCTCTGTTCTTGAAAATGATATGTTCCTGCACAACAGACAGATTAATTTCTCCTAATCGTCATAGTCCATGTTTGTTATGCTGTGGTCACGTCATGTTTGAATGAATATTGTCCTTGTAGCAAGTATTGCTGATGTATAGTTTGGTGCTTGGGAGCAAAGGACTATTTTTTGTAAAAATTGCAACACTGTAAAATATGTATACAAGGTAGAGAGAGTATGTTGTTGATAATTTTTTATATTTCAGTGGTAGTGATGTAGCCAAACTTCCTTATCATATAATGAAGATTGCATGTTGACATATTACAATAATTTTTCTCACATGAAGAGACCCCTCAAGATTCTCTTTAAGTTTAAGACTCAAGAATTTAGTTGAAGGGGAGTGTTGGATGGTGTCATTTCTTTTTAACAAACTTGTAAATGAATTGGGAGATATTTAAGAATGGAATTGCATAAAAAAGTTTTATTGTTGTTCAAAATCAGGTTGTTTCTTAGGCACCTGTTTGACATATTTATTTCTTGTTTATGTAATTGTGTTTACTGAGTATTACATTATTGTTTAAGTTTTGAGCTACACAGCATGAGGATGATTTGAATTTAGGAGCTCACCAAATAAGGTCTTTCCACTCTTTGTGTTTTTAAATTTTTGCACCTAATGAGAAGGTTAATGTCCAATTATCTTATTTGGGTGCTGTAATCAGTATCAGTAATGTTCAAACTATCAACATGCCAGCAGCTTTTATTTTAATAAATCATTAATGTCCTACAACATAATTCGTTTCACTACAGATGTTTTACAAGTGTTAGGAAAATATTTGGAAATATAGTAATTTGTTGCATTTGGATTAATTTTCTATGTGAGGTAGTCCGGAAAGTAACTAAGTTAGCAAAGTAACTGGCATGTTTGAACAAATATTAGTGGTGTTGGTAGTTTGGAGTTTAAGGTAGATATTGGATGGACTGAACCCTCCCATTATTTCTTAACTTTGCCTAACAAGGAAAAACCTGATACCTGTACACTACAGTAAACTTTTGTTCATTTCTGAATACTTTCCACATCCCTTCATTCTGTGAAACATGTCTACACCTTTCCTCCCCCTACTTAGCTTGCCTAATGTCCACCCCTCTATCACAGCTTCATTTAATTGCAAAATTTCGGATAATGTTTGATTTAAAAAAAATTATCAGTGGTCGCTGATCACATGATAAGCTTTGACAGGCTGGTTGCAAACACCACTGGGCTAACCCAAACCTCTCAATTCTTAGGTGTGATGACTGTTTTGTGCAATGAATTATATTAAGATAAGTAAGTAAATTCACAGTAAGATATAACCCCAGTGTGTGGATCAGCATCAAACTGTTATCACCAACATTTAATAGTGTGCTATACAATTAAAATATTCCCTTAAAATTGCTAGTGTCAAGACCAGTAATGTGATATAATATGTTCTCTATGGTCAGTCACTCAAAGAAACAGTCTTTCCTAAATTTTTCCACCAGAAATCTGCATTCATGCCTTAATATGTTTCATTAATGTGAGTCACCAAGAGGTGATGTGAAGTGTTCTAAGGTTATGTGCTACAGAATGAAGATAAAACCTTTCATATTGTGGTGAATGGGCTACCAAAAGATAACTTGTTTTTTAGCATTGTTTCTCATGTTTTTCTTGCTGAATGTAGCAGTTGTTTTTTGCAAGTAGTGGCCATCTGTGTGCTGATTTATAAATACATGCAGCATGCCAGCATATAAAATTTAGGTCTTGAATGATACCTGCTATCTTTAAATTTCTTAAACTAAATCTATCCTATTCAATTTCTTTATGCTCTCATTTTCTTTTCTCTATCAAATATATTTTCTTTCTCATGTCTTATTTTTTCTTCTAACCGAAAATATCTTACTCCCTAGACGTCATCAACCTTGGAAGAGGCTAGGAATAAGAAAAACATAATGTATCACTCCACACAATGTTTTGCATTAATTTTTTAAATTTTTCTTAAAGTTCCACATGTTAATGATTATTAATTACTCTGAAAAATAAGAAAAAGTGGCTATTGAAGTATCATATACTTTACTTTCCATTCCACTTTGCCATTTATTGTGCATTTTCAGTAAGCAGTCGGCAGCTTGATGAGGAGATGTGGGAGAGTGGTGAAGACGATAATGATGATGATGAATTTGAAGCTGCCAGTAGTTCACAGGAACATGCTCCGAGACCAGCCCCATTGTCAACATATGTACCAATCAGTCAGCAGAAGGATTCTCTCATTGATTACAATGACCAATTCCCACATAAGAAGGGGAATGTGGATTTGCAATCGACATTAGATAGGATGAGGAAATCACTCCTTACGCGAGTCCAGAAAAAAACCAGGTGGAGGAAAAAGCGAAGACCAAAGTGGAAACGGAAAAAACTCTGACTTGGTGTGATATTTGTTAAATCATAAAGAAATTGTTTTTGAGGGCTGAATGTGAATTTTTGTTTAATATATATATATCCCAGAATATTTTTCATAATCATAGTAATTTTGTGCAGTTCTCATTTTAATGTAAATTATGTATCTTTCCAAAGGAATGAAATTAATTGCAATGAGTTGAATGAGAATCAATGGCAGCTTGAATGAATCTGTATTTGGAAAAATATTGTTAAATTTCATACATTAGTATTTTTTCTATATATGTACATAAACACATTTATTATGTATCAATAATAAGGTTGTTTTCTATTTTATTGTCCTCATGTGACCTTTTATTTCCAACATTCAGTGAGGGAAATTTAATGTCTGTTGCTGCTGTGGATTTTAGGAAGAACATTCAGTAGCCAAAGAAATGGTTGTCTCATCCATTGCTATACATTTTTCCATGGTTTTAATAAACTTATTGTCTTTATGAATCATTAGCAACCGTTGTAACACGAACATATCTGTCAATTTATGAGCTTTATTGAGGCCACTTACAGTTTGTGAGAGGTCAACTATAAATAATTTGCTATCCCGTAACTAATCAATAGTTAAGACTAATAGAATACATGTATATCATGTACGCACCCATCTTATGTACTTTGGTACTCTATCTTGTGAATATGTTAGGATGGCTACTGAGATAACCTTTGCTAAATGAATAATTGGAATTATGATTTATTTTTCAGTGTATGTACCTCATGAATGAGTACTTAAACATCTGTATTCAGTGGAAGTATCAAAATGTGGTAAAAATGTTCCTGCAAAATAGATCAACAGTAAACCAAAGTCACCCAAGGACAGTAATTTTTAAGTTGTGCTCTTGGATGAAGCCATCTGGATATGAGTGTTTGCATCTTATACTTCCAAAATAATCCAACCAGTGAACTCCAAGCATTCTGTTGAATTCACAACTTGTGTATCAAATGGTTCTGCCCAAATGTTGTTCAAAAGGAAGAGGAGTGCATAGTTGAGAACTATTGCCCAATCAGAGGGCTTGAGGTAAATCATTATCACTATTATTAACCACTCCTAACAAAAAAAATTATTGAGGGTTTCACTCCTCTCTAGGGCAAGACAGCAACTCCAACAACCTAAAGTGGAAGAAAACTCTTCGTCAAAAAGATCAAGAAAGCACAAACCATGTAGGGTCACATTTCTCATCTTTTATTTTGAGGTTAGTCGCTATAAGTTTTTTTTATAACTTAATTCCCCTAATTTCCTGTGTGGATTTATTCGTCTTAGGCGAGTAGAAACGGATATTAATGAAAGAAATATATTTTCACACTAGACTATTTGCCTCATGGGTTCACCTTTTTCCAGAATGTTATCACAGAAGTTCATATTTTTTTTGGAGCAGCATTTATAGTCACTTAGTTATATTTAGGTTGCATAGGAATACTTGACATACTTCTTCCGTACTTGAGAAGGTTTTTAGCTGTCCAGGTTTTCAGTGTTTGTCATTCTCATTTAGTGTGTTTACTTAGGGTGAATCTCTTTTCAATATGGGATATGAAAAATCAGTGTTGGAAGCTTAAGAAAAATCTTGATTTGAAAAAGATTACTTTTCTGTGACTTTGAAATGGAAAATGTAAGGTAAGTAATGATCAACATTTTGTCATCAGTGTGGGGAACTGACTGCAGCTTGATATGGATAACCAAGGTGTTACTTGTTGACTTCATAATTGTTACTAGTGACATACGTGACTGGAAATTTTGAGGAGGAATGATGCTTCTTTATAATTTATCTGGTCTGGTCAATTGTTTTGACAGGTATCCAAAGCAAAAAATTAATATTTGAGCAACAATATATACATTTTAGTGGCATCGGACTCAACCTTTTGAACATTCATCTTGAGGAATAAGCCAATTTTTGTAAAGTCAAAAAATTTTTTTATAAATACACTACTTCTGGTTTCATCACATAAGTGACACCTTCAGGTACAATTCTCTAGAAGGGTATGTGCCAATATTTTTGTAGTATGTATGATAAATACACAAACTGATGCAATCTGGTGGCCATGATGCGCACTATAGCCCTGCCCACTAGTGGTGCTAGTTGCCTGAGACCCAATGAGTCATCTGCGCTTGGCGGATTGTTGAGCTGTGCGTATGGTGCCAGTTATGTTAGTTTCTGTTGTCCTTGTTTTTACTGTTTGTCGAGAATGGAAATTGACAAAATCACAGAGCAACGAATCAATATCAAGTTTTTGGTGAAGTGCGGTAAAAGTTATCAAGATATTACTAAAATGTTGACAGCTATTTATGGTGATAATGCTCTGAGGAAAACATCCATTTTCAAGTGGATTAGCCGTTTTAAAGATGGCTGACAAGACACCATGGATGATGCAAGGCCGGGATGATCTTCAATCATCTGTGTTGATGACAACATTGTGTGTGGTCCCTTGTCCTTGTCGTAAATGCTGAGTTCTACCTTACAGTTCTCAAGTGTTTGAGAGATGACGTTCATTGTGTGCGACCAAATTTGACTCATGGCAATGGATGGATCCTTCACCATGTCAATGCACCTGCAAATTTAGCATTGATTGTTCACAAGTTTTTGGGAAAAAATTCAATCTCCATCCTTGATCATTTCATTGCAACAATTTCAGGGGTTAAGAATCATTTGCCTTGACCGGGATTCGAACCTGGATCCCTTGATGTCCGGCCAAGTGCTTTAGCCAGTTAAGCTATCTAGGCGTCCTCTTAGACACGACTACGAATACCTGTAACATTGTATGTACGGTATTTCGTCACAACATCTTGTTCCTTTAAAAGCCCACAAAATTTCAGAGTTTAAGAGGATGCCTAGATAGCTTAACTGGCTAAAGCACTCGGCCGGACATCAAGGGATCCGGGTTCGAATCCCGGTCAAGGCGAATGATTTTTACACTGAAATTGTTGCAATGAAGTGCATGTTAGCAGATGACTCTGTTAAAAGTTACTGTTGCAGCAACTCCAGCAGTTTCTTGAAATCCTTGATCATCTTCCTTATTCGCCAGATTTCGCTCCCTGCAACTTTATCCTATTCTCATAATGCAAAAATATGATGAGGGGACATCACTGGGAAGATGTCGAAAAAATAACGCAAGAAACGACGAGAAAACTAAAAAGCCAAACTGCGGAGGACTTCCAAGGGTGCTTTAAACAGTGGA
Source organism: Hetaerina titia (assembly GCA_037158775.1). Classification (NCBI taxonomy): domain Eukaryota; kingdom Metazoa; phylum Arthropoda; class Insecta; order Odonata; family Calopterygidae; genus Hetaerina; species Hetaerina titia. The sequence continues at coordinate 40,889,077 of CM073776.1, read as the reverse complement.
AAAGAAGATGCATAGCAACAAATGGAGAGTACTTTGACGGGGACAAAATCGATGTAGACTAAATTTTGCAAAATCAAGTTTTTATGACCTCAGTTCGTGTATTTCACACGAATAATTCCCTAGAAGGACGTATGCCAATATATATACGTGTGAGGCACTCAGAGAAAAAAGTCTCAAAGTCAGTGTTTCCATGGACCACAACAGATGTGACTTTGCAGTTTTTAGGAAACTTCCAGCAAGGATCATGTGATCCATTGCAGCTTACACCTCCATTTCTTTCAGAAACTGGCTACCTTCCTTTCATTTCCTCTTAAATAGAATACTAAACATTCTTCTATTTGAAGAAAATTTCAATTGTGAATTGAAAACTATCCAACGCATTGTGGCCAAAATGGATGCAATAAACAGCTGATGGAAACAATGCTAAAAAAGAAATGCTCATTCAGAGCTCAGAATCTCATATACAGCACAGTGGGGACAGCAGAGTCAAAAAGGTGTTGCAAAATATCGCCGAGGATAGCCCAAAAATTCCTGAATGACAAGCTGAATGTAGCATTTTAAAACACCGATTCCCTGAGATCCTTTGTGAACTGCTCTAAAGACATAGGATGGACAAAAGTGACGCCTACATATTAAAGTGCAATAATTGTGGCTCTGTGTACATCGGTCAGACAGGGAGATCCTTTGAAGTATGAGCTGGAGAGCACAAATGCAGCTACATGAAGGGGAACTGGGACCAGTCACACTTTGCCAAAGACCTAGGGGAAGCGGGGCACACCAGTAACTTCATCCCGGATATTCTACACAAGGAAAGCACCGAGGATGGATGCATTTGAACAATTGAAGATTAAGAAGGCCCACACAAAGGAGAAGCTGGTCAACCAAAACCTTTTCCCCTTCCCAGACCCCCTCCTCGATATCTCCCTCAAACTAACACTTCAGTGACCCTAACTAGAACATTCCAACACCTAATTACTCCCTCCCTCCTGCATTGGAAACCCTTCCACTACCTATACAACCTCACTAATGACACCACGTTCAACTCCCAACCCTTTACTCCCACTTCAAGCTTTCCCCACCTGCCTTGCCCTCCCATCCTTACTCCCTCCTTCCCTCATCTTGGAACCACAACCAATCCTCACACATGTATTGGCACATGTCCTTCTAGAGAATTGTAGCTGAAGATGTCACATATATGATGAAACTGGTAGTACTGTTTCAATAAAAAATTTTTGTAAATTTACTAAGTTTGTATTATTCCTCAATATATACATTATCAATCCAATGGTTGATTTGAATTTTTTAAATTTAAACAATGGGTGTATGAAGACAATTCCTTGTCTTGTACCAATTAAAATCTAATTCCAAATCATGACTTTGACTTAGTTGAGCCTCTTTAAAGGATTTATCCAGACATAACCTCATGTATTCCTGTATGCTGCTGAGCTATCTCACTAGCATACCAAGCAACATCAGGGTTTGCATAAATACGTTTTGTAGTCAAACATATGATTGCAAGGAAAGTCAGCTAACAAAAACAATGATTATCTCGCTGTTAGCAGATCAATTATGGTATATTTTTATACAATTTTAGTTTTTCATTTTTGCAATAGGTATAGCTGCAGAAAATACATATGTAGTGGGAGATATTTTTTGTACTCTACTCAATAACATGATAAAATCTTTAATTTAAAATTACCTTCTGGACAAACTATGTACGTGAAATCTTTTAAGTGGACCACAAGAGTAATATTTTTTTCGCTAAGTTTTGCTGCATTTTAATTAAAACATTTGCTAAAATAACTATGAAAATACATCGTATAGAAAGAAAGAAAACACGGCAATGCCACATTTACACTTTATTCAGACGACCATGGTTTCACCACTGCGTGGCATCTTCAGGTTAAGGCATACATAGTATAGGGCGGGTATATATACACAGTCAGGAAGGGGGGGTGGATTGGGGAGAAAGGAAGAGGGAGGGGGGGGAGGAGTCTGGGTAATGGGTAGGAGTGGGAGAGGTTATAGGGCACTCAGCGGGGGTTTGAAGGCTTTGCGTGGTTAAGGGGGAATGGTTTGGTAATGGAAGGCATAAGAGAGGAGAACGGGAAGGGTACAATATCTCATTAACCAGGTGGGTTTCTTTAGAATTCTTGCGGGTGATTATTTCCAACTCTTCCAGTGCATCTAACCTTGGACCTTTTTTCTCTATGTGTATTTGTGTATTTCATATTTCATCCCCAAAATCTTACACATAGAGAAAAAAGGTCCAAGGTTAGATGCACTGGAAGAGTTGGAAATAATCACCCGCAAGAATTCTAAAGAAACCCACCTGGTTAATGAGATATTGTACCCTTCCCGTTCTCCTCTCTTATGCCTCCCATTACCAAACCATTCCCCCTTAACCATGCAAAGCCTTCAAACCCCCGCTGAGTGCCCTATAACCTCTCCCACTCCTACCCATTACCCAGACTCCTCCCCCCCCTCCCTCTTCCTTTCTCCCCAATCCACTCCCCCTTCCTGACTGTGTATATATACCCGCCCTATACTATGTATGCCTTCACCTGAAGATGCCACGCAGTGGTGAAACCATGGTCATCTGAATAAAGTGTAAATGTGGAATTGCTGTGTCTTCTTTCTTTCTATACGATGGAAAAATTCCACATAGTAACGGCTAAAACAGTCTCTTATATGAAAATGCATGTTTCTTCCACTGACATTTGTTAAAAAAATTACGAGCATTCTTTTTCTTTTAGGTCTTTCTTTATTGTGTTCAGTTTTCATACAGAATATGAAAAATTCAAATGCTGACACATAAGGCACTGCAACTTTCAATTTGACAATGTTTATCTAGAGATGATGGAAATTCCTCTAACTCCTCATAATTTTCTGAGCTCCTCATTTACCACTTGTCAAAGCAGGCCCAAAATTCTTGCTGTGCTCTCAAAATCTCCACGGTCAATGTAGCAACCATTCATCCTTCTCTTCCCAGTGTATTCGGTTCGTCCATGCAGAACTCTCCAATTATCAATGAGCATCACAGTGCCAGGTGTTAGCTTGAACGTCCACGTAGCTTCTGGCCTAGACAGCTCCTTAGCAAACAGCTTCAAGGCAGAATAGAACTTGGGAATTCGATCAGCTGGTAGGGTCCTCATAGGTGCGCGATCATATAGGTTGAATCTGTTGAATAACATTAATGCATTTAAATGAACTGAGTTAAATAATTCTCCTACATTTTATTATAATACTTTTTGCCCTTTTTGAGATAATTTGTTATTCAGCATGGGGGTATAGTAGTCCTGAGGGTAGAGCACTGTACCAGTGGGTCTGGTTCGATTTTGGGTGTTACCTCCAGGCACCCATGGCTTCATCTGAGCTGCGTGATTTTTTGCAGGTAACAGATCTCCTTGAGAAACCATAAGCAACATAAGAAAATAAACTGGTCCCCCTACCCCCACATGTGAATTTCACATGCTGTAATAATACTTTTAGTGAAATGCGAGCTCTAACTTCACCTACCAACCAACTTACCTTCCAGTCGATTACGGTGGTTATGTCTATAAAAGACATGGTATTGAATTTGAAATATTACATTTCCCTGTACTCTCAATCCATCAATCGAGAAGTCCATTAATATTTGAAGGCTATCACATTTCAAGCAGCTTTTAGGCAAATGGAAAACATTCAACCAAAGCAAGTTAGCTCATATCATTGGCAAATGTGTTGAAAATGGAAGGGCATAGATGGCTTCAGGTTGATTACCGTGATAATCATACAAAGGAACTTTCAATGTGACATATTAAAAAGCAATTATCAGCTAAGGTAAATAAATGATTAATGTCACATCATTTCAAGGCAAACTGCAAAAAAATATTGATATTCGATCAATACTCACCTCAACTGAATAAACTGCCCTGTAGTCTTAGAGTAGTTGAGAATAGGACCACAATGAGTATAATGTTGGCCATTACCAATGTCTATATATTCACCCTCTGTCTCCTCCTCCATGAGACATGCATGTGCTTCTGGGTTTTTAAGACGCAATTCTTCAGCAGCACGCAATCCATCCACTAAAATATTCTCACCACCAACTCCTTCATGATGAATGCAATGCAGAACAAGGAGCCTAACAATTTAAAAACATCAAAATATTGATTGTCTTGCAATAATAATGTGTGACTGTAATTATGTGTTAGCTCGCCATGCAGATACCAACATGCACAAAAGACTTGTTTAAAAAATAATGTGACAGTTAAACATCTAGGTACATGAATAGAGAAAGGATGCATGTCACGAAAGATTTAATATAACTGCCATGCTGCACAGCTAAAACTTTCCGCTTAATGGTTTATTTGCTTGTTAGTCAAAATCCTTTTCCTTCATATTGACATTTGAAAATTAAACAACTTGGCTTTTCCACTTAAAATTTTTCATTCTCACGACCTAGGTTTCATTATGGTATAACATCATCAGGTAAAAATTCAAGTCAAGCACAGTATACGAGTATATACATATCTCTGGGCAGAGGGGAAGAGGAAGTAGGAAAGAAAGGACTGGTTGAGGTCAGAAGAGGGGGGCCAAAAATCTATGGTTTGAGGCGGAGGAGGAGGACTGGTACTATTGACAAATTAGCAATAATTAGATTAGATAAAAGCCAATTAGATAATTAGCAGACTGGGCGGAGGGGGGATCAATACAGTGTTGCAAAAAGCCCGCCTGACGTCGGATTAGTTGGCAGAGGAGTAGGGGAATGATTATTGTGAACGGGGATAACAGCACTGGATAACTAGTCAGGTGACTCAGCAGCGGGCTGGGAAGAGTGCAACATTGTTGAAAAAGTTTTACTTGTTTTCAGGTTAGTTGGCACAGGGTGAGGGAAAAAACAATAACCGGGAACGTGAAGGGTAAAGAAAATCGTTGGTCAAAACATCTCCGTAATTCGTGTGCTGAAGGATTTCTAATTGCTCCAGTGCATCGAGGTGGTGGCCTTTCTTCTCAAAGTGCAGAATTTCGGGGGTGAAATCGCTGCTGTGGCCACAATCTCTCAGGTGTTTGGCGAAGAGTGACGCGAAGATGTTATTTTTAAAGCATGCTCGGTGCTTCTTTATTCTCGTTTCAAATCTCTTTCCCGTCTGGCCTCTGGATATCCGGTTGCAGTCTTTGCAGAGGAGTTTGTACACCCCACTTTTATATAGGGGTTCAGCATGGTCCTTCATGTTATTATTCATTTAGCTATTCATCATAACAAAGTTATTATCACTCATCATCAAAGAGTGAGGAAACAATTTTGGCGACAAGGCCCATTTGGACGAAGGTCCTTAAAGATACACATGCAAGATTCTTTGCCAGCACTTGGGGTCCCATGGTGGTCCTTTGAGGGAGGATTTCACTTTTGGGAGTTGGAAATAGTCTGTCTGCTATTGCCAAGTTAGGGCTGTAAGGGGGTTGGAGAATCGCCGCGATGTCGTTGCAGAAGGTTTTCGCTAGCAGACACTCGATTCTGCTTTTGGTCGTCCGTTATAACCTTCGGGACTAGTTTAGTCCAGATATTTTGTATCGTTGAATTTTCAGTAATAATGGTGTGCATTGTCACATTACCAATTCCAATATGATCTGCGATCATGCGCACACTTAACAGACGGTCTGAATTCTGCACGCATACGTCATGAAAAAGTTGTTACCGATACTTTTTATACAAACTTCGTATTGAAACGCTATCGGTGTGTTCATTTTTTTCCTGTACTATTCCATTGTATAAGTAGGCAAACGCGTTATCATCTTATTAGAAGTTATGTACGGTGTATGAGAAGTTTCATCCTCACACCAAATTATACATGAAATCTCTATGATATTTAAAGATTCAAAACTTTAAGGTAATTGCACAAAATGTATTGAAATGGTGGTAAGTTTTACTGCCTGTATGCACGAAAAAAGTCACATTAGTTTAGTATTACGTATCACTGTGCAAGCAAAATCTCCACCCATAGATTAATTAAAATTGGTAATTTTCCACAAAATAAAATTTATATTAATACGACCGGTTTCGATGTAACTACATCATCTTCTTAGATTTACCAGAAGGTGATGTAGTTACATCGAAACCGGTCGTGTTAACATACATTTTATTTTGTGGAAAATTGCCAATTTTAATTAATCATGATATTCCACCATATCACGCCTGAAACGTCTCTTTTCATTGACCCATAAAAATATGACTTTTATAGCGACATGGTAAAGAGGAAGACCGAAATTGAAGTATACGATACGACAGCAAAATGCCGTTGCTACCCGATTTATGGGAATTGTTCTTGGCAAACTTTCGGAGATATAAACGTTTATCAAACAACGCTCGCGCAATAAATTACGTATCATGGGACCGCTGGTTGCCTGAACTGCAGATAACTGACCTTCCAGCAACTATGACATGGCAACTGAGGATAACTTAGAACTTAACACCTCGCAAACCAACTTTTGGCGCCTATTAAGTGCGATTATGAGGTAACGCTACAAATGTATTACAGTTGGAATGGATAAATCGACAAAGCGGAATAGATGAAAGTATGAGGTAGATGAAAAAATAGGACTGATTTTTGCTCATCATATTTCATAGGTCACCGTCTCCGATGGTAAATTAATTACGCACTTCATCAAATGAAGAATACAATGTATTTTTCCACTGTTCTTTATTTTGGTACCTACTATTAGTTTCAACGCTTAGGCGTCATCATCAGGGGTTACCTGATGATGAAAATGAACTTCTATAAAGCTGAGCCAGAAACCATCGAATAATTAAGTACTGTCTATTGGATATTTTATTTTCAGATAGTATGATACGTTTGTGGGTCGCCGTGGTCCAGTAGGTAGAGCGTTAGAGGGACCCGGGTTCGATTCCCGGGCAAGGCACTTTGGGCACCTGCAGCTCCACCCAAGCTAGTTGATTTTTCGGGTACCAGATCTTCCTGGGAAACCATAACCCGCATAGGGAAAGGAACTGGGCCCCTTACCCTGATGTGTGAATATTCACACGCCGTCGGGCTTGGTACATGGGTGAGCTCTACCATCGCCTTCTAAACCGACCTTCGGGTTGATTAGGGTTTTTTATGATACGTTTAGGCACATCTCTATCACACAGGACAGACGAAACTATGCAAGTACGATCAGTGTGTGAAGGGTAAACTGGTCCAATACTTCGAATTAAAAACGTTTCACGGGATATTGGAAACTTTTGCGATGGGCATTATGACCTTCAACAGGTTTAATGCACGAACAACTATTTGTAATATAAGTCTAGAAGTGTATTATATAAAAATATATTTCTGTACATATCGGTTCCGGAATTTTTTTTGTAACTTAAAACCCCAAATTTCATTGATGTGGATTTATTCGTCCTTGGACATGGCAGTACCAAGTGTTCCATTTCAATTCAAAGGATATAGCGGGATAAGGTGGTAAAATCTACACTCGGCTGGATTCTTATTTGGGATTGAGCACTCGAAAGTAAATATTTAGAAACCCCTTTAGCCAAATTTTTAGCTCCCTAGGTGGCCCCAAGGGTCTCCTATCGCAGAAAAATGTGAATTTTCGAAAACAATTTTTCCTGAGCGATTATTTGCCATAAAAAAGCTGAAAAAAATTCATGAACAAACATTTTTATGCCTGAAAAAATTCTTATTTTTTTCCAGATTTCTTAAATCAAAATTGAGCTCAGGAAAAATATTTGAATTTTTCAAAGAATTTTTAGGTTATGTAGGTAATTTTTGGCAAACTTCTAAATAATTATTTTTCGCGTATTTTTTTCCGTTCTTGTGAATGGCGGGGTTAGATTTGCCATTTTCTCTCCGGAACATCCTCAAAATTCGAAAAACCCCATTTTTAATTGTTGCCTCCTATATGTGCGAAACAACAATTACAATAAACAATAGAACTTTAATTACACACATATGAATTCTAGGAGCTAGGGAGCTAAAAATTTGGCTAAAGGGGTTTCTAAATATTTACTTTCGGGTGCTCAATCCCAAATAAGCATCCAGCCAAGTGCAGATTTTACCATCTTATCCCGCTATAGCCTTTCTAATAGAATGTGGAGCGAGGAACCGAGCTTTCCCATCAATAATTAAAACACTATAAGATTATATTCATCTTACCCCGCTGCCTCTTTAAAGTAGGTGTTGTCAGTATGAACACCAACGTATTGATTGGTGTAAGAGGTGTCCGCATGGCTCATTGCATCCCCAAATTCAAACATACCACCAAAAAGGGTGTGTTTAATCAGAGCCAACTGTTTCACAACACCATGCGTTCCCTCAAGGCTGGGATGGACCTGAAACACATGGTGAAAATTCGTTATGATTTTTAAATGTCTTACAATATTTATTGCTTCAATACATTTTTACAACACTTGTACATAGTATCTGAATAAGACCTTCATTCTGATACAATTGATTTTGGATAGTGCATGGTTGCACTCATAATCAGTAGATGATGACATAAATATATAATGCAGATAAATGTGGCCAGTTTACCCAGTGGAAAAATATTTTTACATTTGTGATCTGCTCAAATCCACCTTCCCCACCTCTCTTGTGTTCGTCCATGTCCTGTGTTCACCAATTATGTGTTTTCCTCTCCCCTTTCCTTATACCTATTATATGTTTGAATGAATATTTGTGCGCTGTATGGTGGGATTTTGTATTTGAATATATATATATATATATTCAACTGGAAAAAATGTACATCTAAAGAGACTGATAGACCCCTTTAGTACAGATGGTTCACTGTCCTACTCTCAGAACTGTATGGACCAATATAGTGAGTGGGAAAGAAAATACTTTGCTATTACACACAATACTGTGTGGAATAGTAAATACCTTTCTTTCATAATCATCATGATAGCCTTCCACAAAGTGACATACACCATTGCATGAACCAATTTAAATAAGTTTTTGGGACAATGACTTTATTCCTGGCAGTTTATTCCTATTAGTAGTCAGTTACATGTAATGTTCATTATTATTATTAATTAAAATATGTACATACAGACATTATTGGGTGGCATACACATCCCTAGAATTGTGACTGGTTTTGCACTGTATATTAACAAAAGCCTACCATTCACAATAATTTAAAACTAATCAAAACTAAACTGCTACATTGATAATCAATGAAAATACAAAGTAATACCACACTTGGCCCAGCATTACACCATGTCCAAAATCAAGCACTGTCTAACATCACACCCCATCATAAGTCAAGCTTTTTTTCAATATCATACCCTGCCCTAAATCACACACATGTTAACAACCCATCCTGACCAAAATCATGCAGACCAACATCACACCTCACCCAAAGTCACTAGCCAACAAACATTGCTCAACCGCCAAATTGTCACTCACTGTCTAACATTGATAAAAACATGGCAAATTTTAGGCAAATGGTTTATTTAATGCAAAAAATAATATAAATTCCACCGTAATGCATTTATATATGTACCAAAAAATGATTTAACCAGGGGCCCCTACTACTCTTGGAATAGGCCCTGATTCAATGCTTAGAGCACCAGGGTGGTCATTTTACCATTTCTGAAAATCAAGTTGGCTTCTTTCCCATATCAAGTAATAGAAATTTTTGACATAAGTTTTAATGAATTTTAGTCTTATATTCACACTAAAAATTATTTTTTCTTGGTCTATTAGTTTACTAAATATTTACCAATACATCTAAAAGCACTAGGGTGGACTTTTTGACCACTGTCATAAGCTCACACCAAGTTAATCTTTACATTCATTTAATCTTTCAAAAAAAACTCATGGCCTAAACTTTTTATCTTTCTTTGTTACTGTTAACAAAATTTCAGGGTTAGCTCAATAAGTCTCAAGAATTGCATATGAAAAATATGCATTGCATTGTGGAACACTTCCATAATTTAAAATGAAATTTAATTTTTTGAAATCATACTCAAAACATAGTTAAGTAACATATAACCATAAACCATAAACACAGTAATCAACCCGAAGGTCGGTTTAGTAGGTGATGGTAGAGCTCACCCATGTACCAAGCCTGACGGCGTGTGAATATTCACACATCAGGGTAGGGGGGCCAGTTTCTTTCCCTGTGCTGGTTATGGTTTCCCAGGAAGATCTGGTACCCAAAAAATCAACTAGCTTGGGTGGAGCTGCAGGTGCCTGGGAGTGCCTTGCCCAGGAATCGAACCCGGGACCCTGCAGTCAGTAGTGCAATGCTCTACCCACTAGACCACTGTGACCCAAGTAACATATATGAAGTCCTAAATGGTAGCTAGCATAGATGGGATATATTTTGGTGGTGAATTTCCACGACTAGAGAATGATCATGAGTTGTGTCTACCGAAAAATAGACTTCCAGAAAATATTTTATGCTTGCCCCTTGCATCAGCTGCCATTACTTCTCTTTACTCATTATATGCAGGATATTAATTTTATAAAAACTTCCAGAGGGCCCAGGGAAATTATACAAAAATAGGCCAATACCTAAGGTTTGCTGTCAGTATATTAAGATATTTACCGAATTTTAGGAGCAATGAAGTATTGAAACAAATTGGCACAATACATTTGCCTGACCTCACAGAATATTTGTTATGAAAAGTAATACTACAAAAACTGAACACGCTATTGGAACACTCCCCATTAAATACCCGACAAAAACAAATGAATACATAGATTAAATGGGTTTGATGCATTGCAAAACCAAAAAGTCACAATAAAAGTTAAAAGAGGTAAGAAACTTGTAGTTAAAACCATTAATTGGTTATTAGGTAACCAGGTGGAGTTCTCACTCAATTATGTAACTGACATTTTTGATTCAAATAATTTTACTTTGGCTTCTACAAATATTTCATGAAAAATATTAATTAAGCATTTTAAATTCTTTTGGTATTAAAATATAATGGAAAACTGAAACAGTCAAACAATAATAAATGACAGTGAAACGTTTAAAAATCAACAAATAATTACATTAATGGGTATTCTTGCATGGAATCTAGATGTAAGAATGTAGATAAGTACTTACACCATCCACAAAGGCTACTCCATATTTCACTAGAGAATTGACCACCTCAACTAAACCGGGAGTTGCTGCATCAGCTGTAAGCGGCGTCCCTTTGCACCCAGTACTCATGTAGCTGGCTAGTGGTACCCTTGCTATCCTCTCTACCGATTTGGGACTGGAATCCCACAAGATGGGCGAGGCAGGTCCATTTTTTGAGTAGTCAGTATATCCATCGAGACTTATCTTCCACAACCAATCGAGAGGATATTCAGAGTGATGGTCATCAGGCCCTATACATAATGATATTTTAAAATCAATTATTTGACACGTATCCCTTTGCTCCATTAGGTACCATTGTAAAATTTGGTAGAGGTAGGATTTTTGGGGAATGGGAGAAGGCTGGAAACCTGGTGCTACCATTAGCTTGCTTTTAATAAAAGGGACCAAAAGAGGTCCCCAGTTTGATTGTCAACAATGGCATACTCCTTTCTCTACAGGGAGTTGAGAATGGAATACAATCGAAAATTCTTGCCACCATTGGAATTCAAAGCCAGATCCTCGCGGTAGTGCACTGGCATCTTACCTGGGTGAAGCCAGCACACTAGAAACTGCACTGACCTGATCCCTAAATGATTTTAAGCTAAACTTATTATAAAAATTATTGGGAGAGTGAGTGATACTGAGAAAATTTAGAATAAAGGCATTACCAAATTGTATTCTTACATTTGATCTCAAGCACATTATTTTGCAACGAGCATTCTGCAGGATGAATATCTTCAGGGATGGATAACAAATCCAACATCCGTTGGCTGGTAGCATGATTATAGCACTTGGAACACCTTTTCATGGTTAAAAGCATTGCTGTTAGATAATGAACATTTTGTTGGATGGAAATGATTACTAATACAACAAATACTAACCTGCAATGATCTCGCAACCAAATAAACGGTAGGTTAATGGACTTGGCCCAAGTTGGATCCTTCACCTCCACTTGTGGTCCATTGAATTTCAGTGTAACTTCATAATTTAAAAAAACATGACATTATTTTACTTTTGAAAGAATAACACTATTTTTCTAATTCCTCAGAACTAATTTTGGGACTTACATTTATCAGATTTAACATTTTCTTTCACCGAACCTACTGAAGAATACCTCAAGCCCAACTTAGTGTGACTTAATTTGCTTTTTCCATTTAGGAGACTCGAAACCCTTGCAGACTGCCTAATCAGATTATTGAGAACCCAGTTTACCGAACCCATTTTTCTTCAGTGCTTTGCAAGGATCAATGACACTGTAAAAACAAATGTTTATTATTTATAACTAAGAAATATTCAGAATCGTACAAAACAGAATAATTGCCCCTGCTATATTAGTAATTTGAACAAAATTTTCATTGACGTCAAGACAACCGGCGGATTACAAACTCGCAAAGGGGAAAACAAAACGCGCGCAACTAATAAGTTACTTTACGAGAATTGAGCATAATATTACATAAATAATAGTGCTAAGTAGTTTGCAAATAAAAAATATTTTGCGGTACATCACAGTGATGGAAATTCTGACGTTTACTGGGCACCGCTGAATTTTTTTTCGCAAGTTTCAACCATGAAAGTGATTCGAAATTTTCAAAGTGGCTGCGCGGTAATTGTGGCGAAAGACAGCTTACAGGCGCTGATAATGTGTCCCTTTTGTCAACATTCACAAGTTACAAAGTCAATGTAACCTCACTATTCCGAGCTTAAACTTTTAATTTGTTCTTAAACTGTCCTGTTCGTAGACTACGACCCGATTCACTGTGCCTGAGCGCTTCTCAAACGTAAAAGTCCGTTCTTAAGTAACAGTCAAAAAGCTGCTCACACGGCTCATATATATAAAGATGATGTCCTGATAATAACCGTGAATTCAGCGAGCAATAAGAAGCTCCAAGGACAACAGCGCAGATATGTGACCGACGGATTTCTCTCCCAAGGCCAAATTTACATTAGGATTAGTACCAATGTCATATTCGCCTGCAGCATAGAGTAAACAATTATTGCTATTCTGGGTTATTTTTAAAGCTAGCGTAAAGTATTGTGACATAACAGTCAACTTATGAATTGTATATTTAGCTTAAAAACATCAATCTAAAACCTTACTGAATACTTGATCCAAGACATGTCCTATCCTTTCCATATATATTTCTTAGCATTTGTCCTTGATGTTCGTTCTCGATGAAGCAGGGATTCTGTCACTAGGTGATGGAAATCATAAAATACCGCCAACATAGTTCGCCTTTATTGAATCCTAAAAAAATATAGCAAAGAAGATTATTCTATATTTCTTTATAGAATCATATTATTAACATACGAGCGTACCGATCCAGATATTAGATTAGTCTGATGTTAACCGCAGTGACATCTACTGCCAGTTTGTAGAAGTGTTTGTAATTACGATATCCTTTGCCACATAATTTGAATGGCTGTGTACCAAAGCACAAGCCTTACCCAATGTAATCCATTACTTAATGTCATTTAATTTACCGTTCTCATTAGGTGATATAATGAATACTATATTTGTGTTTGTGCATCTAACCAGTGTGACACGAAATAGAGCAGGTGTGTAGTATAATGAAGTAATAGCGTATGAGAATTTATTTCGAGATTTATAATTCTTTTATTTATTATGAAAAAATAATTATTTTGCCCAAATTAACGACCAAAAAGTAAATTCTACGGGAACCAATCAAATCCTGCATCTTCCAGAGCAAACCCTATGCGCGGTAAGGTTGGGTGCAACTCTTTGATTGGCGTTTTCGATGCAGATGTCGATTGAAGGAAGCGGGAAATGACATCATCGATATGATAAAACAGAAGAACCTAGGGGTGGTATTTGGATTCTGCCCAAAAAGTCGAAATTTAATGCGGCTTTCCGCAAACATGTAGTACTGATGATATCAATCTTTTGTTTCCGTTTAATTCACAAAGAGTTACTTTGTATTTGTACTATAAAGATTGGGCTCTAAGAAATTCCTATCCATAGGACTAACTGCAGGTTCCCTGGCCAGGACAGCCTCTTAAAACTTTTGATAGACTAAGCCAACCCGCTCAGTTATCTAATGGTAAAATCGTTTAAGGAAAATACTATCAATTTCACGATCTAGGTATTGTTCGAAGACGAGGATAGTAATCTGAACCAATCAGGTATTGCATGTTTCAATCGAATCGAAGAAATTGCTTGGCGTTTAGAGAGAATGGTGGGAATTAAATATTGCTACAATAAGCTTAATTTGGAACTCTCTTACATTTAATTATTTCTCAAATGTCCTTAAGAGAATCTTCAATGATTTTTGGCACAAAAAACGTTATTTATCTCAAACGAATTACGTCAAAAGGAATTTGAAAACTTGGTGCTCAAAATTAAATTTGAATTTGGCGGGTAACATATGAAGTATCGAAAGTAATGCGGTATCGCTGCGGCCCAGTATCGATGGTATCCTTACGTCAAAGAAAATGCAAAGCGTTCGGCGTGGAGTAACCGGAGGAACCTAAGTAACGATATTTTGGCGTTACTTATCAACACTTATTTTCTTCAGATATCTTGTCCGAGTAATTTCTATTGTCGATGGAAATGTGAAACAAAAACCACCTGTTGTCGGGGTAGGGACAACATACGCGTTAAGTTTCCTTTATTGTGAAAAAGTAGGTACCCGTTTTTAATCCACTATGGATGAAGAGCCGAATGCCCTTCCGTGGATAAGCTATAGAGACTACTATTACATTAGCCTAGAGGATTTAGAAAGTATTGGAACTAATTCGTGTTTTCGTGTGAGATGTAAATTATGCGCACCCGCTTTGAAAACAATTGGAACTAACAGATCGTCTTCTTCAAATCTGAGAAAGCACATGAAGGTAAAATTACTAATTTTAATCGATGGATTTAAATTTTTAAAAATATTTTTCCAATACGTTAATGTAATCGATGGATTAATATTCTTTCAGTGCATTCATCCAGAGGCATTGGAGGAGATGGACAGGAGAAGCTTGAATGTTCTTGCCAGAGGAAAGAAAAGAAGAAGTGACCCGCAAGAGGGAATTTTAAAACGTTTTAAACGTGAACTGCTAGGTGAATACGTTAAGGAATTAATTCGTTTATAATAAATATTTATGTTTTTTTGGTAATATTTATCGGTGTGCATAAAGAATTCATTTTCGCATTGCAGTTCCATCATTGGTGGATAGATATAAACGCGTAAAGAATACTTAATGCTATAATTTTGTAGAAGTGGTGAAACGATGGTGTCATGTATTGCCAGTCTGAATGGTTTAACCAATGAATGTATGGGAAATAAAGGAGAAGTATCATCTTTCCATGGTAGGAAGTCGTGGACCAACACGTGATCGCCCAATAGAGATAATATAAATCGAACGTGCGTGGTCATTTCGAATTTTTAGACGAATTAAACCATTATTAACTCTTTGATGAAGTAGTACAATTAATGCATCAATCGGGAAATAATATTCAAAAGGCATCCAGGCCTCCCATCTATCCAGTTACCGCAATGAAAAATATGGTGGGAAAGTGATTTGAACGAAAATAACCTTAGAGAAAGACATAAAGTTTCCAAAGAATCAAGACCAACGATTTTGGAACCAGTGTGGTACAATGTTCTATTTTAGATCAGATACATGCTGCAAGGCGTGATTCTATAGTAGCCATGAAGCAATATTCGAACGCGATGTGATGTGCTGTCGACGATAACCGTCACAAAATGGTGATGAATCCCAAAAAATTGCGCCAGGAAGAACTCCGTGTAAACTGTAGACCGGAACGATAAGAAAATAATAGAGTTCATTTCACAAAACACAATCCAGCAACCTACTTTACAACAGGTCCCTCTTCATTTCTGTGTTTCTTTCCTCCCTTCATTCTGTCCAACATCCCTATCCTGTTCCTGCCCTTTCCTCGTTTGCCTAACATTCTCTCCCCTATTACTTTCTTCAACATTCCACTACCGCTCAGTATGCCTTTCATCCATCTTTCCTGCCTCCATAGGATTTCTCTCAACAAACCCCTCTCCTCACCCACCATCACCAGTACTTCCTCATTTGTTTTCCTTTCACAGAGTTAATTATGTCATTGATATACCTGTACATTAGGAAAAAGAGGACCGGAATGGAGTCGCCGAGGAAATCCTTGATATGGTGTGACTTTATTAGAGTGTATTCATTTTATTTGGATTAGTTCCTCTAATATTAAGGAAACTCCATATCCATTTAAGAAGACAACCATCTATACCGTACCCTTTTAACTTGGATGCAAGCTCAGAATGGTTAACCAGTCAAATTCTTTAGTAGGTCAAAATATGTATACTGCGTCAGTTGAGTAACAATTAGTTATAGATTTGACTAAGTTGTCACCATAGCATTATAAATAACTTGTCTCATCCCAGCCAATGGTAAACCCATGACATGATAATAGGTAATAATATCATCGGAGTTAATACATCCCAAATAATGCCTTCAAAGAGTTTATGAATGTAAGACAATACATATGAATCGATAATTGCAGGCATTTAATAAGTCCCCAGTCTTATAAATTGATATGGCAAAGCTTCCTTTCAAAATTTTGGGAACAGTTCCAGACATCAATGAGGTATTGAACAAGATGGCAAAAGGATTAAATAGAAGTTCATGGTATGATTTTCATAAGACCGGTGAATTACTATTAAAGCTATTTTTATTAGTGTAGATAGAACCTGGTTGAGAGAAATTTAGGAAATTGGGAAATATTTTCTCTTATCACTCAAATTTACAACTGTATGATTTCCTCTCTATAAAAACAGCAATTTTAAACATTAGCTTGTACTCACAAATTGGTGAAGCTATTACATGAAAAACAGCTGTTTAATTGAACTTAACTATATAATCTATTATATAATTGTTACGACATGTAAATTTAGATTTATAGTACATTAGAGTGTTTATACATAATGTTCTGAGTCAAGGAAGGCCAGGTGAATGTCTGAAAACACATAAATTATGCATGTAATCAAAGCTGATTTAATTTATTGCTCAAGAAAACTGACTGAATTGGATTATTGAATACTAAGCGAAACTGACCACCTGGTTTCACCTTGACTATGTGACTGGAAGAGTTTAAGTTGTCGGGAGATGAACTTGGGGGATTTTGTATGAAAAGTTTATTTCCTACTCACCAATGTTGAAAAATTTCAGGAGGGGAGAGAGAACTATTATTTCAATTGGTCGAAGAATATACAGCTGCATTGGAGTGTGGTCCTGATGATGAAGACTTGGCTGACCGAAGGAAACTCATGTGGAAAAGTCTTTCATCAACTTTTAACGAAATCTCAGGAGGACCTGAGGTATGATTGCCATGCATCAGGTGCCAGTAGCAATCCAAACCGTGCTTATTACTAAAAGAATGGAATTAAATAAATTTCTAGGGATTTATGCATGCCATATTTCAGTAATATAATTTGATTTTACAGTTGTGGCATCTAAAGCTCTATTTGATTCCATTTAGAAGATCTATCTATATATTAAATTAAAATCGAGAAAGGTACTCAGGTAACTGATTAGTACACATTATTTATCTCAAACTTGCATTCTTGTAGCCATAGGTTGTCTGCACCCTTCTTTAAGGTCTCTTCTTTCTTCTGCTCCCCCTACTCTCACCTATTCCCACTCTCTTTTAATGATATTTCCTTTAAATCTTCTTTTTCCAACTTGTGGGCTTCCCTGCCTGATGAATTATTTGCTCGGTTTGAATCTTCATTCTACAATTCAGTCTGAATGGTTCTATTTTTGATTTTGTAAGTTATTATCATGGATGGGTCATATTTTTGATTTATTGATTATTTGTTTTATTTTTTGGTCATATTATGCCAAATTCTGTTTCTGGTGGTCTCATACTTTGGGGGATACATGATTCCCTGTGGTAACGAATCCACTGCTGCTGCATCCATGGCTTTTGTTTGGTATGCCGTTCCCAATTTTGAATAGGCAAGATCCTTAGGGCCCAAAGGATCTGTGTGTGGTCTCCTCAAAGGTCTCCTGATTTAAACTTGACTGGCTAACCTTCCAGGTGAAAAAAATCCTTAATGTAATGATGGTTATCACTTGAATGGCCTCCCACAATGTAAACTTAAGATAATGATAGTAAGCCACCCATTGGACCAGGAGTGGCCCTTAGATGTGGTCTGTGGCTCATAGTTTTCTCTGATTCTTATCATTGTCATTATCATCCATTATAATAAGCTTGTGGAGAATGCTTCACATGCTCTCATTAATGTGCATAATTTGCTCCATTTATGCTTTTGCCAATTCCTTGGGTAAGCATTAATTTGTCTGTACAAATCCTGTTGGTAATGTTCCTTGTGTTGTACCTGAAGTTTCTTCAGGTAAATTACCGGATATTTACATTTCATCTGAAGTTTGGTTTGATTGGTGAGCCTACCTAATACCAAGTGCCTAATACTAAATACCAGTACTAAATACTGCATGTAAAATCTACACACTAGGATAGTTGGGCCAGTTATTTAATAGGTGGATGCATGATTAGTAGTTGATCTTTACCTCTTTGACCTTTCAGATTCAGGTTAAGAAGAAGGCTGTCATCATCATCATGGCTTAGAAATCTGAGGATTGATGTGGAAAGAAATAAAATTATTATGTAAAATTTTAAAATCTATTTATAAACACAACATTTTATGACTTATCAATATCATCCAGTGTGACATCATCAGTCCAGGTGTTGATTCTTTGAAAAAATTTATGGTGAAATTTTTGTGCAGTAATTTTATTTTTTTCCACAATGAGATGGAATTTCACAAAGTTAGTGATTCTAAAGTCAAATCTGAAGATTTGTTTTGGCAGCTCTCAAATCTATCCTGCTATCTGGCAGTATTTTCATTCCTTCATAGTTCCTCGCATTCATGTATTTCTTAACGTAGTTATCATAATTATTTCTTGGTGTTTTCTACAAATAAGGTCATCCATAAGCCAACATGCCTTGGAATGTCTGATTAGTTTTCCTCTACTTCTTGTATCTTCTATGCCACTCTCTAAATCCACTCTTTGGAGTAGTTTTTCATTTGTTGCTCAATCAATGCATTTTATTTTCATTTTTCTGCAGCAGCCATTTCCATCACTTCTGATCTTTTGTGTTCTGCCCATGTCATATAAGGCTAGCAGCCATAGAATAGTAAACTCCATATCTTTCAGTTAATACTTTAAGATGTTACTTAAAGAATGTTGATTGTCTTAAAAACTGTGATTATGTTTATTCCTTGTCAATGAATCATTAATTTAGTTATTAAGTTGATATTTTCATGGAGAGAGGGAATTTTCAAAAAGTATTCCTAATATTAGTGGTTACCAAGTGACTGTCCTAAAACTTAGTACTCCCTCAGGAGAAGGGTTTGCATAAGGTATAATTACTTTTTACTGGGGAAAATTCCAAGTAATTATCTATCATTACTATTTTGAATTTAGTAAATACTGGTAAACCAGAAATAATTCCATGCAGATCATATGATAATGTCTAGGCATAGCTGCACCAAAACTTAAAAAAATTGAATATTGTAAAATAACGAATGAAAAGATAAAATGTATGTAGTATATACCTCTAGGACAAAACATCTGGGTCAATTGTATATTCTCTAGAAGGATGGCTCATTTAACATATGATCAGAGTTGTGTTTTATGTACTTCTCCTGTCTGCATTTATGATTATCTGTTGGAGTCAAAAACTCTTAATAAAAAGTCTCATTTTTCAATGGTCCTTATCATACTTTAGCTAGAGAATCATAATTATTTGTGCTCTGATTTGGAAAACAGGACCTTAAAAGACCTAAGTCTCCATTAATAATCCATATTTCTTACACTTCTACATTGGTAGCAATAGTTATTTGGTCTACAGTTTTTTTTACTTGGTGATATATAATTTCAAAATAAATTCTAGTTCACACCAGAAGAACTCAAAAGCACTTGGGAGACTCTTAGTGGTGGTACTAATGGAGGTGGTGAAAATGACTCAAAAATTGGACCAAGGATATTGGCAACTTGTTCTATGAAACTGGAAAAGAATAATGAATCTTATGCTGGGGAAGAACAATGGGAAAATGCAGTGACCAGTGATGAGCCTGAGATTGAATTGGTAGATGACATCAATCGCCCAATCATCATGGCAGGTGGGAATAAATTTTCTTACTGCTTTTTTTGGAATTGATGGAAATTATAATTCTTCAGAGTCTATTTCACACCCTCTATTCCATTGCTGACTAACTTTTAGGTAGAATCAAGTAACCCATGATTCCAAAATAATTCAGACTACTCCATAAAAATGATATCATCTTGAAGATGGCAACAATCATTGGTATTTTGGTGATGATTAGTGATGAGTTTAATGTCCTGTAGCAATGTATGTCTACTCTGCCGGCACGTCTTCATTTTTTATGGAATATTATGATTGAATCATGCTTCAGAAAAATGTAACAAAAGTTAGATTTTTGTTAATTCATGCATTGTAAGATATTATGATTCATCATTCAAAATTTCCAAAGCCTCTCAAAAGGATACCATTGATTTCGTTGTTTAATTCCAGTGCAGAGGTTTTAATTTACGAAATAGAATGGATGATTTTCATTTTTTTTATACTGTGGATAAAAAGTTGCAAAACTACCATTATCAATCATATCTTATTTAGTGTCCTTATTTTATGTGTTGTTATGTATTCATAATCTCCAAATGGATAGTGTTTGCAGTGGTTTTTCTTGTGAAAAAATTTTCTCTTGTCGATCTTTATGATTATTTCTATTAATGTCCTAGAAAATATCTTTCTTATTTTATACATCCCAAGAATGGGGCATTTCAATAACGACAGAAATTAACTTTGGTGATTATCTTTCTGAATCAAATTGATAATCTCACAGAACCGGACAATTACCACCCTCTGTAATGAAGTTCAAATAGTGCATTGCATGCTCTTTATTAAATGGTATATAATTGAAAGAAGCTATCAATTTTTATACAAGAAGGCCTCTAGTAGAATTTTATGAGGTTAGTATAGTGCTCTGGTTTTTATTTATGAGTATCACTTGCTTGTTGAACTAGAATAAGCACTACTGCCCATGTTCATTGATTGGTCACCTGAAATTGAGTAGAGTAAAGAGGAAATGAGAGTGTCAAAGTATGGGGATCTTAGGCCAAATTTGTTTGGAATATCATTGTGAGATTTCATGCATTTGAATGATAATTGATTCAAATCCCAGAGCTGTGCCTTCTTAAATTTCTGAAGTTTTTATAGATTTGTTAAACTGTGGGTAAATATGATTGTGATTACACATTTAAAGGGCGATTTGACTATTAATGTCCACAATAACTCATATCAGGCACATCATCATTTTGTGACAGATGCCCCAATGCCAGAAACAGTCAATGGGGAATATTGGGGTAGGCTTTGTTCACCTCCCACTTGTATATTTCTCCTCTATCTCAACCCAATATGATTGGAGCTCTAGGGCTTGGTGTGGGTCTACTTTCTTTGTTTTAAGTTGGCCTTTCCAAGCTCTAAAAAATAATGGCTCCATTTACTGCTACTGGTATTGGGGCATTTGGCTTGGTAGGTGTACAAAGGGTCTGGGTGTGAGTGTGTGGACACTAGCATGGTTCTGCGCAATCAGTGGTGTGCAGTGAATAAGTAGCTCTTTAACTGAATATGTTGTGTTTGAATTCATAACAGTCATGATGCCAGGTGCAAGTGTTGACCCTTCCAATTAAAGATAGCTCTTTGTGGTGGGCAAATGCTTTTTTGATTTTTATCAAAAAGTCAGGAAGACTTCATCTGTCTTATGTTAACTGCACACACAATGTTATGCCCTGCATAATGAATATGCTCTTCTAAAAGGAGGCGTAATGGATCTTAGTGAAACAAAATTGAAAAACCTTTTCATCATATGTGGTTGTAACACTTGCATTTCATTTTTCCTTGCCAGATGAAAGTGATGCATTTGCCAGTATGGAGATAGGATATCAAGAGGAGTCAACAAATAGGCAAAATAGTTTTCAGCAGGGAAGGGATTTGAATTCAAAGCAGGCTGACTTGAAGAAGAGGGCAGAGATAGAACTGAAGATTCCCGAGAAGCTGATGGGTGACCATAAAGTTCGTATGGAGGGCCTGAAACAACAGATGGATTTGAAGAAGGAAATTTTGAAGGAGGAGCTGAAACACCAGCGAAAGTTGAAACAGATGGAGTTTGCTCACATAAAGTTGATGAATAATCTGGAGAGGTCGATGAAACAGGAAGCTTTCCGTGCAGAGGAGAGACGAAAGGAGGAGAAGCATGCAGTGGAGATGTCCATTTTGAGAATGTCTGTACGGCAGACGTCTCAGATGCGGTGTAAGATGCCTGGAACATTTAGGGGCTATGGTTCCTTGGGTTCAAAGATGAATTCATCTTCTACAGAGACTACACAGAATAATGTCAAAGTGATAAATAATGAACAAAGCTCAAGTCTGTCTGGTGACAAGCAACGCATGGCACTGGGAAAGGGGAAGATCATTGTGCTCAAACGCCCTCTACCAGACAGGAGTGTTGACATTGTGCGAGAACAGAGCAGTTTAACCTCGCAGGATGAACCTGAGGAAGTTAGTGCCTTTAGTAAATGTTCTGGAAAGTAAAAAGGTAACTGTCATTGTGGTTGGAGTCAGTGGAAGAACACCATTATTTTATTGAATATTTGGACCATAACTGTAGAGTAACCATTGACTACTAACTGTGTACGGGTATGTATGGTTGTATGTATGGTGTATGACTGACGATGACCTGTGTATGGTTTTGAATGCCCCATGAAAACTAACTCATAGCTTTCAGAACTTAAGGATATGGTGTCCTAAATTTTCAACATTAATGTGATAAAACTTCTATATTAAGAATAAAGGCAGGGAAAATATCAGCCTGCAAAATATTTGGGTTCAGAAAATTCTTACAGTCCTGCATTTGGCCAGTGAAATCATGATGTCATTTTGTTTGTCCATTTAAATACTAGGCAAATTGGCCTTGTAAGTTTGTAAATTAATTTATTTCATTATGTTCATAAAGGAAGCACTATCTTGTGGGAATGTTTAGTAAGAGTAAATGAAAATGATTGCCTATTCATCGACACAAATCTGCAAACTATCTACTCCCATCTGCTGCTCTAAGCGTAGGACATCTGCATAAATACTGTTTTCAGAGCTGATATTGGAGAACAATATCTGCTTTCACAAAATAAACATATCCCTTATGTAAAATATCACCAGTAAAAGTAAATAACATTTTTTGATTAGTATTGAAATTCTGTATATTATCAGAGATGTTGAGTTATTAAGTGGAAAATAGCAAGAGTTTTCATCTCTGTTATTATCGAATGGTTCCACCACATCACACCTGAATCTGTTATTTATTATTACTATATTGAGCTAATTGATACAAAAGACTCAACTTCCACATTTATGTTCATTGCATTGCAAATTGATAATCAAGTGGGATAGCTATAGGTTATGAACGTTTTGATGAAGTGGCATGTATTTTTTATAAAGAGTTTATATTGTGAAATGACTTTAGGCTTTGGAGTATAACATCAAAAGCATGACTGCTATGAGTGTGGGATGTTTAAATTACATATAATATTTATTTTGCTTTCTGGAAAACACAACATGCTTTCCTTGTATTTCTTTTGACGATGGGATGTCCATTTGATCAGAAAATTTTCAACTTGAAATATAGGCAGGCTTTGATATTTGGATAAAAGTCAATGTGTTATTCCTCTTTCCTTCTACCCTATAATCTTCAGGAGAGAGCACTTGGCAAACTCTACTAAAATATACTCTTACTGTGGATTTAATTTACATTTTTTTAAGAAAAATACTGAGTAAATGAGTCGCAGCACTAAAGAGTTAAAGTTGTCTGTGACAATTGACCACTCCTTTAATCCTAGAAAAGATGTGATTATTTTGAATCAAATTAATGTAACTTAAGATATTGATGCACCACTTTTCAATTCTCTGTTATTGATTAGATCGGACAGGTGAGTTCAAAATGCTAATAGTAAAAAGTGAGATATGGATAAGCATTAATTCTCTCTGTAATGCCCAAAATAGATCATGTAAAAGGAGTTCATGAACTAGGTCTCCTGTTAGAAAATCTTTAGTGCTCTACATGTTCTGTTTGGTAGCCAAAAAGGAGGAAGTATTAAAATCATTCCTTTGCTATTGTGAAAAACTAACTGTAACTAACTATAGCTGCTAACTCCAGGCCTATACCATTGTAAATACTAACTCATGAAAAATATAATTATTGATGGTCACGGGTCCAGAAACATTTTATTAAAGAAGTATTTTGATTTAACCATACCAAATTGCACACCAAATCCTATGCTTTTTGTCAGGGACTATTCCTAGGGTTTGATTTTTTTAAACTATTAAATTGAATGGGTTCAATAATAAGGATTTAATATAGATTGTTTCCATGTCATGTCTTTCATTTGCCATTGAATTTGAATCTTATTATTGAATTTCAAGAAACTGTGGGGGATGCCACAACATTAACTTTTAACGGAGTCATCTGCTAACATGCATTTCATTGCAACAATTACAGAGTGTAAAAATCATTCGCCTTGACTGGGATTCGAACCCGGATCCCTCGATGTCCGGCCGAGTGCTTTAGCCAGTTAAGCTATCTAGGCGTCCTCTATTTGTTGCAATGAAATGCATGTTAGCGGATGACTCTGTTAAAAGTTACTGTTTCGGCATCTCCCGCAGTTTCTTGAAATTTGTCTAAGGTATAAACAACCTAAGTGTTTCAAATTGACTTTTACCTAGTGGACTGTGGTGTGTCGCACATGACTACGAATGCAGGTGACATTGTATGTATGGTATTTCGTCATAACATCTTGTTCCTTTAAAAGCCCAAAAATTTCAGAGTGTAAGAGGGCATCTCGATAATCTGTCAGCATTAAGATTCTGTTTAATTTATCTTATCCTGGTTAAATAATCAGCCAATTTTGTATGAATTCCTAATTAGTCTGTTAGAGTTATAAGTAAACTTGAATGTCCTATTCACATCTTTCTAAATGTCTTACATTACTGCACTTGCTCTTTTTATTTGAAGGTACTCTCATCCTAATTTCTACAGTAATCCCATCACATTTACCTAATTTTCATGAAAGTTATCTAGAAATCTTAGTGTCTGAGGGTACTGCTTTACGTGTCCCTCCACCCAATTGCTAATGATGCAGTTCCTTGTCGACTCTCTTGTGATCCAAGAGGAGCTTTATAACTACGCAGTACTTTGATATTTATTTTAGTTTAAATATGAACCCAGACTAGATGTTTTATGGTTTTGCTGGAAGAAGTCTTCTTTCTTAACCCTTAAAGTGGCCATTACTCTTTTCTTCACTATCACTCATTGCTTTAGGTGAATTAGTTTTTGGGATCAGCAAAAATGTATTCCAGTAATATTTTCTTTCAATACATTAAGCCTTGAATTGTGAAAAAATGATTCGCCAATTTGCTTTTATACATAGAAATATTTTAATTGGATAATTCAATGGTGGACCTTGTTTCATTTGACCTTTGAAGTAGTTGTCTCATTGTGTAGGCTTTGACCATCCAACACCTATCTTGACCTGTAGAATACTAATAACAATAAATAATAATATTAAAAAATTGTTGGAAAAATTTGCCTTTCTATTGTATTTCACTAAATTGATTTGAATGGTAGGTTGATGCTCTGATCACTTTTCTGTAAGAAAGATGCAGGGTAATCTGATTACTCAAAAAGATTCTTGTATACTATATGTTCCTCCATTCTGACTTAATACCTTGACAGGTCTTCTTTCTTCTTTGCTTTTTAACTATATCGTCTGCTAGTCATGGTAGCATAGTCTTCTTTCCCTCTACTGATACCTGTGATGCTTAAAATGATGAATTATTATTAACAGTAGTATACAGGTCAAGGTGGTTCTTTGATGGATTCAGAAACTTAATTCTGCTGCACTTCTTAACCCCTGCTAACATAAGGCTTTATACCCAAATGCAATATATTAAAATGAACCATTTTATGCATATTTTTTCATTTATGAAGTACATTCTATGAATAACATAATTAATTTTAAGCTTTTTCTGTTCTGTTAAATTATGTTCAGATAAAAAGTTATTTTCAGATAATCAGATAATGATATCAATGTAAAGTATTTTCATAGAGCTTGACAGTCACAGAAAAATCCAGTTATGCAGATTACCTCATGGTGATACTAATACCTCAAGGACATTAATGCGTGCTTATGGATGACTTGCTATGCTATGCTATGGTGTCTGAAATTTATATTTTAGAATAGGATGGGGAAATTCCTTTGCCATTGTCATCCTTTGTCTCTTGGGAAGATCTGGTATCCAGGAAATAACTTGGTTTGGATTTAGCTTAGATTGCTAAAATTTGAACAACTCCAAAAATCTAGCTGAAAAATCTGGCATAGCTGAATATATGTTGTCCAAATAACACAGTGTAATAAATGATGACGTACAATTAATCAAGTATGAACAAGATTAGTTATATGGTTTGTGCTTAATACATTTCTTGGTTACTTATAAAACCATTGATATGAACAGATTTAAAGATCATCAATAACCGGTGGGAGTGGAACCATCCCTTTATCCTCATCATCTACAATATTAAGCAAAAAAATAGATCACACACTTATACGACAAAACCAATATTCTTCTCTCCCCTCCGCACCCTTCCTGCCCTCACCACCCTCCTCCATGTTCATCTGAAGGACTAAATATCATAACCCACTTGCTCTTGGTGTGGTTTAGTTGGACACAGCTAAAACATGAATTTATGAACCCTTATTCCTATCCCCATTCTTGAAATACATATTTAAACTGCTAAATGTTGGACTGGTATCTGACCAACTTTGTTTGCAGTGTAAGCAATAAAGCCTTCAGGAATTTGATCAAACAAAGCTCTGATGTTAGATCCAGTTTTAGAAAAATTCCTTGAACAGAGGGTAGAAGTGTGGTGGGTTATTGACCCTAATGAGTGATGGAATACCTGGATGGAAATGTGGTGAGGGCAACTTTCAGAAGCATAACATTAGAAAAGAATAAACTGATGTAGCTGTCTCCAAAATATTTTTTTCTGGTATTTGGAGTTATGCAATTTTTTTATAATCATAAAAGCCATAACAGGCCAGCATCCATTTCCCCCAGCCTTAAATTTTATTTAGCTTAGGTGACCAAAGGTATCCCCAGGTTTGAGTTAAACAATAGGCGAGTAGTATTCAAACACACCTCAATGGTCTATCATCATCTGCAAAGTATTATTGGTGCAAATAAATGACAACTGATGTGATATGATCATTAAGCGTAGGCAAAATTTTGGTGCCAGTTATTTTTCAACCCTTCCTCCATTCACTGAACCCCTACTAAATTGCCCATCTACCCTAATGGTGCAAATGACCGTGGTAGTCAGTTGCCTCCTCTGATAACTACTACTTCTGAGGTGATATGACCAATTCATGATGTATTGGCTGGAGAACTACTCTAATGTTTCCCTGGAGAAGCCATATATTTATCCCACACAAATACATACAAAATAATTATTTTAACCTATTTTTGGTAGAGAATGAGGATCTGTCAATAGTATTTTACAAAGTTTGTAGGCAAAATAATTTTTTTATAGATATAAATGGAAGTAGTTGGTTATTGAAAGTCAGTATTGTTCTTTCTTCCAGCTGATATATCTTTACTGATACATCAAGCTGAAGTTTGTTGAGCTGTATTCAAAGTGAAAATTCTGTTCTTATGCGGTTGTCACATTGTGGAACAGATCACATTAAAAATCATCTATTTTGTGTAAATATTTTATTCATACAAAAAGATGTTTTGTATAACTTAGAGTTTTTAGGTTTAAATTTTATTGAGAAATGATAAAATTGATGATTGTTAAATTGTGTATGTGTTATCTCTCTTGGTTAATGTTCATTGGTTTCCAAACGGTGAATATTTGATTTTCTGTTTTGATAATGCATATGTTATTTTCATTTCCCCTAGGTTAAGCTCAATGTGTTTACACAAAGTACCTACCTATCTTTTCACTACTGGAAACAATACTTGATATTCAAGAGAAGTTACCTAATACCTTGATCCTAAGTGTGCACCAATTATGTTAAGACATATATTAATTCAGCCATCATTTGTTTGATGGATCCGGAGTGACCAATGGAATATTCCAACTATCCCAAGATTAAGGTGATTTCTTGCTATTCTAGGTAAATTCTTCTTTTATATGTTATAATATATTTATTTTATTGTTATAATTTTATCTAGATTGTTTTGAACATTATTCAAATAAGATTATCAAAGTGGATGATTATTCCTATCTAATATTTTTTTACAAGCATATGTGGAAAACATTTTACTATGTGCAACACACCCAATTTCACACAGTAAAATGGTGCAATTACAGCTTCTGAAATTATTTGTGGCTACTTGCATTAAAACTTGAGTATATTTGGTAAATTCTATGAAATAGATTCGTGGTAATTATCTATCAAATGACGGTGGATAATAGTTTTTGGCAAAAACATAGTGTCTTATTACTGTAATATTCAGAGTACATTCATTTCATGAATCTGGTTATCATAAATCTGATCTGTATATCTTTATAAATATACGTTTAACTTACTGATTTGTAATGAACTGCAGTTGCCATTTCATTTCAATATATGGTCTTGAATTTGTTTGTGCGTACTTTATTTGGTATTCAGTTATTCACTAATTGTCATGTTTTTTATCCAGTTTTTTCATTTAATTTGAAAAATTTGCAATTGATTACAGACAATTATTTTTGTAGCTGGACTTATGCCTGTGATTGAAACAAACGTTCACCAGTTATGGGAAAATTAGACCTGTGTGAGGACCAGGAAATCACCTGCTGCTACTTAGCTAAATTGTTCCTAAATAGAGGTACTGCATATGTGTACTGCTACATTTGTAGGTAGTAATTCATTAATTTAGACATGGTAACAAGTAGATTCTGTGTAGTGATTTTACAGTTGAAAAATGATCAGGCCCTGGGAATAATCACTGAAGCTTACAATGCAACAATTTCAAAGTGTAAAAATCATTCGCCTTATTTTAAAATATTAAGGCAAATGATTTTTACGCTCTGAAATTGTTGCATTGAAAGCGGATGACTCCGTTAAAAGTTACTGTTGCGGCATCTCCTGCAGTTTCTTGAAATTTCACTGAAGCTTAGCTTATTTATTGGACGATGGAAAAGATATCATTGGAAGACCGATTAAGTCAATCCATCATCAGGATTTACTGTTGCTTTCTTCTTGGGGGAAGATTACAAAATTGCTTAAAAATTAAATCATGCAGCTTTATTAGTGAGGTAGATACTTGATGGAAAATATATTTTTGGTTTGAATCCCATCTTGTCATTCTATGACTGTGTGGTGTGGGTAGTGCACAAAAATGTAATAGATCACTATAATTTTGCAAAGCAAGGCTTGATTTTTGTCTATTTAATAGTATACAATGGTTTTGAATGAGCAACATCAATTCAGAAGAATCTACCTATCAGGCAGTTCATCTTTCAATTGTTAATCTTACAATACTTAAAATGCTGGTCTACATGAACTACTAAGGTTCTTGCTATAAAATATTCTAATGGCATCTTTTCAGTTAGAGAGGAAGGATATGTGGAAAATATAATGGTTACACATATTTTGCCATTCAGTGTTATCATCAGGGTCACCATATGACTAAATTAAAGTCTGTGGAATTAAAATTTTATCACATTTTCATAATTAAATGTCAAAAAAGCCGAAAAGCATTAGGTGCCCTATATATTCAACTGTGCAATGGATTGATTCAGATTCATGGTGCATCCAGGGATTGATTGAAGTGAGGGTTGAGAGGGTTGGTGCAAAAGCAATCCCAATCAAGAAATAATCATGAATTGGGGAATTCTGGCTTATTTTGCTGATATCATTATAGTAGTACGTTATATAGTCTAATATTCAAATATCTTATTGTTGACATATTCTATTATTGCTATTGTGTATTTTACTTTATAATAGACCTAGGTAAAGTTATATTGACATTAAATATTCACATTATAATATTATTAGCATTTCAGGGGTATAGAGTACTCTGTGTGCCTATTTTCCCCCTAGAATTGTTACTTTTACTATGAGACATAGTGTACTATGCCTTTACCAATATGACTTCCAGTTGGAAAATTTGGCAATACAAGTGTTGCATACTTGTATTCTAGCATGAAAAACTAGTGGTCATACTGGGTTGACACCCTTACCATGGACTACAACCTCGACAAGGTGGATGGGCTTGTGCTTTCTGCTAACCCCTAGAACTGTGCTGGGAGGAGCGATGATATTTGTTCCTGGTAGGATCTCACATGCCAATTAGGTTGAAGGGTAGGAGGCATATGAAATGTAGTCTGTGCATCTGCTCCTCATTCAGGTGGTTGCAAGGTCATCAGATCCCAGGAGGGTGGGAATTTGAATTATCGCCTCATGTTAAAAACACTATTGAGGAAGGCAATGGGTATCCACCTCAGTGAAATATCTCATACTACTTTTGATGGGAATAGAGTATGAGTCCTGGTGACTTTGGGATTTAGCTCGCTGGGCTTGTTGTACCTGACAGTGGGAGAGGCAACACTTCCACTGTCCTCATCTCATGAAACCCTATCAAAGTGAAATCCACAACAGCAGCAGGGATGGCAGCTGATTCAGTAAGAATATGAACTTGTAATGTTAGGATTACGTTGAGGATATGGAAGTTAAGAAATGTAAAGTAGAAGATGGAAAGAGGAAATGTAGATATTTCAACATATTATGTACGGTAGATCCTCAAAATAAAATATTATGATGCTTGAACAACTTAAATGTATAACAAATATAATAATGAGAAGAAAATTGTGGCTGAGAGTTACAAAATTCTAAATTTGATCCTTTTGATTGTGCATGTTTGAACCATGTAAAAAAATATAGACTTTGATTCGCTAGGCATTCTGTCTCAACACCACATTATAGGACGAGGCATTGTATTATATAGTTCAGGACATTGTACACAAATGGTAGGGGAGAGCACTTGTGTACAAGACATCTTGGTCAAAACAGTCAAAAGCCTGTTTCTTATAACCTGTAGAATTAGGCCTAATTAGGCTGCTGAAGTGGTGGAGGATGTTGTGATAATTGGCCTGGAGGTGAATGGTGAAGATGTTGAGCAGTTGGTGAATGACCAAAATCAACTGTCCACTTTGTAGCTAAGCAGATTTTCATAATAAGTAGTGGGAAGAGGTGCATGGGGAAGCTTTTAGAGGAACAGGGGGGAAACATCAGGGTAGCATCTGCAAGATGTACATCAAGAATCTGTTTGGGAATAGGACTGTGTCATAGAACCTTGAGAAGTGCCATCTCAGACTCATATAATATTTGAGAACATAGTGTCAATATCCTTGAAGAAAATGCAATGCAACATTATAAGAGCATTAAAATAATAGGCAAATGGCATATGGTAGGTTCTTCATCTTCAAGGAAAGATCAAGTGTTGGTAATATTGATGAACCACAACCCACAAGTAATTTATTCAATAGGGCAATAGAATCTTCAGAACTTCCTCTTTTTTCCTATAACACCACTGGATCATTACCAGTAAAGTAAAAGTGAGGGTTCACAATTTGTTCATCAAATTTTTATAATGGATAAGTTTTGGGGAACTAGTACAGGTTAATTCAATGCACATATTCCTGTATGGAATAAAACCTCATAGCTGAACAGGCTTCTGGAATGGATTGTGTGCCTCTTATGAGGATCAATGCTATTCAGTCGATCAATTAGGTATTATTAAAAAATAATTTTTATTTATTAGTCCCAGGTAATTCTTTCATATTGTTTCCATGTTTCTTTATGTTATATTTGTAGGTTGTTTCTATATGCCTGCACACAAATTAATATATTAGAAAATTACTAAGTGATATTTGAATTTGATGTGAAAATATACAAAACTAGAGGAATCTAACAGCGTATCAAAAATGGACTCTGTCTCAGGTGTTAAAATAAACCAAATCATATTTTCTATGAATTTATATGGATCATTATAACTTCTGTAAGAGAATTGACTCTCACAAGTTACCCTCCCATCAACACCTTGCCAATCTAAAACTGGGTGCACCATTGAATATTTGTGAAACTTCATTTATGGATTTATATAGGAAACTAATTGACTAGCCATTTTCAGTATGTTAGGGACTAGGGGCATATAAGGAGGTGTAGACTTCAGGAAAACAAAACCTATACTTATTCGCCTGAATGGCTGTCCTATGATTGATTATTTAATTTCTCTGTATCTAATTAGCACCTGTTGTATTAACACACGGAAGGCATGCGTAATAAGATTAGCATCTACTATTAACACTACTGGTTCACATTTATGTTAGAGTAACCATACTAAAAGTTTTGCTTTTTTAACATAAGACGGGTAGGTCGAATGTCTTGAAAAATGTTACTAATGCAATTTAATCTTGTTTTGTTTGGATGTTACCACAGAACAACGTATTAGTTAGATATCTTTATTGTGTATTTGTCTGTAACCCTTCAAACTTCGTTATGACTTATTAGAATCAACTGAGGGTTTCCAATAACGAGGCTTTGTAGTATCAATTACGATATTTTTAGTGACATTTTTGTTTTCGAATCCTTTCACTATCTGCACTATGAATCACTACAGACGTCTGTTGCTACGCGACGATGTTTTGGACTGTCATATTATTTATTGAACTTCTTTTGTTTCGAAAAAGCGTGGGTTTTGAAAGTCGTTGTGGATTTTGTGTTCTGGTGAGTAGTTATCTAAATTAATTACAGATCTTAGTATATATCGGCGTTAAAAATTGTGAAGTATCGCTTTGACGGTTGTGTTCATGTATTATGATTTCCGTGGTCTTAAATATCCTCATTTAAAAAAGTTTTCTAATTTTTTTCATTATTCCCATTTACCATACATTATATATGAGACTTTTAAATAACAAAGAGGATTAATTTTGTGTGTGTAAAATACGATAGCTTTTCATAAAAAACTGATTATGTTCCTAATAGGAATGTAAAACGATTATCACAGTAAACATTTGAACTCCTCCTTTTTCATAATTCAAAATAGAAAAAAGTGTGCTTTTTATCTAGGAACATTCTTTTTGTGTAGATTCGCGTGCCTAAAACGTAATTAGTTCCTCATAAGTACCCCAATTTCATTTGCAAGTAATTTCTCGTGATAATTGTCAATATAACTATCGTATCTCTGGTTACCCGAAAAATTAGGGATGTGAAAGTCCACTAATAGTTGAAGTCGTTGATGGTAGGAATTGAAATTATTTTTCTCATTATTTTGTAGATTATTGGGTGCATTCGGTATCAAAAGTGCCCCCCTAGGTCGGGATATATAGCCTGAAAGTCTCCATGCCTAGGCGTATGCTTGTTTCGTGTCTCTATAGAATGAACACCTGGGCCATGGCCACACAACTGGTTAGAAAATTTGCTTAGTTTTTTAACTGCTAAAATATCCTCTGCTGGGATTCTGTTTCATTTTCTATTAATTTCAACAATATATTAGGCTGAGGAAAAAGAAATCCATTATTTTTGCTTGAAATTCAAAACTTTATTTAAGATGTTTCGGATTGTCCGATTTGGGTCAAATTTGCACCGTTTTGTTGTATAATTTGTTGCCATTTGAAAGGTAGCTTCATAATGCGTCTCTCATAGAAGTCTTGGTCCTTATTGGTGAACAGCTCTAGTAATCTATTTTCACAATCTTCTCTTTATCGCAATTTTTTAACACTAAGGAAATTTTGCAATGCGATAAAAAGGTGGTAATCGCTTGATGCCAGGTTCGGACTATATGTTGGATGCATTAAAACCTCCTAACGATGCTCCCGGTGTTTCTGGCGAGTCACTACGGACGTGCGTGGCCTTGCGTTGCCATGATGAAACACAACAACTCTTCTGTTGGCAAACGCTGGCCATTTCTGGTGAATCGCTAGTTTCAAACGGTCCAGTTGTTGACAGTAGAGATCTTAATTTAGTGTTTGGCCATACGTAAGCAACTCACAATAAATGATTCCTTTGAAGTTCCAGAGTAGAACCACAGAACCAATACACAGTAGAACCTTCCTGGCCGTTAGTCCTGGTTTGGCCACCGTTTGAGCTACTTCACTACGCTTTGACCACGATCGTTTTCACACAATATTGTCATATGTGACCCATTTCTCATCCCCAGTCACCATCCGTTTAAGAAATGGGTGGAGTTCATTCCGTTTGGCCAAGGCTTCGCAGATGGAAATTCGATTCATCGTGTTTCTTTATGCTAATTGGTGTGGCACCCAAACATCGAGCCTCTTTTCTAATCCAGCTTTGCGCAAATGATTTTAAACTGTTTTATGGTCGATCTTTAGCTCTTAGGCGACTACTAAAATGCCGGTCAACTTCGATTATTTATGTGATTTTATGTGACGATGCGACGATGCACCTGTGCGAGGTGCATCTTTAACATCAAAAATGCCTGAACGGAATCGACGAAACCAAAATTGCACGTAATTGGCTGTAATAGCATCGGCACCATAAACAATTTCAGCGGCCTGGCTTGCATTTTCGCCTTTATCAAAGAAAAACTGTGAAATGTACCGACTTTTCTCTTTGTTGACTTCCATTGTTAACACCCTGTAACTCATTAACTAAATGTAACAAACGAAAAACTGCAAAAGTATTTTTTGTTGTCAAATATTACCTTGACAACGAGCATAAACTTGAAATTGTTTGATCGATACTTTTCGAGATATCGATCACTACAGCCAGCTACCAAGAAAATAATGGATTTCTTTTTTCCCTACCTAATAATACCCAATACCACAAAATGCTGGTTATATCTAGGTACTATATAATTTATTATGAATGTAACTTGCACCGAATACAGGCCTATTCAATTGTATTTAGCAAACTTAGGGACTTGCATATAAGGTGGCATAAGGTTTTGCAGAGACAACCATTGCGATCTACCTCGAATTTAATTCGCACATATTTTTGATAAAGTTTGTGTGAGATTTTTCGGTCAGTCCAGTAAGCGACATCACATATCTTTGGCATAGCAAAGGTTTGCCTTGAAACATCACATATATTTGAAGCCTGGACATAGAACTCTCGGTCCGTCTAGTCGAACTCTCCACTCGATAAGCTGCCATGGTTTAATTTGTTGAAATGCTTATCTTAAATTTTATGCCTCTTTTATTTATTAGATTACAATTTTTCGGGATTCGCTATGAACAATTATAAATATCACCCTGAATAAAAATGCCATTTTTGTAGTCAGGAATTATGTCTATTAGGCATGTCTAATATCACAATCAATTAAAATTGCAAAAATTGCTAAATTTGGAAGAGGTCTCTCCCGAAGTTGAATTCACTGGAAATTAGCTAAAACTTTTCCTTTTTTGAAATGTCTCTGGAAATTGAGCAATAGTTGTAGGCACATGGGTCTGTCTAAATAAAATGGATGGATATTGGAATTCTTGAGATGACGTCCCCAGAAAGAGGAGCGAAACGTCGAGTAATTAAAATGAAGTCATGTCTAAACTGTGACATGTATTAAATTTAGTGAATATTTAATTTTCATTTGTACTTATATGTGCCAATTCTCCGTTCGTCTAGGATGTGACAACTTTTGTTACGGCTATGAAACATTTGTCTATCCTAGCATATAAACAAAAAAATTCCGTTGATGGGAATGGAATTGAGGCTCGGCCTTCAATGCAATTTTTTTCCGGGGCGCACTTTGAATCGGTTTCGGCTGTTTTCCATCAACGTCATCGCCATTACCCTCGAAGGTACGTTTCAATACAAAGGCAGAATTATTTGACGAATCGACGTCTTCAGAATTTCCTTCCGTCCGAGGTGAGCGGGGTTTGAAGTATAGGGCGGCCGAGGAGGACGTGGGAGGATGTTGGCGGAGACCTATCCCGTAGGCAGAGGCTCTTTGAAGGAACCTCGCTGTCGTCTTAACGCGTCCCGGATCTTGATTACCACCCTGGTTTCGTCTCGGCCTACGAAATGAATCTCTTAATCGATCAAACTCTCGTCCGGATTGCATCTCCTCTACTTCCCTCACTCTCTTTCATCCTTGTCATCTTCCCTTCGCCTAATTCTCGTCACTCGGAAGATCATCTAAGTTTACGCGATATTGCTTCATTTCGAATTCGATGCTGGGTCGATATATCGTTTGAGTATGCCGCGATGTACGTACATTTGGGATATGCAATAATTCAGGTTCAATATCTATGCTCGTTGTAAAACCACTCTGGCAATTAGGATAAAGAGCGATTATATCAGATAAATCATTTTTATCGATATCCTTTCTCAAGAGGCAGTGGGTTTTGTAAAATGTACCGAGAAGTATAAGTCAATCATATTCATAACTTCAGTGATATGTAAGTACAGGCCACGTGATAGTCTTATGAATAGATTGTTGGGCTACTGGATGGGGAATTAAGAAGTTTCAATCACCGATAGGGATCGGGTTCTTACAGTGGGTAGTTTACTGAATTCTCACTCCGACGGGCCGGGTTCGAATCCCAGCGGTAAAAAGTTATTTCAGAAATGATCCTTAGCACTTGAGGTGGAGTTAGCCGTATGTGGGATGGGACAGTTGAACTGTGGAACACGTGACGCATTAAATTAAGAATAGACTATTGGTTATGGCTGGTTCATCTCAACCCTTACCTAATTCCCTGAAAATCCTTCCTGTACCAAATGACCCACCTATCCCTAATGGCGCAAATCATATCAGCTTTCGTTCGCCACCCTTAGTAAATACAGCTACTGTTCAAACCCGGTTGATACCTCTGGGCACTACCAACTTCAACCGAGTCGTGAGATTTTTCGAATACTATATCGTCCTGGAAAAACCCAGGCGGCACGTAGAAGGAACCTGGTACCTTTATCTTAATAATTTAATTTCCCATCATGAAGTGATTATTTTGAGGACAGCTCTACCCGCAAATGTCAAACCAAACTTAAGGTCAGTTGGTGTTGTATGGACACAACGTAACGGTGTTTATGCTACGCCGTCTTTTGGTATCAGTACTTTTACGATTTTTTATTAAAATACCACTGTCATGTTTCAATTAAAACATTGCGAAGCCTTAAGTTCAACTTTTTAAAATTTATCCTTACCACTTTCTCTGTCCTCTCCGTTATCCTCTTCCTTCGCCCCAGTCTCTCAAAATACTTCAGCGTTACCAAAACGAATTCGCGATAATGTCGTCGGATCAAGTGATGATGATTAGTTTTTATCTCTCCATTCTATTCCTACCCGGGGGAATAGGTCCTCACCTGCCCGTTCCCTTTTCGTTCCCGGCCCCCTACTTCATTCTCCTCAGCGTGCCGATGACAAGCCTCGAGGAGCGCCCACGCAGGTCCGTGGACTCACATCGTGTCCCGACTATTTATTTTGAGAGAGACCGAAACCTCCTCATTCAGCGAACGGTGAACCCTAAGACAAGCTTGGCACTAAATAAACATAACTGTCGATCGATTGGGTTGTAAACTCAAAAATATCCAACATGGACTCCTGATGCAATATTGTCCATAAGTGAAGCTTGGTCTCGTCCCTTCCCTATTCTCTACTGTTTAAATTTATCAAAATAGGCAGTTTGGTGATGTCTCTATCACGTCGAATTTTAGATATGGGCGATATTAACAAGTGAATGGCTTCAGGAAAAAATCTCCATAAGGGAGTGAGCATTTGATTTCCTAGCGAATGTTTAGAACCTGTCAGGTGAAAATTATGAAAAATCAAATTTTCTAGGGAACGGGTTGAAATTTTGATTTAGTAATTTAATTCATTAGTTTACATACACTGAATGAATTAAATTACTGTATACTTGTATATTCAATCCTTCATCATTATCATTAATAATTTTGAATTGTGAGAGAAATATTTTCCTAGTTGGATTAAACTGATGTAAATATATTTTTAAAATTTCGTATTTAGATTTTCATTCAATTTTGTAAATAGAATAAGTAGTTCATCTACCCAAAACAGCAAGTACAAATTCCATTTCTGCTTGTTACCAGGCTTTTTCTTCCTGGAACTTTCCTATTTATTTCCTCTATTTGACTACAGATAACACAGTTATTTCTTTTGGAATCTACTGTTTTTTTAAGCTCGATTGAAAATAATTATGTTGAATCAGCCGTTATCTCTAATAATATCCTGTCACCCTCCTTCCTAATATTCTGTGCAGTACTGTCTCTATCCATCTATAAAAATTCTTTTCTCCCTTGTGCACTACTCGCCCTAATCAGTTCAGTAATCCCATCTGCATTTTCACCATACCAAGCACAATTGCAACGTACTTAAACTTTCCCTTTTTTCAATTTGATATTTTTAACTTTTCGGGCCCAGAATCCTTTTTTTCATGTGATAACGGTCGTGTAGGCGATGTCCCCCCATCCATACTGAGCAAAATATGTAGAGAATAGGGTATTTACACTAAATTGCGTTTTAATGTGACATCATCTCTATAAATAGCCTGCCCACTCGGCCTAGTCACATTTTTGCCTACCAAATCAAGTAGAGGCACTCTGAAAAATTCCTTTCGTCTTGCTCCATCCTTAGATTTATTAGGAATTTTGGATCCTACTAAAAACGTTCATTATATCCCCCGCTAGTTTAGTTCCTGGGGCCCAAGCTCTTCCTCCACGTCATGTGTTTTAAAATATTTTTCAGGTTTCTTGTTGTAACTTATACTTCCTGCGGGATTATGTGAATATATTTAAATATGAAAATGCTCTTAGGAATACGAAATAGTTGACTTTGGGGAATTATGAGAGTCACTGGTATTATTGTTTGTCCTCTTGTTTCGATTATTTATTTTAACAGTTCCCGTTAAATCTGGCCTCAAAAGTCTACAAGGATGGTCCCAAAAGTAGTAGGACTGAGAAGTTTAAAAAAACATTATTACCAGAATTGATATATTCACTCAAAAGTCTTCGAAATAGCACCCTTGTGCGTTCATACACCGCTGCCAGCGTATTTTACACGCCTCGTACACCTTCTGGAAGGCGGTACCCAAAATGCCGCTAAGCTCCCTCGTCATGGCTTGTTGCAACACTTCCACCGAGCCGTGGTGACGTCCTTTCAGCACGAATATCAAACGGAGAAAGAGAAAGAAGTCTGGTGGGGGAACGTCAGGGCTGTAGGGTGGCTAAGGCAGGCCCTCACATGGTTGAGAAGCTCTTAGCAGATCCGCGTGCGAGTTTCCTTTCGTTCGTCCGAGAGCACTCGCGGCACCATCTTCGCGCACACCTTTCTCAAGCCCATGCTTTCGGTCCCTATTCAATATACATCACTTTTAGGAATGCCAAGTTCATCAGAAACCATGCGAACCCTTAATATGCGATCCCTGTTCAACAAAACCTTCACTCTTGCAAGATTTTTGACACTTTTTCAGGTCGAAGGGCGCCATAAACATTCTAAAACGTTCTAAATGATGTCCTCAACATTTCTACCTTCCCGGAACAACTTGTGCCACTCAAAAACACCTGATCTATCCATGGCGGTATCATCATGAGCTGCCTTGAGCATGTCATGAGTTTCTTTCCTGGTTTTGCCCAGTTTATCACAAAGTTTGATGGCGTAGCGCTGTTCCAATAACCGGTTCATGACGAAGCGTAACGAGGTCACGTTGTAGAGGTTTTTCAAACGAACGATCCGCATTCCGCAAAGGCTTGGAGCCAACTGCCACCGACCTCCATCCATTTCTGTGAATCCCCTCCCTCGAACCCAGCCAGAGAAACCGCCGCCGTCCGTCCGTTCATCCAAGAAAAAATAAGTCATATTATTTTTGGGACTGACCTAATAAGATGACAGCGCACATTATTATTCAATACATGAAAAAATTGTCGGTCTATGTAAGTGAATATTTTCATTTCAGGTTGCTCCCAATGTCACCCGTTGCAAGTACGAGTTTTCTTGTTCATTCTGTCATAATAGAGTGCAACCTCTGTATAGAAGTATTTTTCAACGACTTCATACTCGCACTATCTCATTCTCGTGAAAAAATCATCTATTTGGAAGTTCATAGTGCATAAATCATTCCGCAGGTTGTGCGGCACTACCTGTGAGAGTGAGACCTTCTTAGGGAGATTTATTCGATTTTTCGAGCACCTTTTGCTGATGGAAGTAAAAAATACGGCATGAGTGGTTATGCTCACGTAAAAATTACCGTTTGACAAGTTCATAAATTAACGAAAATTCCATATTATCATTAGATAAAATAGTTAGAATATTTCAAGGGATATTGCTCCACACGTTGAAGTTCAATGCGGAACTTTGGGACAATGTGTTGAGAGTATAATTTAATTATTGGAATATTCCGCCCCTGCACATTAATTATGTGTATTGAAGACCACTTTTATTAAAGACTTCTAAGAAAGGACCGATTGGATCAAGAAACAAGAGAAAATCTATCAATACCGTTGTTTAGTAATCAAATCCCATATCAGAAATATCTACCCAAGGTGAGGTCGGACATCTAAAGACGCCATTTTGTCAAAGCTGCTTCAAAACATTTGCCAGTAGGCAGCGATTAAATGCCTCGAAAGAGATCCGATTACGCAGAGAATAATTCAAAGGATGGGTCAAAGATCAGTCTGAGAACTGTCACACCTTAAACTACAGCATGAGTTGTAGTTTCTTTCTCCGTGCTTGAATGCAGTAAATTTTGGAAATTTCTTTCATACCATTATTTACATAGTTTACTGGATGTTTTTCCCCCCTGCTGATATATAATCCAAAGTTTGGCAGGAAAAATTGGCGTGCTTGCGGAAGCACACAGGGCGTGGCTTTAATGCGATCTGCAGCGGAGCGGCTTCTTGCCCGCTCGCTTTGTACCGTAAGTGTGTGAATACCTCAACGAGGAATTTCTATTGATGTGTCCTGGTCGGCGAGGGTTGGTTGCGTGGCTTCCTAGATTACTTCACTTGAATCATTTGGTAGGTTTTTTTTCTTTTTTGACTGCACATTTTATTTTTTGAAACACCAGTTGATTCCGTGGGAAATGTGGTGGAAGGAATCCACACTGCTGCTGATCGTGTTTATTCCACACCTTGAAGGTTGATGAATTTTCGCCAATCGCTCCTTCGTCCCTGGAAACCGTATTAAAGTAGAAAAAAAGATACTTAAAGCCTTTTACATGATGTATGAAAAGGGGTCAAAGTAATTAAATTTTCTTCGACTCTTTCCCTACGTCATCTTATATCCAGGGGAGGCTGAAGAAACTGTCTCCCTAAGGGCACTTTATGGTGTAACTGTGGCTCCCTTAGGTGATCTTGGGAAGTTGCGTCAAGCACTGCGTCTAATCAAGACCGTTCAACATCTATAGAATTTTAAAATTTTCTGCTCAATTCAGAATTAAATTGTATAATACAACAAGCGTAATAGATTATGGGACTTGCTTGCCACAAACGACGAGCCAAGCCGAGCCATAAAATTTTCATGTGTATAAGTACATGTAGTTTATTAATTTTCTATGAAAACTTGACATTAACATCTTAAATTAAAAATCGATTTAAATAATCAGTGCTCATTGAAAATTGTTACTTTTTGAAGTCAAGATATTCAGTTGTAAATGAAACTCCTCTTTAACGCCGCACCCATAAAAAATGCCAATCAGAAAATCGTGAGTATTGGTGCAGACTTGTTTTTATTTATAATTTTTTAAACTTTTAATCAAGCATTAGAAAGGAATTTCTCGCCAACATATTGAGAAGAATAAAAATCATTGATATTTGGTGTAT
The DNA here is from genome assembly GCA_037158775.1 of Hetaerina titia. Taxonomy (NCBI): domain Eukaryota; kingdom Metazoa; phylum Arthropoda; class Insecta; order Odonata; family Calopterygidae; genus Hetaerina; species Hetaerina titia. Next base: position 40,847,137 of record CM073776.1, on the reverse strand, counting down.
ATAAGTTTGAGGTAAAAGAACAAGTTGCCTGATGGAAAATTATTGCAAGAAAATTATCCATTATCACCTTTTGTAAATGCATTAACAAACGGGCATGTACTCATGGCCTACATGTTAATTAACTGTACATACAATGATTTAATTTTTATAATAAACAGTAATTTATGTGTACAGCTATTTCTTTAAAGAGTAGTTCTTTGAACTTGAGTCCGGTTCCACTTGCGTTTTACCGGTCGACAATCACTCGATCAAAAATAAATTCTTGACGGTCGTCACCTCTCACGTTCATTTAACCAACAAGTTTTGCGGATGGTTCTGGAATTGGTGGTACAAAATTATTAGTTAAAACAAGAAATGATGGCGTGATCATTGGTGGAACTGTTTGATCTGAATGTGAATTTGTTCCACGGAAATTTTAATTATAATTAGTCCTTTCATTTTTCCTCTATATTTAGGAGCCGTTGGGGGATAGGCAAGTGAGTTAGATTGTAACTAATCACAAGGTCGTAGTCCTAATTCGTAATTAATGTTTGTTAACACTCAACTAAACTCGAATCAGGCGATTTTCTGGATATCAGAACTTTTACCGGAAACTAAATGGCGCACAGGGAAAGAAACTAGTCCTCCATTGTTCATGAACTTCATGTACAGAATGGTTTTGTACCAGACGAGCTCTACTCTCACTTTTCGAGCAGACCGAATTGAAGTTCGGTTTTAATAGGTTAAGATTGGTCGGTTCGATTATGAATTATGGAAGCTTCAAGAGTATAAACTGCTGCTAATTTTCCAGAATTATTAATGGAACTAGGCTGGGACGTCTTTTCTATGAGCAAAATAGAAACCTTGAATTAAATTAAGGAGAGAGAAGGTATTTCGGAGCGCACAATCATACGTTTATCGAGGCACTGACTGGTAAATTGAATTCCATTTCGTACTTATTTGCGGTTTAAGGGCGAGAAGTTAGGCGGGTGTGGATGGGGATGCGTTCCGTGTAAGGGAATGTAGGGGAGGGGTGGGTGGAAAGGGCAACGGTGGTTTATCCGCACGCGCCTCCTCTTTCCAGCTCTTCATCCCTCCTCCCTTCCTTTCCCCGCTCCTCCTCCACCTTCGCCCATTCCACCCCCTTGATTGGGGTCGGCGCGTGTTAGGCGGTCTTCGGGGCTCTGGGCGGAGGGTCGGGTGGAGAGGGGAGTTGGGAATGGCGGTGAGGGCGGGAATTATATAAAAGTCCCGGAAGGGAGGGATAGCAGACCCTTCCATTCCTTTCTCCTCTCTCCCTCGATCTCTCTCTCTTTCTCGCTCCCTCTCATCTCTCCTTCCCTCCGAAAACTCCCCTTCTCTCCGGCTTAAGCCGCGGGGGCGACGGGATGAACCCTTGGCGATCCCCGGCGATTGATCCGAAACTTCAGACGCAAACCAGCGCACGTGGGGACGCCGGTCTCATGGCAGAAGGGAAAGGACGAAATGGATCCGTTGAGAGATATACATGTACTCTTGGTCATAAGAGTGTAAGATTCCGTTCATTCAAGAACGAATCTTCGTTGAATGGACATCATCTATACGTTACGACAACATTCTACGTAGTCACTCCTTTTACTTGAGTGGTCAACAAAACGGGTCTGACGAAATGAACAGCTCGCGATGAGGAGAGAGTGACTCGAAGGGATCGGATCGGTGTGATGGCGGATTGTCCATCCACGAGTAGACCGCGGAGCAATATTTTCTTCGTCCACTCTAATGCTAAATGCTTCCTGTCCTCTGCTCACTACTTAATTTTGCTTCAAACCTGTTGTAACTTCGTAGCCGTAGCCTCGATTTGACTTGCCTTTGGATTACCTTTTCTCTACTAGTACATTTCAAAGATATTATCTAACTTTCAACCAAAGTTTCAATAACTTAAACTCATGTTTGAAAAAGAGGAAGCGGCAAAACCAGGTTGCTGTCGCAGTGAATCATTTCCATAGGGTCCCTAAGGTTTTTATTTCATACTCCACTTATTTCTGTTGTCACAGGAAATCAGTAAGTTACAGGTCACAGGTTTGTTCATTCGAGATAGCGCTTAAACATTGTGATAGTCGTTTATCGATTTGATGGTAATTAAACCGGCATAACGCCTGAATGTATACTCACGCTAGTCATACTTGTTTGTAAGGATGCATACACTTCACGGCGTCAAGCATATATGGCCTCGCTTTTGGAGCACAAACGCTTGGTATACGAGGATTTGGAAGTGGTGTTCTGGCTAAGTGACTGGATGTAAATATTGTTGAATTATAGTATATTACCAATTTATATGAACAAAAGATACCCTAGTGATAAAAATTTATCAAACGCGCTTCTTCCAAAAGACTAAATGTGAACATGTATTATCCACAAGCAATGGTTGGCAAGATCTACGTGTGTCTACGAATAGATCAATGGAAAATTGCCTTAGAAACAGACACGTTTATCTTTGGACTTCTAAAAATAAGAGGGTCTGGGTTTTCTTACACTAGATTATCGGATGTTTTGTAAGTTTGTAGTGCTACATTTTATATTCCTTTCTCAAGTGTTTTCAGTCCGTCTTTTTCATGTGCTTTCTTGCCTATTGTAAATTTTGCACCGCTGTTAAATATCTATTTAATGCTATTATATAGAATTAACGCTAAAATGTAAGTTGGGAAGGCTTCGCACTGTTTAGGAGTCTCTCTTTGAAGAATTCTCCATTATATCATGCATTGTACATAAATGATTTTTCTCTTTCTCTCTTGTTCATAGTTCATAAATGAATCTCATCTTATTAGAAATGAGAAAGATTTTATTGTTTAATGTCATTCTTATCCATAAAGTTGCAAAGAGTTTTGTACAAATACTTAAAAAAAGCAAAAATGTATGTGTTCGCGTAACTAACTGGGTATTTTTATTATCTTTGGAATTCAATTCGCCATGAAAATACATAGATCATCCTTTTGATAATAGCGAGATATCATAGGATAAAAATAAGGAGCGATATTTTTCATTATTAATATTATTTAACTTCAGTCATTTCTTTGAAAATTTTGTTCAATTAAATACTATGTATTCGGTTGTAATATTTCTGTTTTGTACCTTACTGCTCATTAGATAGAAAATCTGACATCCTTCTAATTTGTTATTATTACAACATGTTCTATACTAAATATCACATAAAAATATGATTGGTGCATGTAGATTATATTCAATTGACATATTTTTATTAACCTCCGTATGTGTTTTGACCTGAAAGAGTTGGAAGATCTTACTTACTTTAGATTAAAACATTAAGTGGAATTAAAAATCCGCAATTTTACGTTATTGGTAAGGAACCTAATGATGCGTTTATGAAACCGAATGAGTAATATGCAGGGTATTGATTAGGTCGAAGAAAAAAATGCACGGGTTTTACTTTTTGCTCACTTTAACTCATTAATTAATAAATGTGAGTTCGATTAACTGAAACCTAAGTTTTCCTTGACCTACTTAAGCTCTAGTCTCTTTGCTCTAGATCTAAATCTAAAACTCTTTGCGTTAAAAAAATTGTTTCAGTGTCACTACTTTCGAGCGTAAATAAATGCTCTTCCGCCAATGACGACAGGGAATGTTTTTGTTTATGCCCATTTGAAGCGAGAAGGACGGACGGCATCTCCTCTTCCTCTCCAGATCCTTCCCGGGTGAACTTCCTCCCACCCAAGTGTCATCTTCTCCACATCTCTCACGGAACCCATTTTCTTCCTTATTTACGGCGTCTTATTTCTCCTCTCCCTTTCTGGAGTCGCAGGCGCCATTTGCCAAGTCCAACCCTTCACCAATTCCATTGCCATGCCTCCAGACTCTCTGCCACTCCTCCAACACTTTCCAATCTCTCTATACTTCCTCTCTAAACAACACGGGGCTCGGAATTTTTCCTCGAAAACCTCCGACATTCATTGTCACCCCGGAGTTTTTCCTGTTACCACCGAAAACTCTTCCCGTCATCGGCTCCCTCAAGTGCTGCCAACTTTTCTGGGTGTTTTTTGCACAGTTTTGCATTCTTTCGCATTAATTATCCTACTGCAGATTTTTGAATCGCCGTTTCTTGCGCTGCTAAAAGTTTGTCAGTTATCGCCTGAGTTGTAATCCGGTTGACAAAATTTATTGGTTGGTGGTAATTCAAGGTTGATTAATTATTTATTAAATTTTCAAGCTTAAGTACAATTATTAATAAAAGTGATATTTAATATGGATTTAGTTTTAGGCTCTTAGAGATCATTTTAGAATATTCCAGTGATAATTTACTTTTAATGAAATTTATAATGCTGCTATTTTAATACCTTGTGTACATATATGTACTTTTGTTAGATACTGTGCCTCATAGTTTAGTCAGCGTATGTAGGACATGGTTTACATCGTTTGATTTGTATGATTGAGGAAACCTGATGGTTATAATAGCGACTGAATCAAGATTATTATGTTTATTCAAGACAATTATATTATTTAGTAGAAGAGTGAAATGTAAAAATCGTTAGGTGGTGACGGTTAGAAAATGACTGAATATTTCCACTATTTCATTTCATGGAGGACTTTTTTTCATGTTTCCATAATTTATTTATCAATGGTTTATTGCTGGTGCTACGATTCTCTGTTTATCTGCCCTTTTGAACTGGGGACAGTAATGGTATCTAATTAGATACCAATCCCTTTATCATATCAAAGGTTGTGTAATTTTAATTTCATTTGTTGTTTCTGCATTGTTCCACTAGCGTTCCATCGGGTTGGTCGGATTTTTTCGTCTTTCCACACGGCTGTCACCAAATGCATCGCTGGAGAAATACATTGAAGTAAGTGTAAAAAATTAGTATCACTTGGCTAATTTCGCCACATAATTTTATTCTTAGTTTTAGATATTACTAAAATTGTACGTATGCTTACAATTTTAAATTTTACTCTTCAGACATAAAAGTGTGGTATTCTGTTTTATAATGCAATTCCTCATTGTTTCATGTAACATAAAAAGTTTTATTAAAATTACGGGTGTTAAGCTTAGTTTTACGTCTTTGCTTGACTTTGTATGAATTTTTTTCACCGCAACTACAAAATTTTGACTTGTGATTTGTTTCGATCGACGAAACGGTTTGAGAATGCAAAGTGTTCAATGAATCGTATTGTAAATATTAATTCTATTCTGATCATCTTAATTTCAACGATTCGCACTTCTCATCTTCTTTTATTCCTATTTTTATAGTATCATACTACCGTATCTTTATACTTTTAGATCACTTTTCTCCCACAGATTTGTGATAGGTACATATCCGTGTATTTAATTATTGACTACGATATGACCTTTTCAATTAATGTCACATTTTTAAACTACAGAGGGTTGATAATAGCATTTTTGGTATAAAGTTCGTCTTTTCAACATTTCACCAAAATATTTCATTTATATGTATTAATTGAAACACAGGCATCATAAAAAATTCGGTGTTAGCAAAAAATTGCATGTAAAGTAATTCCTAAGGCCGTAACCACAGTAGTCAACCTGAAGACTAAATTTTATAGGTGAAGGTGAAGCTCATTTCGAGTCAGATATTTGGCACATAGGAACACAAATTCAAGGCATGGATTCCAATTCTTATTATACGTGTGAGACCTGCAATTTTTCAACGAAGTTTTAGTGTTCAGAAAATTGCAAGGTTTGAATTTTAGATGGAGTCGAACAATAGTATGAACCGACATTTACATCCAGGTTTAAGTGCCCTTCGACAGAATTTTAATATGCCGGCATATTACTCACAAAGGATTGGAAAGTAGTGATACAATATTGATTATTACATATAAATATTAGAATGATTTCCCAAATGTAGCTGAGCACTTGATCATCACATTTTTGGCAAGTTCCAATCGGCTGAATGAAATGAATTCTCGCAAGGGGTGAAGTACTGGCACTTTGAATGGAAAGGAAATATTAATTTGACTCCCCGAATATTACGGGAAATCAATCAAGAAGGCGGTGTTGCTCAAATCAGGTGTTACTTAGGCGCAGGAATTCGAGTCGTTCAGTTGAAAACAAGATGTTTCCGTGCGGAATCATCGCGAAATAATTCACCGCGAAGCGCACGAAATGAAATTTATTCCTGCTCTCTGATTCCCGACGAACTCCTCCCACATTCTATATCATCATCATCATCGTTTCCCCTTCCCTCAAGTCTCACGGACTCATACTCCCGCGTTCCCATCATCCCCACACTCGCCTGCCCACCCTCAACACTCCCCACCCTCCTCGCCCCCCGTATCTTAAATCGATGCCCCTGTTGTGAGGAGGAATTGAAGGAAGGCTCGGAGAGTGTGAGAGATGCTGCCGGGAACGCGGGGAGTGACGGGAGAAGAGGGCGAGAGAGAGAGGGAAAGACGGAGGTCCTTGGGAATAGGGGGAAGGATAGGGTGCGGGGGAGGGGGGGAGAGGGCAGAGGAAGGAACAGGGTCGACCGAGGGAGGATCCGGGAGTGCCGAGAAGCCAAGTGGGATTTGGGATGGCGCTTTCTTTTTTTATTCCTCCCTTTTTCCTTTCCTCCCCCCCCACCCCTTCCTCATCCTTTTTATTATTTTTTTCTTTGGGTCCTCCCAGAGGAGGAAGAAGAGGGAGGTTGGGGGTAAGTCGGAGGGAATGCCGGGAAACGTTCCGGGTCCGAGGGAGGAAAGGGAAGGAAGCGGGGTGTGGGCGTGGGGGGGTGGGGGAGAATGTGGAGTGGGGGTGGAATAGCGAGGGGTTTACGGCACCGTGGGAAGGAGAGAAAGAAAAATAAAAGAAAAAAAAAGGGAGAGAGAGAGAGAAACGGGGAGAAAAAAAGTAGAAATGGCGGTTAAGTGCGGACGCCCAAGAGAGAGAGAGAAAAGGAAAGAGAGAGAGAGAGGGAAGCTCGCTATGGTTTCGGAGGGCACCCGGAGGCGAGCGGTGCTGCCCCACCGCGGTGGGAGAGGGGAACTGATGCGAGCGTACGAGAATGGGTATGTGTGTTTGGGAATGGATGCGATGGAGTGGGCATCCACTGGGGGGATGTGTGGGAGTGGGAAAGAGTCGGTTTTATTTTATTTTTTTTTGAAGGAGAGGAGGACTGTGGAGGGAGGTGGGTCGAACGGGGGTCGCGATCCCCTTCCTTCCCCCCCCTCCATGCCGGCGACACCAGACGACGGAGCCGACTGAGCTGATGCTCTTCGCCCTAACCCATCCCACTTCCCTACCCTCACCCTCCCCTCTCCCACCGGCGACTCATCTCTCTTCCTCTTTCCCTGTGGATCGTCTCTGGAGTCGGCCACACTTCTCTCTCTCTTCCTCCCTCCTTACCTCTTTCTCGTTTCTTCCTCTCACGCCGAAGGAAGCCTTCCCACTCCTCTTCACTCGTCCTCTCTCTCTTTTCCACCCACGCCCCAAATACTTCTCCGTTTCCCTTTGCAACTTTTCCTTCTACGTCCCTTCAATTTTACAAGTACTGAGTATTCTAAACGGGCGGAAAAACGGGTATCAGGTTACTGCGGCGAGCCGTGCATATGACGATTGGCTTTCGGCATCAAGGATTTGGAATTGAGCACCTGCATGAATAGAGAATGTTGCTGATATTTCACTGGAGCGCTTAATTGATTCTTAACGGTGTGGAATTTTCGTCTAAACGAATTAGAATATTTTTTTGGTGACTTATCGTATAATTATTGAGCTGCGAAAGAAATGTTGGCAAGAGAGCTTAGTAATTCATTTGAGGTGTCATGTCATGCTGATTTTAATCAATGATGGGGAAGATGTATATTTGTGCGTTTTATTTTAAAAGCTAACCCCGGGTTATAAATTCCTAAGACAGGGTGAAAAAATAAAATTCAGTAATAATGTATTGACATTCTGTAATTAATATTGTATATCATACTATATATGATATTGATATAATATATATGATATATAATATGATATATGATATATATGATATATAATATATATGATATTGATTACAGAATTAACGTAAAATTGAAAACGAAAGGTGGAAATCATGTGTTCATTCACTTTCCATATCAATTTTTCATATCATTCTAAATTTGGAAAATCTAATTTAAAGGATATTTATATGTTTTACTTGAAATTGAAATATCAAATTTCACCATTTAGTAATCTGTTTTCAGTCAATTGTCCTCTCTCCCTCTCCCCACTGAGCTATCAAAGTTGTATACAAGGACTTCAATCTATTCTGGTGTTATAATATTTTTTCTTAATTATTTGGAAACTCAAAGTATTTATTTTTCAAATCATTCCACGTAGCGCCAACTTTTCATCAACTGCTTATCGGGCATTTTTCTTGTTTTTCTTTAGAAGAAATGGTACTTGTTGCTTTCTGCTAATCTTCCCTTAAACTTAAAGTCTTCGTGAGGATTAAAATCTTGCAATTTTATTCCGTTTTTAACGTTTTATTCCTTATCACAAGATTTTGTTGCATTTTTGTGAAATTTTTTTATACAAATCTGGTCAAACTTAAATATTACTATCTTATGAAAAGTAATTTTATTTTCCATACTGGAAAGAAAGACTTGTACTTTTCCACAGATTTTATTATATGGTACAACGCGTTTCACCGACTTGCGCCATCATCAGGTACCTGATGATGCCGCAAGTCGGTGAAACGCGTTGTACCATATAATAAAATCTGTGGAAAAGTACAAGTCTTTCTTTTTAGTCTGGATATTTAATACTTCCACGAAGTGAAGCCTGAAACAATAGAATATAATTTTATTTTATCAAAAAACAAATACAATTCAGAGTATAATTTTAAATTTCATTGATTTGAGTAAATATTGCTAAAATAGAAAAAAATTATCTCTATAAAACCAGAAAAACTTATCGAAACATTGTTAACAAGGTTACTAAGATTCCAACACCAATATGATTTCTATGAGAGTTTGGAGTACAATAGTCATTTGGATCGGAAAGATATCTTTTAAATTGAGTTCGAACAATTTTACCTTTGATAGTACCCCATCGTTGTGTAATTTTAAGCTTCAAGTAAGATTTTGACCTTAAATCATATCAATATACATAATAATAATTATTTGAAGTACTTGAGAATTGTATTCGTAAGTGATGAATTCTTCGCCAGTTTGTGCACTCAAAATTAGTATTCAACCCTCTTAAATGTTTTCTGGTGAAACGGGAAAAAAGGTTTCTGTATCTACACTGGTTTACACTGCTCTAATACAGCTTGACGTCCCTCGACTAAGATTTGATTTAAGCAAGACAACAATTTAATCTTCAATGAAATTGGTTGTACTCAATCGTGTTTTATTTTTTTGGTTCCAGATAATAGGTGTAAAAGTTCCTCTGTGACGCTTGTTTCTTTGACGTTAAAACCAGTACTATGTCACTTTTTGCTTAAAAAAATTGTTTTTTCATTTACCTTCATATTAATTTATTATTTTTAAGAAAATTACAATATTATGTGTTGAAAATTACGATTAGTCTCACAAATAAAAGAACCTGAAGTAATTTTAGTGTTTGTAAAAATGAGATCAAATAACTTTAAAGAGAGTAAGTTGTAGGAATTAGGAACAGAGTTATGAATAGTTATTTATAGTTTATTTTCAACAGTTGAAGAATTTTTATGATAATCCATTATAATCGGATCGAGGGTTTGTGTTACTCGTTCATCTTAAAAAATATTTATATATTACATATCAGTCACTGCACTTATATGAGAATAAAATTCCTTCTTGGTAAAATATCCTCATTAGTGTTATTCCAATTGGTCTACGTCAGGGAATTTGGCGAAGATTTCAGACCTGGTAAACTACGGTGGCTGTTAAGTCACCAAATCGTCCCTAAATACTTGCTCCTATTAGTCTTTCAGCTTCAAAGCATATGAAATATCCTTATGCTTGAAGGTGACAACTATCTACAACTTGAGGTTATAAATGGGCTGGTATTTTAAACAGCCAATACACTTTCTTTCCGATTTTTAAACTGAGATTTAACAATTTTCAGGCATTAACGTAAAATATCTTTCATTCAGATTTTATTTGGTAACTGCTGTGACAGTGTCGCAGCTCCAGCAAAGTTATAAAGCTGAAATTTAAAGGTGTAAAAGTCATTCAACTTGACCGGGATGAAGTTCTATTACGGTCAAGATGAATGATTTTTACCCATGTGAGTTGTTTTATTATAATGCGTGTTAGCGGATGGCTGCGTTAAAATTTACTGTTGTGGCATTCTCGCATTTTCCTAGAATTTGTTCCTAGGAAGATTATTATTGGCGACAGCGTGGACAACTCTTGATTTAATGACTCAAATATAGTTCAATGTATTTTCCAAATTTAGAATTGATTTCCCTGGAAAATCACAGTCTTCCTTCCACAGTAGAGTTCGGGCGCTTAATATTTTGAATTCAGTGCTGTTTAATCCTCAGGCTTATAGTGAATCTGGAATTCTTTATTTCATAATTCTTGGCTCTTTTTTTTAAAAAAGAAACAATGGACATTCGTGTCATGGTATTTTTCATTATTCTCTTATCGGCGATGATCTTTCTCAGGGTTATGAAATGATTAATAATTTACTTCGCGAAAATCCTCAATGTATGCTTAACATTATATTTATGGAAGGGAAAAATGATAGCGTTTGCCCTAAAAATAATTAAATGCCATAAAAGATATTTCCTGGAATAAATTCGAAGAATATAATGGCTTTTTTTCCAAGGATAATTCATGAAAATTAAACAGAAAGGTATGTATAATTATACAAAATGTTACTTATCCTTTTCTTGACTCACTTTTATAATAATTTCCTTATTGGCAATCGTTTGTTTTGTTTCCTTTTAAATGCCCTAATTTTATTTTCAAATGCCCTTAGTTTACATGAATGCTCTTGTTATACTTTACACCAACAACTGTTTTTCTCTGAAATACATTTTCCTGCACCTTATTTTTTAGAAACTTCTGGTATAGGTTAGATTTGACAATCCATGCTGTTAGCAGGTGCAGTATTAAGGCTCCCATTAATCCTGCCTTCACGTTGCACTTTGATCACCTCATTTTGACTCGTCTATTGAGTGTTCTTTGTATATTTTTCTCCTCCCTCCACTCATTATACTCTCTTAGTTAAAAATTTAATGGTGAATAGAGCTATTTTCCAGTTTTCGACCTAAAGTGAGTACTTTAGCTTGTGTACCATCATTTTTACGGTTTTCAAAATTTGTGGACATAAGAAACTGTGTTATAGAAGGGAAATACATGAAGAACTTTCGCTGTTAACAAAACCACTTGAAAATCAAAATTTTAAAACTAGCCTCAAATTTCGAATACAATCACTTTTGAGTAAGATATTTTTTACCGAAGTTACGATATTGTAAATTTTAGATACGATTATGACCAGAAAATTTGTTTAAATGATTAAAAAATTTAACGCATGGGTTTAATGATTGAAGAAGTATTAATAAAGAAGATATATTAATGTACAAATAACCTGAAAATATATTTTTATTGGTACACTATGCTTCATGAAGCGGATGCTCGTCAATTGAAGGAAATAGATTACATTCAAAGTAAGATCAACTTGGTGCTGGTGTTATATTTGACCTTAAAATTTGGAGATCGGTGTAAAATGTCTGTCGTATATAATGGATACTCTAACGGTAAATCTCTACCCATTCATGTGGATATAGTGACCAATTCAAAATGTAACTAAGGCACGTAATTAGTGACTGATGTTTAAACGTCCATTCCACTCTCACCAAAATTGCAGGTTGCAGCTCTTTATGCAGATATACCTACATGATTTAATGCGTTAGTAGTATTGTAAGGATACTTGGAAAGGCGGAAGAGAACATACGTAGAAAAGAGGGCAAAGGAAAAGGTGAGCGACCGAATCTGAAGCTCCGGGCAGAAAGTGAGTGGTGATTAAAATTTGAAGGGCCAAGTGACTTATTGAAGAGGACGTCGTCTTCATATTCCTCTTCTTCCCATTCCTTCTCGCGTTCCCCCTCCTCACACAACTCCTCCTCGGCAAATCCAGGAGCCACGCTATCAACCCCAAGCCCTCGACCTCCACCCTCTCTTCCCTTCACCTCTCCTCCACTCTTACCCTTGACCCCTCGCACCCCTCCACCCACTTCCAGGTTTCCCGTGGCGCGGAATGGAATTGGTTTGTTAAAGCGGGCCCATTTTGCATGTATATAACCAATAGCACGAATCGATAGCCCTTGATTGATAAAGTTTCGGAGAATCGGGTAAGGGAGTGGATAGGAGGGGTGGAATCGGGGATGAGGGAGTCGAGGGGGGAGGTTGTGGGATGAGGTTGGGATGTGGAGTTGGGGGAGAGGTTGAAGTAGGATAGAGGAAGACCTGGAGTTTTTCGGGGGCGTGCTGTACGTGGGGGATGGGCTCAAAAGGGGTACTGTGGTGGATTTATACTGGGGTGGTGTGGGGAGAAAGGGGTTGGGTGGCTAAAGAAGCGTACACACGAGCCTACTCAACCGTTGATCCTCGGCTGGTGTCACAGGAGAGTATGGGGTGGTTTGGGGGGGGGGTGCAGGGGAAGTGAGAAGAGGACACCGGAGGATCTGGAGAGGTGGAGGATTCTCTGATAAAGTAAGGCGGGTCGGGGGTTGGTCGGGCGAGGAGGGACGAATAAATCGCTCAAGAACGAGGTATCGGAAGGGATAGGAGGGGGTCGGGAGATAAGGCGAGATGGATAGGGATCCCAATTGCATACGTAATTGAAGTAACTGGTCTTCCGATTTCCGGAAGCGACTTCTTCTCCTTCCCTTTCCTTCCCCCTCCTCTTTCCAACATTCCTCTTTCGTCTTTCTCGAATTTTTTCTCTCTCTCTCGTAGCGACCAATAAAAAAATATGGTTCTGTTCTGGCTATACCTGTATTTTTTTGGTTTCCAGGTTTGAGGTAGGCGGCAGGTGTGTAAAAAATTGTCGGCATGTCGGACCGAAGCAGGTCACCTCCCGGGCGCCCTATCAAGTGTGGCGAGCCCAGCGGGCCGGATAAATTCTCAGAAATTCTCACGATCTGGCATGGACAATGTCGTGGGTTGGCTCTGGCCCCGATAGTGGTGAGTGCCGCAGGAAAAATGCGCTAAAGCCTTTTTGTGCTTGGTAAATTTGTGTGTGGTGCCTTTTAATGTGTTGCGGAATTAATTACATGCATGCACTATAACATTTCAAGTGCCTAACTGGTCAGTTCTACCTAGGCTTATAAACATACGCATTCTATATCTGTATGTAGGAACTAAACTGCGGTATCTCTCGCAGTTTGTTGGGACTATATATACAGTATATATATACAGTATATTAGTAACTGGGAAAATATGAGGTTAATGAATACGCGGGAGGTGCAACAAATTGTGTAGAATACTGTTAATTTTTCTCGCACAATTTTTATGTAATTATAAAATTTTGAAATAGTGCTAGAAGTCTAATCAATGAATTTTGATAAAAATATTTTAGATGACACTTAAAACAAGAAAAGAATAAATATATTAGCTGGGAGGAATGAGGCGAAGCCGGAAGTAAGTATATGGAGTTAAAAAATGGCTTATTGTGATGAAGGTTTTGAAATATTTGTTTATTGTCATGATAGAATTTGATATTAATTCAAGGTAGAACAAAATTATTAACTAAGATATGATAATACGTTGTTCGTTATCATAAAAACTGCATGTTATATATTTTAGGTATAATTCGTAATAATAATCCTTGCATAACAATTTTATAATTTTCTTAATGCTTATCATCGTATAATATTTCCAAGATTGTGAAGTTATTGGAGGTACCTGATTAATAGTCACTAATATGCTTTTGAATAAACATTATTATTTGATGCAACCCGTTCGAATGATTTTTAAACAGATTTTAAAAATATTATGTCGCGGTTAGCGATTGAAATATTGACGAGAATATTCACCGCAGTTTTAAAACAGATTAATTTTATACTATTTAGCTATGAAACTTATATTTTTAACTATCAAAACTTGCGAGAGCGGTGAAATGCGATATATTTGGTCAAGCTGACTGAAATATTAACCGCAATAATTAATGCGAAGACTGGTTTTGATTGATGGGGATTGAAAAATGTCATTTAAATATGTAAAATTTTAAATAATTACTGCTTAACTCACGATTTTTATTGCATCCCGCTAGTTAAAAAATGACATAGTATTTCCTTCACTTTTGAAATTCACTTTAACTGGCGATTTTCCAACTAGTTTTTTATTCTTGACTGAGATGCTATCACCGTCATTTTAATTCATCCATCACACCTTTAAATAGTAGATTAATTGACTCCAGTCTTCCATTCTTCCCAATCCAATGCTGTTTCTCTAGCGCTCCGGATACGCGTAGGCCCCGTATACTGGCTTCTCACCCTGAGGGCCTGGGTTCTAATCTTGGAGGAATAAGTACTTTTCAGTAGTATCAAGATCCAAATCATCATAGAACTTGGGTGCTGTTTGGAGAGCACTTCAAGTGGAGTATGTCGTCCGTCGAATGGGATGTAAAACTGTAGACCCCTTGAAGTCTTTGTGAACAGTGGGTTAATGGGTTAACACTTGTTTTCTCTCCACCCATTCTTGCCTCATTTTCTGAAAATCCTACCTTCACCAAATTACCCACCTGACCCTAATGGCGTAAATGACCTCAGCCGTCAGTTACCTCCCCTAATAACGACTGCTTCAAGTTGCAATAGTTTCTACTGTCACGACTCGAAAATTCAGAACAAGTTGAAAAGAGAAAAAAATGTTTCCCTTTAACCAATTTTTTATTCGAAGTCAGATCTTCCTCGCTCCTCAGCGGCGTAGTTAGGAAGATTATTGAATATTTAAATAGGTATTGAATTACGGGCAATGATTTATAATTTTAAAATTAAAAAAACACATATATCAACCCAAAGATATATGATAGATCAGAGTACAGATTGACTGATACCAAACCCAACGGCGTGTGAAAATCACGCATCAGGGTAGTAAAGGGGGGAGGGAAGTTTCTTTAACTGTTCCGTCTGTCGGTTTCCAATGTATGGTGCCAAAAAAATTATAAAGATTAGCTGTAAATGCATTATAATATTAGAGTTTTATTAATCAGTCTGAAAATAAAATTTCGATGAATGTTGGCATTAAATGTCTGTAATATTGGAAAACAGAGTAATTTATCCCTTAGGAGAAAAGTTAAATGCGCATTGGTAGAGACTGAAGTATTTTCAGTCTGAATGCTAGAATTCATATACTTGTTACTCTTCTTTCATGTGGCAATTTATAGTTAGCATCTCAATTAACTAATGCAAGTATTGAGAGTACCGCAATAAAACCCGAGATACCCATCAAGAGTAATTATACCAGTAATTAATGGTGCTTTACTTTAATTGAAAAAATTTGGTCCGCTATCGAACTTCTTAAAGCTTAATTTAATCTACCTTTATATGGTATATTTTCTTGTGTTTACGCATGACTGAGCTATTCTGTAATATTGTGATCATTTCGGTAAAAGCACTGAAAAATGGGAATATAGAAAGAACGTTGGTCTTGTTAAAATTATGGCTGCGTCTATGTTAGATATAACGGCAGTGCACTTACGGTGTGGTTGAACTTGTTATAAGTGGCAAGACGTAATGTAATTAAACAACACCCTACATTTTCGAACTGTAAAATGAGTCATGAAAGCACTTTCATATTAGTAAGTAAACGGAAAAAAAACACAGATTTTCATTAGTAGAGCTTTGCTTTATCGTGGATTAATACGGAAAAATGAGTTGTTACTGTGATCTGAGGAAATAAGAGTAATTCTTTCTAGAGGATTGTAAATTATAAAATTCGAGACGTTTCTTGCTTTGGAACTCATAACTAAAAGCACAGTAAGTAATAAGGATCCATCATGAAATGACATAGTGGCGTAAAGTTTCAAACACCAGTTCATGCATTTATGGAGATTTTATATCTTTTGAGGTTGCACTATCATGTAGTACTGATATACTGAAGGACATTAGCGGTGACATTAAAATTTTCGCGGAAATTTGATCGAACTCTTTCATATGTTTCACAATCCACACCAAGTTCAACTTTTCCCCAACAGATGGCTTCAATGCAGAGGGAAATTTGATTCGGCAGTTGGAAGGGCATAGGGAATTTACATGGAGCTTAGAGTATGGATTGAAAAGGGCGCAGACAGAAAAAATGTGTTGGAACTTTTCATTAAATATAATTCGTACAAGTGTAAAATTTCTTCAAGTTACTTAATTGAGACAAAGCTTCCCATAGTAACGTCATTGACATAATAAGTTCATTAAAAAGTTGTTGTATAAAATTCTCTCTTTTTTTAAGGAAAATGTGTTTAGACTAATTGATTGATCGTTGCACATTTATATTCTAGATATACTCGTACCAATTAGAGCTTTCATAAGCCCACATAATACTAAACCCAATGGCGTGTAAAATTCACAAATCAGAGTAGTAAGGGCGGTTAGTTCCCTTCTCTGTACCGCCTATTGTTTCTCAGCATGATCTGGTACCCGAAAGTTTACCCAAGTTTTACACAGCTTGGGTAAAACTGAGGGTGCCTTGAGAGGCCCCCGAGAATTAAACCCAGGTCCTAAGGTGAGTAACCGAGCGCTCTTTTCACTTGGTCACTCGCTCTACTTTTCCTTAGGATAACATACGAAAATACACATAACATACATTTTTATAAAAATATCTTATTTCTGAAATATTTAATCTGACAGATTTGCCTGAAGAAAGTATTGCAATTCTGGTCATTGAGAATTTGATCTTACACGATGTACTTCAGTAGTATTGTCTGAAAGATTATCCATGATCAGGATAAAGCCGTTTTGAAGAGAGAGAAAAATGTTTGCATAAGTTGCAGACATTGATGTACATTTGGTTAATCTAAAAATACGTGGGTGGTCTGAACAGTTTCCGACTTAAAAAATTTCAGAAAATGTGTCTTGTATCTTTGTTAGGTCGTAAACTTTTCAGACCACTCTTGTACTTTATTTCCATAAGCTTGAAGTTTTATGCTTTTAAGCTTGAACTTGTATTGAAATGAATTTTAGATCTTTTTGAGAATATTAAAAAAATTCGATGGAATATAATGTGATGAATGAATCAAAGCATTGTAGGGTAACCATTTGTCCTTAGTCCAGGACCTTAAGTATGATAAAAAATTGAAATTCTGGATTAGATATAAGATAAATTCGCGCGCATTCGAAAAGTACGAAATCAACGTAAACTTTGATTCAAATGACACTTAAGTGACATTGAAATGAATTTCGCTTAGCTTCATCGTTTTTACTTCTGTACCCTATAGCATGAGTAGAACCTTCACTCAAACAACCGACATTCAAGTTGATGACTGCGGCCTAGGCAACGAAGTGGTTCCATGTAACACCCAATGATTTGTTTTCCCACTTATTTCTGTTATTGTTTTGATAGGAACTTCGGGATATAAGTAGCTTATACATATTACTACGGACATTTTTTACTGTGTTTAAAGGTAAATAATCACTTAGAGAGATCTTAAATTTATCGCCCCGGAAAAGAAGTTTTCTGTTATAATGCCGTAGTCATTATATCTCACAATAAATACCATGTAGTTTTCATATCGATTGACTAATGTTTTACGAGAGGTATATACGAGTTAGGATTAGTGATTACGGAGCCCCAGGATATAACCATTGGTTGGTCTGGTTGAAATCTCGCCGTGGATTTGAGCCCCGTGTGAATGTTTGCGGCTACATTGACAGGTTTATGTCTCTTCAACATTCATGGACTGTAGAATCACTGGTTTTATTTGCTCGCCAAATAATGATGCGGTAAAAGCTCGCCCTATTAGTCATAAGTTAGCATACGTAATCGCGCGCATTTATATTGCATAGATTAGCATTCACAATGGAATGGAATTTTTTTCTGAGCACGTCGTCTGTAGCTGACGTCACAATTACGCTCAGCTCTTTAGTTTGCCCACGTGTTGGGATTTTTTTTGAACTATTGAATCAACGCGAGAAATTGGGTTTCAAACTGAAACGAAAGTCGACCAGCAAAACTAGAGTCGTGCACTGGGTTGAAATAAGCGCATTTATTCTGCCCAATTACTTTAAAATAATTGATTTACGGGGTAAATTAGTGCTTCGATTAGCACCGTTTTGCAGAAAAACACCTAATTTTTGATCTATTAGAATGCAAAAGCATTAGTTATATCGGGAAAAAAAGAGGGCATTCGGCGAAAAAAAAAGATTTGGGAAACAAAGCAAACTTTTTGCCACGGTGGCAACCGAACGCTTTTTCGACTCGTTTCGACAATAGCGATTGTTTTGGTTTGGATTCTTTACTTAGCTCAGTGCAAAAAGGTAAAAAAGCTTTTCCATTTGTAAAACTTAGAAAACGGAATTGTCTTCTTTTTTGAGTCACCATGGATTTTACTAATGAGTTGAAAGCAAACAATAGAACTAATTATCTGGATGCATTAATTATGAATTGTAAGTAAAACGTCACTAAGTAAATTTTTACGCTTTAATTTTACTCTACCGTCCAGAGTTGGTCACTGTAGTTTTTACGAATGAGTACCACAAGCTTCTGTCGTACCCTTCTGTTAATAAAACGATTGCGATGATAACGAATTTCATAACTTTTTCTTTCCCACAATTAATAACACAATTGATTAAAGCTTGAGGAAAACTAGTTTGCCTTCGTGTAATTTTATACCACTGAAAATTTTATACTTTTATTCTTGACAAATTTTTGTATTACTTTCCCTTATTTTCAGCAGCATTAATGCATAGGGAAAACAATTTTGTTCATAGTGTTATAGGTGAGATTGTTTTCCGCAATATGACAAGAGATTATTTTTGAAGAGATTTTAGAGGAAGATTACAAGCTTGCTTAGATTTAAAAACCACGTAAGTTGAAGAGGAATAAGTGTCACTTATATTTCTGCCACCAAGGGATTTGTTTTCCCAAAGAATGGCTTTCAAAGAGCTACTTTTTAGGAGACGTGAAATCCTCTGTCTCATTGAATAAACCTCGGTCGCATTGTTTCAGAACCTGGGGCTATACGGGAGTAGCCCGCCTAGGTAACGGCTGGGTCACGCGGCAGAAATTGCCTCCATGCGGCACACGGCATTGAGAAACGCGGACTTAACATATGAACGGCGTGGCTCGATTGTCACGTGCGCCCGAAAATAAAAGTGGAATGCGGGAAATTGATTACCGTGCGGCGTTTGTTTTATTATTCGTCTTTCTTTTTTTCATTCGGCGCACGTTTCCATTCGTCCTGTATGGTTGAGAGGAGGGTTTAAAAAATAGATGGATATATAAATAAACCCCCTTTTTGATTCCGAGCTGACCGCCGCACCGAAATATTGTCACCGTTTTTCCCGGCGTGGTCATTTCGGAGTAAAAAAAAATATATCTCTCGGCCGCGCATATTTTTTCTACCTGTGCATGTGCGTGTGTGGGTTTGTGTCTGTGTACCCTCACAGGCACGGGAAAAAAATCGGATGTCGAACTCGAACATTTTTCGGAAAAAAATGACGAACGGGTTGCGAATAGAGGGGGAGGATGGAAGCACGCGCCTAGTTACAAACCTCTCCATTCCATACCAATATTCCAATTCTCGGCCTCCTCTATGTTTCTATATGCATACGTATATATATATTATATATATATATATATATATACATACACACACACATACCAACACACTCCAATGGTCTCATCCTCCCTCACTATCGACGGTCTCCCCTTACCCTCACTCTACAGAGGGAGTGAGAGAGCAGCGCTCTCGAATACCGAATAAATAATTCATGAACGGACACCGCAAATATAAATCCTGTTTTTCCATCGGACCGGACGGCGTTTAAAACTTTTGGCGCGACGACCTAGAGGGGTGCGCTGGGCTGAGAGGATTTTTAAAAAGGCGTGAGGACGGCGGGGTTTGAGTGGGGCCCAGGATACCACCGGCGCGACGATTCGGAAATTAACTCCCGACGTGGCTCGTTTTTAGGAAGTTGTCTAAGATTGGAGGTGGAATAGTCTATTGTTTTACCCTAGAATTATAGTCGTTGTGAAATTTGAAAATGTGTATGATAAATTGAAACATTTAGCCGGAACGGACCATATTTTATTAATCTAGCAATACTCATTTATTCATCAGGCAAAATAATCATTACTGAAGTCCTTCATTATTTCCTTTTCGTTATTGGGGTTAAATCCTCTATCCTATTGTCTATTGCTCGTCGACTCCTTTCCCGCTTTGTAGCTCCCCATTTAAAGGGTTCTAGTTTCTATTAAGTCTATATGAAATATAAGATGTTCTAAAATTTGGTCAACATACTTATATGCAACTCAACAATTTTGATAATATTTTACTGACGTCATATTAATCTAGCGTTGAACGTCGAAAATTTGTGGACTCTGTTCAGAGTCGTTTGAGATATGCATGAACAAATATGTAAGCGGATGCTGAAATTGCAATCAGCTAATGATAAACATGGCTCTAAACAATTCATATAGAGACGAAGGTGATAGAAGAAGCACGGAGTATGTGGGATAGATGTGTATTTAGAATAAGTACACCGATGGATATGACGGAGGCCTTGGTTTCTCTACAACTAGGGAGGCTTGCGATTACTCTTATGTTAACACAGGCAGAAGAAATTCAAATAAATGGATGTTTTCAAAAAAATAGTGAGGAAACTGTTCATAAAAAAACTCAGAGAAACAGAATGAGCAGGAAAAACACACTGCTAATATACTGGAAACTACATCAAAATCAGGCGGTAAATTTGGATCGTTATCTTACGATCTGTCTGGGTAGATAAAATAATTTTCGGCATTTTTTGGAGACGATTGTCAACATAGTATACTTGATAATAGAGACAAGCTAAAGCTAAAGATAATAGAGAAGCTTGACAACCCGTGGGCAACTTGCACAATTTATGTTTAGCGACATGAACCTTAGAATTGTCCCTCTATTATGTTTTTCTCTAACAGAATTTGCTTTTTAATTTTTCTGTTATAGGTGTATTTTTGTATAGTTCCTCTCGGTATACTATTTACAATTTCACTGCCTTATAGAATGTCCAATAAATACACCTGTTTTTTCTTCCTCTTATTTCGGTCTCTTTGCCCTTGCTTCATCTGTGCTTCTATGAGCTTCCTGATTTCTCATTATGTTTCCCCACTTCATTTTAATTTTTTAGCTTCAGTATCACGTTTCAAAAGCTTCCAGCCTTTTTTAATGCACAATTATTCCCCTAATCTATAAAGTTCTGGGTTTCAAGTTTGAAAAAAAACATTTAAAATGAAAGCTTGCAATTTACTATAGATCCGTATCTGAAATTACTGTTTGTGTGATTGTTAGAGGGCAAAACTTTCCTAACCAAAACCTAACCATCAAATTTTGCTACAATTGTAGCAGTCTATTTTATTGATATATGAAAGTTTAACTCCATCTTGTTTGTTTTTCACTGTTTCTAGTAAACTCAACTGCACCAGGCTTCAATTTTTAGACATTTTTAATATTATAATCAAAACACAATTTCATGATACTTTTGGTATGACGTGTTTCACCGAGTTAGGTCATCACAAAGACAGCATGAATTTCGAGAATTTATACATAAAATTCGAAGTGAAAATTTTTAATGTGGTTTAGAAGTAATTGGTGGATACATGGGTAAATGAAAGACAGTAAGGACTATGGTAGTAAGTCATTTGTAGGTTCCACAAAGGGGAAAAATTAAGAGAATAATGGTGGGAGGTGGAGGGGAGGTTACGCTCTCTGCGCAACGTTAGTTTTGCAGAAAGTAGTGGAGAAGGGTAGGGAAATGTTTGTACTTTGTATATGTTCACGTTAAGATTCACGTAAGATATATAATTATTGTCTCCATCTGTTCGCGTGCGCCCATCTTTAAGGTCATCGCTGATATTACCCTTGTTGGATTTGAGGTACAAAGTCATTCTAGCGATTGCAGTTAAACAGTTGATGTTTGACAAGTACTACTTGATACTCAGTACAAATATTGCGCGAGCTACTCTCTATAGACTTAGACACAATCTCGGATTGGTGCAAGGAGTGGAGATTAACGCTTAATATAGACAAATGCATAGTTTTGAAATTTTGGAACAAAGGAAGTGGCAAACAGGACATAAACTACGAAATAGAGGGTTCAGTGCTAACTACAGCCAATTAAGTTAAGTATTTGGAAGTAGTTCTAACACTACGCCTTTCATGGGAAACACATATTAGGACAATATGTGGATCCGATTTAAAAAATATCGGCTTCATTTACCTGGTGGTGGGGCGATGAGAAAGTTAAAGAGAGGTGTTATATTGCTCTAGTTAGACCTCATTTGGAATACTATATACCGCAAATATTTGGGATCCTTGGGAGAAAGTTTGGCAAAAAGAATTAGATAAAGTTCAGAGAAAATCCGCCAGATTCGTTAAAAATTTTTATGATCAGAACACAAGTGTGACAGGTCTCTTAGAGGATTTAGGCTGGGGGCCACTTGAGATACAAAGAGAAAAAGCGAGACTTAGACTTTTACAAAGATTCAAAACCAACGAGTTTAACGATAACATTAAAGGAATTATAATGGCCCCACGCTACTTACGTAGATCAGACCACAAAGATAAAACAAGGGAAAAAGATTCCAGTACATGTAGATACAAATACTCATTCTTTCCCTGAAAAATCAGAAATCATAATAGCAAGCAACCGAAGTCACTTTTGAAATATTAAAAACATTTAATCTATGAGTCGGAACAAAATTAAACATTGCAAAGACATCAGACTTATTTGTAGGTGTATGTGTATGTTAGTTGGTAGTTTGTGTTTTTGAATGTGTGTGGGTTGTAAGGGTTCTTGCATGAATGTATACCATGTTTTGTTTGTGGATTGTATACATTTGTGGCTTTTGCATGGGGATTTTTTTCTTTCTTAATTACGGGTGGTGCCCCCGCCACACGACCCATCGCGGTGGCTTGCGGGACATTAAGCAGATTTAGATGTAGTGTCCATAGTCGTTTAATTCTTGTGTGCGGACATTAAGCTGCTGAAGACTTGGTAGGTCGGAATGAGTTTATTAGATTTAAATGGAAGTCCGTAGATTTAGTAATAGGCGAAGGACGGCGGGGGAAGATACTACGGAGGTTGGAAAGTCTGTTCTACTGAGGAATTAGAATACAGGAGGAACCTGTGTATGGAGAAACATCTGACGAGATTCGTGATAGAAAATAGCGAGAGGGAATCTCCTAAAAACGTCAAGAAAATACCGAAAATCTCGTGTGCATGGATGTAGAATGAATGAATGGGATGGAATCAACGAACGTCTGTATTCTTACATTGATGAAACAATTTCTTGGGTGTGTTGGCCTCAGATGCCAACTTTAAAGAGTTTGGTTCAATTGGGATATACTGAGGAATGACGGAAAGTTTTGGGCCCTTTTTGTGGGTGGCAAACCACCTAATTTGGAAAGTGAGAAGTTTCTTTTAGAGAGCACTTAATTTCTCTGGGCTAGTTGATCTAAAACACTCACTAGATATTTTCCACACTTGGTTATTTTACCAGAGCAATACGATTAGTTTTAATTATTTGTAGATTATTTTTGCCGGTGGAGACATTTTCAATCTATTTACCATTCTAACTAGGATATGGACTGTGAATCTCATCTCCCTGATAAAAGGAAATATTTTTATTTTTGGTGGAATGGAATGTGATTGCCCAAGAGCTGGATGACGTGTCAGGGAATCAGTAAGGTGGATTCTGCAGAATAATATTCAACTGAGATTTATTTAAAATTAAAAGATATCGGAAACTGAATGGGATTTGCTGATTTTTGGGATGGAGGAAAATTTAGTTCCATCTTGTCCTCAAACAATTCACGCCCTCTGGTGGATGGATTCAGTCCTTTAGTTTCTCAGGTCGCTTAGTCAGAGGCAGTAAATGGGATAGGAGAAGGGATGATGTTGTGGCTATGTTTTCTTTCTAGGGTATACGGTATTTCTTTTCTCGTACCTTGTGGAGCTTTGTGTGCAGATTGAGGGACTTGTATAGTGATTCTAAGTTGGGTTGAATTCTGTATTAGAGGAAGTGGAGATAACTAAAAATCATCGATTAACAATTCATTATTTTCTCCTATTACTATTATTATGTTATATTATTGTATCCTGTTACTATTTTCCTCACAGTGAAAAATATCGTGCACAATATTATCTTGATTATGCATGAAATTCTGAGGAAAAATTATTTTTTAAGATTCTCTTTCTTATTCGTGTTTTTTAATGTTTTAATTGTAAAATATATATTAAAGTCTTTGATGTATATCAATATTGCTTTTGATTTAATGTTTTATTCCTTTTATATTTACAGAAGGGGAATTTTAATTACTTGAGAAAGATGGAAGTGCATATTGTCGGATGCGCTGGACGGCAGAGGATTATTGCCAACACAGGTGTGACGCATTTCGTCAATTCAGGTCGGAGAAATAAAATGGCGCAAAGGTGTCTTGGAAAGAAACACAGTTATTGATTCGCCAAGATCCTCTAAGCTGGACTCGTTAAAAAAAGTCCCGAATTGGTGCTGTCCAATTCCTTCCAATTCTTGATGACTCTCTTGAGGGCCTAGCCTATGCCTTAGAATATTTCCAAAATTTCCTGGAAGCGCCGCATGAAAGTTTTAAATTCGCCATTTACATAAAGTGCAAATAAATATCGGCACCGTGTATTTGCACCGTCAGTGAACATTCGATGTATTTTGATTGTTTACAAGTGAACTCAGACTTCCAAGAGGTTGTTCACTGTTGCCGGAGACCCTTTTATTTCACTCGCGGCTTTTTAATAGTGTTTTTCTTCATGTTATTTTTTGACATTTGCTGGCTGGTGAGTTAAAGCATAAAGCTGTGAAAAAACAACACAAATTTAGATAGAAATTAAACTTAGACAAGTAAAGCATTAGCGATATTTATCAAGATGGAATTGAATTGATCCTTATGGATGGGATAGTCGGAACTCGATCCCTCTAGCAAGTCAGTCAAATGCGAAGGAAGTGAACGAGTTCTTTTTTTTACTTGCTGGATTTGTTGTTTTCTTCAGGTTCCCATGTTTTATGAGTCCCATGCCCTCCATCGTGACAATCGTGTGTTTGCACTTTGGCTTTAGCCAATAGTATGCTCATGAAGAACTTATTTAGCCCATAATTCATTTTTATAGTTCCTGTGCCAGTGTTCCAAATCTTGCCTAGGTTTTGTGAAGTGTGCTTATATAGTGTGGAGTTTGTGTAGTGAAGTGTGCAAATCGTGATGTGGTCTTACGTCGTTGTGAAGTGTTTATTTTGTATAGGAGTGGGGGACCGTTTTTGTGTTCCTTTAGTGGTGAAAGAAGTTTGAATTTGTGTGTTTGTTGTTATGTGTGTACACCTGTGTTTTGATCTGCCCTCGATGAAAATTGCCAAGAGAAAGGAGGAGTTTTTGGATTGGCAGAAAATGTAAATGGTGGAAGGACCCAAATTCCAGTTTTTCCAGGATGGAGCTCCGAGGGATTCCTCAGCAAAGGTAAAAAATGCGTCAGGTGCTATTTTGTACAATTAAAAACTGCCACTTCAACGTGGAGACTGTTAAATCATCCAATATTTCTCTACATTTATGTAACCTTTACGGAGCATGGTATATATTACGTAATTAATTAGATATCACGAACCATGCACTTTTTTAAATTCAAAATTTGATAGGCATTTAATTCGGTAAACTTTGAAGTCAATATTTGTCTTTAATTGACGTTAATGAATCCCATGCCAAATTAATTAGTTGACAATCATTCATTATTATGTGAAGCCAAGGGTTTACATTACACATAATATGGCTGATATTACCAGGACTTAAAGAATAGGACTAAGCGTTTATTAAGTGAGAGATATGTTTTAGTGAGCTTAGTAGTTAAGCATATTAAAAATCGGTTCTTGTATCAATAAGCAATTCAAAAATCAGGGAAGTGGAGAGTATTTTAATTTCGATTATTATTTATTTCTTGGCCATATAGCTGTTTATTAGACAGCTCCATGTTACAGTTTTTAAGAGTCTTTTCTTAACATCCTTATTCAACATTTCTGTCATCAACTCCCTCCTCCTTGAGAAAGATTCATTGCCTAGCACAATTCTTCTCCTTACGTCCTTACTACTTTGATCATGCTGGTCTAAAACACTATTTTTGCCCTCCTATTTTAATATTTAGCTTAGCCTTTTTCTTTCTGGGAAATTGCCAAACCTTTGTTTTATTAATATTGATTCTTATCCCATTCTATCGCGCTGAATTTCCAATTCACTCAGCAATACTTGAAACCCCTTGGTTGACTGAGCAACTAATGCTTGGTCATTATCAAACCCAACTGATTCTACGAAATCCAGACTTTCCTCCCTAATTCCAGGTCTTCTCATACCTCTTCAATTATTTCCTTCACACGTACGCTGAACAGCACCGATGATAATGGACCTCACTGCCTTACACCTCTTTCCCCCACTCGCACCTCTGTACTCTGAGACATACTATATACAGGTTGCGGATTAGCCTACTGTCCCTCCCATCTATTCCTATTTTCCAACTCCACCCTAGTTTCACCCAATTCACATCCTGATTGTATTTAATATTCCTCTCGATTAGTGATCTCATTGCTGCAATGGCATCACGCATACCTCTCCCCTTCCTAAACCCAAAAATTATCCCCTAAGAGATCATTTGTCTTGCTCTTTATTCTTTTGTTGATGATCCTAAGACCCACTTTATCTGCATGGGAAATAAAATTTATTGTTCTGTAGTCCTCACATAATGTAGCCTTTGCCTTTTTCGAAATAGGAACTAACACTGGTCACACAAATTCTTCCAGCCAGTTTCCTTCCTCATATATGCTACGAATCAGTCCATACAGAGTCTTCCTCCCACATTTTCCTAAACATTTCATTAGTTCCGCCGGAATGTTGTCTACTCCCACGGCCTTATTTCATTCCATCGTCTTATTGCCCTTTCTATCTCATCGTCAAGTATGCCTGGACCTAA
Organism: Hetaerina titia; assembly: GCA_037158775.1. NCBI lineage: Eukaryota > Metazoa > Arthropoda > Insecta > Odonata > Calopterygidae > Hetaerina > Hetaerina titia. Next base: position 40,820,099 of record CM073776.1, on the reverse strand, counting down.
GCTGTTTTCATCTACGTCATATTCCCTATCTATGTCTAAGCTTGCTGGCCTAAGTTCTTAACCATTCATCTCTTCTATATATTCCTTCCATCTCTCTTGGGAGTTTTCTGTTGATCTTCTCATCCGTGACCCATGGTTTCCTTATCCTTTACCCGTTAACGGTTCCTATAGTGTCTTTTGCAGCTTTTGATAATACTTTCTTGATGTATTCCCATTTTTCTTCGATAGTACTCAGCTCTTTACCGTCACCCATGATTTTTTCTACAGCCTGATGATACTCCTTCCTTGTTATTCATTTAATGCTTCTACATTCCATTTCGTAGGCCGCCGCCCATGCCTTATCTTTTTGAAATGGACGCTACACTTCATAACAACTAAATTGTGGTCAGAGAGATCCTGGAAACCCAGATCCGCTCCTGGGAATTGATGACACTGTTCCTAAATCTGTGCCTAACCAAAATATAATCTAAGTAATACCTTTATGAGTCACCTGGCATGTTCAAACCCAAAGAGGCTTCGGCCTTTTGCTGGAATTTCCAAGCGCACTGCATGATATATATCTGTCTTATTTCTGTGATCCGTTAAAATTTGGCAAATAAACCGATTTTTTTTAAATTTACAACTATACCTATTTTGGTGTCTAACTCAAGTGTTAGTTATGACTAACCCCTTTGTCCAACAGAGTTCAATTCCTTTCTCCGTGCGGTCATTCCTTGTGCCTAAACCGTAGTCTCACGCCTTATCACCATCTCTTCCTTCGCCTATCGTCGCATTCCAATCCCCCATCATTATCAAATGTTTCCCTGCAGGAACGCACGCGATAATGTTCTCTAACTGATTGTATTATAACATGAACTGATGTAACAATATAGAATTTAATTTGATTTTTAATCTGCTTATAGAATATTTTGCAATTACATTTTTAGGGAGGTTTTATCCTCATGTCAACCCTGTCTCTGGATTTCTATTTTATAAAAATGTATTTAATGATGTTGTTATAAAAAGTAGGAAGGGTTAGTATGTATATAGGCAACTGTCACTGCAGTTTGGTCAATTATGCGTCCAGTAAATTCGTCAGATATTATTAAACAGGTAGAGATTATATCAGAAATTATCTTTAAATGTAAAAAATACGTCTGTATTTTCTTTCACGTGTAATAATATTTATTATTTCTCTGTTTCAATTATAGGTAGGGACAACGCTGGACGACGGACAAGAATTGACCGCAGCAAAGGTAGGGATCGTCCCAAGGGTGTACTCAGAGCGATTAGCTTTAATTTTTTCTTTAAATTGATGTCAATATTACAATGGACAATAGAAGGGCGTCCACAATTTCATACTTAAACTTCTCATAAAAAGATTATACTTCCTCTACTATTATAACCAAAACATTCTTTTTTACCTTAAAAACCACAGTAATCAACTGAAATGCTATTTTTTTAGATGAGGGTATGGCTCATCTAATACTAAAGCTAACGAAATGTGAAATTTGTTCATACAGCATGAGGACTGGCTCTTTTACCTATGACGTCTGTGGATTCTCAGGAAGATCTGTTTCAAAAAAATCATACAGATTGGATAAAAAAGATAATTCTGTCATCCGTGATATTTCTTGATGACGAAGATCTTGCAGTTAAAAGATATTTGTCATTCAAAAATCAAAAAAAGACTATGGCAGAGAAGTGAAGTTGAAACCATGCCTTGAAGAGATTTCCCTTCCTATCAACTTTGGCCATGTAGAGCAACTGTAGGATGTAAGCGCGAAGTCGTACAATGGAGGCATCAAGACGTGGAAGTTGAACCAAAATGCTGACGTGGTCAAATTTTGGAGAATCCTGCTCCAGCCAAAATTCTGGTAAGAGAGGAAACCTAAAACGGCGGGTGAAAATGAATAACAATGCCGGCAGAAAATTCATACCAAATTTTGGGAAACTCTGAAAAACATTCGAGAAAATAATATTATCAATGAAGAGACTCAAAGTTTTGAACTATTAAAATTTGGAGCGGATGAAAATAAATGGAAGGAGTTTGCAAAGACACGTAGCCTAACAAACCAACCCCAAAAGGCTCTGGATGGTGTCGAAAGCCTTCTTGAGCCTGAATACAGGCAGTTTGGAGGAGCTCGCCACTATACCAAGGCCAAAGGATCGATCAGGACTGTTGAACGGTAAACCATAACCTCAAAATATGCTCTGTAGTTTCACCAAGTTCTTCTTCAAAATGTGGTTCAAACGAGAGATCGAAGCGCACTTTTCGCCTTGCATTTGGAAGGATGACTGAAGATGCTTTGCAAATGGTGGTACATTTTCAAGTCCTGAAGAAAGTGGACATCCTCAAAATAAGTCCAGACAATCATCAAGTGAAGTAATCCTCCCGAGTCCTTCCTTCTGCTGATTCTTCGCTCTGGGACACAGTATGTGTGGTTCAAATTATTTAAAATTCATGAACTCACGGAATTTCGCTATTAAAAAAACCTTGTTTCTCTGTGGAAGCTATTCGTCAAATTAATACCACCGATATTGACTCATGAAACATAATAATATGATTACGTCAGATGGAGAGTTGTAACAAGAAATAATAGTCTCGGAGTCACCTCCGTTCTGAGTCAGAAACAGTGTGAGGTGATACCAGTACCAACGGAGAACACAAACGTGTTGATGTTTTTTAAAATCTCCAGGATGCCAGAAATCATGTGAAAGGATTACGAAGATTGCAAGAACTGGTGGATAGTCATATCCTGCAGGTTATACAACTACGAACATTGTTATTCCGGAGAGAATCTTTGGAGCCTCTATCCAATAATCATAAAACAAATTTCATGGAAAGTTTTCTTTACTCCTGCAGCCTGGAAGTTATATCCATTCAAAAATCGATTAATATTTCATGAGAAGTAGGAAGAGATGTCAACGGGGGTTTTATAGCCAAATTCAAAGGGGTTTAATAGCCAAAACGCTATGCTGGATCGACCAACATCGCTCTGTAAACAGATCTGACCATGGAAAATATGCTCAGATAAAGGGAATAGGCAAGGAAAAATAAATTTTGCCTTCGTTAGAAAAGAAAGAGGTCCAATTTGTAGAACTTTAGACCAAACTTAAGAGCCTGGGAGCCTGAGGCGACTGGATGTATAGAATCTGAACCATTAGGGACCCGGACACGGGTCAAGTTGTGGAGAATACGGGATTTAAAATTTTAGTTCTTCCAAGGAAGGAGGGAGTATAAGATTTAAGGTAAAAATGAGGCGCGGAGTTATGAAAGAAACGAAAAATGCCAAGAAAGTGGAGGATTCTACAGCGACATCAACCCGAAACGCAGCCGTTACTAGCATGATGGATATATGGTCGACGACCCCAACAGAGGAGAAATTTAAATCTTTGAAAATGTGAAACTTCAGAATGGAGATAAATTAAAAGTCTCGCATGGGAAGTAAAGTTTTGAGAAGAGTGGGTGAGAAAAGAAGTCCATGGGAATAATAAGGACATTGAACACATTTTTGAAAGTTCTAAGAGTTTGTTTGAAAACAGTGGAAAGATAAATGAATAGAAAGTGCTGCGTAAAAACACTCGGATGAATAGCAGATAGATAACGAAGAGATTTCGAGGCCCGAAATTAAAAACTGGAGTGGAGAGATCGAAAATGTTTCGATATTGGATGAAAAAAATTAACAGCTTTAATAAAACTATGAAGAAATCAGTTTATGAAAAACAGTAAAAAACAAAGGATGGACCTACCTGACATTTTATGTTTTCCAAAAAAATTAAACGATTGAAATAGAACGAGAAAAACTGCCCCAAATAAATTCTAAAAGAAATAGACCGTGGAAAGCATAGCAGAGAAGAACTTTAAAGGTGTGGAATTCAAATAGGATGACCCAATCGGCATTTTTATAAGACTAGAAAGAGCAAATAGTGATTATGACTAGTGCTGGCTTTCTTTTACGACATACGTATAGACTAATGACATAATAACATGTTTATGACTTAATTTTTCTGTGAACATTAATTAATAATTCTAACATATCTGTAGTTTAGGCATGATTTTGGGGGCGCTCTCTTTCAATTAGCAATCAATCAATGAATCTTAGCTACAAGTATTTGCGCATTGCATCAAATTTGAGTCAGGTTTGTTTTGGGTACGCCCTTGGAGTATTTCACCCCAATCAATCCCAATTCTTTTTCAGAGATTCTATTTTCAGGTTCTTATTTTGCGCTACTTTTAACGGAACACTGCGGTCTTTTATATTGATATTCTCTGTCGTCAAGGTGGTAGGTACACAAAGAGAAATAAATCGCGTATTCGCTAACTTATAAACATGCGATTTGTTACCTAGGCTACACTGCGAATGTTTGCGTTAATAGGCGAATTATTAATTCAAGTGAGTAGGATAAATGAGATTAAAAAAAATTACCTAGGCGGAAAACGAAATATTAAGGAGAAGAAAATATATGTGGTTATAGACTTTTCCCTTATGAGGAAACTTACACCAATGATTATTATTATTTACGTATTTAGTATTAAAATCGAATGTGAGCATTATATATGTTTTACCACTAATCTAATATGTTTTTTACAGAGTTACTCTTTTTTAAACTTCTTAAAATGTTTACATATGGTATATTATTTCATTGGAATGATGTGTGCTGATGCATATGTGTATCTAATCAATGACAGCCATGGAAGTGAGCTTCACTGGGGGGATTCATAGACATTTTTCAGGTAAACAGCCTAAGAAGATGGAAGAGATATAGTGTACCATTTCATAATTACTTTATCAAACACGATAAAGTGTTACTTAGCCCCCGGGAAATGGAAAACAGGGGAGAGTTGTTTCCGGCCTACCGTTGCTTAAGACACTGCTTTCTTATTTGAATAAGGAACTCCATGAATTGGCCTTATTTTCTCAAAAGTAAATATTTTATGAAAGTTGTATTTGTTTATACTTAGATCATATTTCAGTCTCATTTGATAATTTTAGATATCTATCTGTAAAATAGATTTAGTTATACCTTTAGGCACTAACCAGAGATGACATCATCACATGGATATGTATTAAAACTGTAAAATGTGGCTTCAAAATTAGAGGGATCTAGATGGGAGTAGATATTCTGCCAAGGCTTAATTGGGTGGGAATTAATGGAACTAAGTTCCAAAGGGCATTTTTCATACAATTTCCTTATAAGAACCGTCATTTTTGACATTCAATGCGGAGCATGATATATAATGACCGGGAAGATTTTCGAACCCATGATAAAACCTTTGTAGCTCTAGGTGTCAGAATTCCCCCGCGCCTTACAAGGTCTGTCTCAAAAGTAGTTGGAATTCTTTTCTCCCGCGTAGATGGACGGACGGGCGTCGGTTTCTCTGGATTTATTTGGCATTGCTGGGAATTGGTTACAATTTAATTGAAGATTATTTGAAAATTATGGGACTTAATTGGAATCTGCTAGGCATTTATTAGAATCTACTTGAAATTTATTGGAATCTACAATTACTAGAATTTCTAGGAATCAATTCGAAAACTCTCGCAGGAATTTAACCTTTCCCATTCGTGAAAAAATGAGGATATTTCTCCATTTACGCCTTCAAAGTCTGGTGTCACGAAAATTTTAATTGCCGATAGATATCTTTCGATTCAACTAGTCAATGAAATTTAAAAATAAATTAATAAGTGATATTCTTCATGCATTACCCCTTAGGATTCTACAAATAATTTGATATGAAGCCATTGCAACCTCTCTAAATATGTAGTAAACAAAGAGAAAATGTTAGAGGGATCTTATTATATGCTTATAATAAATATTCTTGCGGAAAAGCGTGATTCAGAATTCTTGAGCATTCATTTTAAGCTATAGACTAATAAACTGGTAGACATTTCAGTAATGATATATTAAATGAATTGGATAATGATACACTGATGATCTCTTCTTTCTAAGTTACAATTTCTCCCGTCGAAATTGCTCTTCAGTCTGATCATACATAATCAATATAACATATACTTTTGCAAAGCTTCTTAGGATTAGGACTGACATACAAAAATTGAAGGTAACACTCCGGCTTTGTTACTATTGCAAGATACACTCTCCAATTAATGCCAGGAGCATTTTAATCCCTTCAAATATGTTGAACGGTTAAGATATTTCGATGGTAACGTAACGGAAGCGGATTAGAATAAATTTCCCTGTTATGGTAGGAGTCACGTGGAACATGATCGATTTTTATAATTTTTTAAGTTAGAGTTCCTATTCTGGATGTTTATAGTTAAAATAATTATGCATAGAATTACTCTGTTTTTTAAATAATCGATCGGAAACTATAAAATCATTCAAATCGGTACTTTTCTGTGTAAATATCGTGAGAAGGGGATAAAAAAACCTAACTTGGAACGAATGGTTTCTTAGCAGGCTCCAGGTCTTGTAAGTTTGATATTTCTGCGTGAAGCCATTGTGAGAAACATCGCATATTGAGACAAAATTTATGCTGAATCAAGAAACATTTTCTCTTTTCATGGATCGCACAAACTATAAAATATTTTCTACTCTAAAAAAGGCTATTCAATGCCCGTAAGAAACTTTGAATGCCATTACGTTCCACTTGGGGCAAAGAAAGTGAAATACTTGGGGGATGCAGTTTCTATCTATGAGCATATTGGCGAATAGGAAAAATTTGACTCTTGTAGTCATAAGAGTGAAAATGATAGTGTTTATAAAGTAGACAGTTGAAGTTGAAAGTTTTTAGTAACCAGTCTTTATTATATCAATGTTCTTTTTCATATTCGTATACCACCAGCGGCGCATTACAGTAAGTATTGATTTTCAATTGAGGGCAATGGTAATATGTTCTCAATTCTGGGGTATTTTAAAAAAACGATGGTCATTCTAATCAGTTAAATGTGTTGCTAAAGCGTTGAATATCTGAAGAATGCAGACGAAATTGAATAAGTTGAAGCATTGATCCTTAAAAAAATGAATGCTTTCAAAATACACACTTTCTCTTCGGAGCATAAAAGAGAATAAATAGCTAAGAGGGAGAATTGCGGTTTACTCACAGCTGAACTGAATCGAATGTAAGCATTTTTGTGTGTAGAAAAATATATCGGCAAATATTTATCGAATTTCATTTCAATCTTCATACTTCGTAGGAACTTAATTATAAGACCTTTCTGTTGTAAGGAAATTCCACTTAAAAATGTATTGGTTGCTATACTCTATGTTTATTGGTAAATATGAGGGGGTTACAGTGTTTTCTTATGCATCTAATATGTTTCCCCAAGCAAGCTAATAAATATTTAAATAATTTAGCAGTTTAAATAAGTAGTTACGTTTTATAGTATTTCCAGGGTAATGATTTCATCATAAGGAACTGTTTGCAATAGTCTAGGTTTGAAACATGTTACCCATCAAAAGTAAAATAGGATTATTTAAAGCATATATGAGGTTGAGATTGGTACTTAGTCCGCTTTGAGTAGCTAGATGAAAGCCTTGATTTCTCTTTCTTCAATTAATACTAATTAATAAGGAGATTATTTTTTAATAAACTAATAAAGAATAAGTTTTTTAAAGCTTCGATGTATTATTTAAAAAAAACTAAGAATTTATGAGAAATAACCAACAAAGTGCATCGAATTATAGATTAATTTTTTATTAGCTCGAATTCGAAGGTATTGCATTACGGTCCTGTAAAAACTGCATACTTTGAACCGAAATGCGAGTAAATTTGTCGGCTCTTTTGTACCTTTCAATGCTTCATCCAAAACATTTATTTTATTTCCCTGCGTAACTTAAAAAAAATGAACTGCTAGAGTGTTATCTAATTTTCATCATAAAATAAAGAAAGAATGGGACACCAGGCATTTGTTCAAACAAACAACCTGGAAACCGATTTTTCGCTAGGCGGCCGCAGAAAATAGTCTGCCCACTTTGCGAGTCTCAGGAATCATCGCATCTATTCTCAGAATACTTACTCAAAGAGGCTCCTGGGGATCTGGCGGGAGACAAGTAACATTCTCAATGACTCTCGATGTGGACTAGACCGCAAAGAGGACTCTAAAAAGCTGAACCTCAATATTTAGGATCGGAATATCATTCCCGTTCCAGCCGACCAAATAGTCAGTCCTAAAAGCATAAGAAATCAATAAACGCAGCATCCACACACCCCTCTTCCCGTCTTCTCTCCCTCTCCATCCCTTAAAAACACGCCGAAAACCATTATTATTCGACGTAGGGACCCTTCTCGGACGCCCTCCCCCATCTCTCCACACCCCCTCCTCTGGCCCCTTCCGTCTGTCCCTCCCTCCCTCTCCCTTAATCCTCTTACTCGCCCTCTCACCGCAAAAATCCCTCCCTCCCCATCTACTCCCTCCCAGTCTCCCTCCCTCCTCTTCCCTCTCCTATCCTTTCACTACCCCCTACCGTTCCCTCCCCTTTCTCTCCCACGACAATCCTCCTCATTAACAACTCCGATGTCTGCCCATCCCCAACCCACCTCACCCCCCGTACCGATGGCAGCCGGAGCACTTTCCCGATTTCTGTTTTCGAGATCCTATCCTTTCAATTCCCTTCTCCCTCCCTCCATCTCCCTCTTCTCCTCCCACTTTGCCCTCTCATCTGATTCCCTACCTCTCTTCTCTCACTCGCATCAGGCTTTATTTTTATGCATGCCCTCCCACTCTCGCCCCCAAAGACCATTTTCCACCAGCTCGTTGTATTTTTGTTACTGCTTTGGACTCGTGCACTATCGCGGACATTGCCGGTAGCAATGAAATCAAGTTCCCTGGCAATAACGTTGACACTTACCATGGCACCCGCGGTTTCCAATTCCCCCACCGCCACCTAACATCACTTCACGCTTCTTTTCTGGTGGCAGTGTGCTACGCTGTGTCATGGGACCCGTAACGACATTTAAGGCCATGAAAATAATTCTGCCGTTGACGTTAATCGATGATGCATTACCGATTATGCTGACAGGAAATTCATTTGGAATTGATGCACCTCACGAGCTGTTGTCGTAAGAATGTGTATGACGAATTGATAGAAGTTCCATGTCAGTTCGCAGTGCGACAGCTTACTATCTCCAATGCAAATACTATAACCTTTAGGAGATATGCTAACATTTGACTAAGTAAAGGCAGATGTGTGTGTGTGTGTGTGTGAATATATATATATATATATATATATATATATATATATGTATAAATCATGTGAAAGTCTCACGGACGTGAATAATAATGAATGTGAAGTTGGCACTAGAGAACAAAACCTAGATGCAAAACATGTCCTATTTTCAAAACCCAAACCCCATCCCTCTCTCACCCGCTTTTTAACTCTCTCCCACCAATTCCCTACTCCTCGTGTACTTCCAGCAATGTAATTTACCTTCTGAAGTTCCAGCTATGCCCTGCTTTCTATATTGGACAGTATACCACACCCCTAAATATTAGAATCAATAACCATTTGGCTTCATGGAGGAATTCTTCCCTGATTGGGATGCTCCCATTCCTAAAACACGCCTTCGAACACAACACTCCCTTTGACAAATGCTATAGTGGATCCATTTTAGAATTCGTCCCACCCTCTTACCCTCCACTCAAACTCAAAACAATAGAGTAGGCGTTTATTTAGCCCCCGGATTCCTGGAATTACCCAAGTATTAGTATTAGACATTAATTACACCATTCTTCACATATTTTATTCCCCCTCCGCTCCCAGCACCTTCCATATTATTCCCACACTTCTAAAAATCCCCCTCCCATCTCTCACCCTCGCAAACTTTTCCCCACCTTCCCCCTCCATCCAGTGTCTCCAGCCCCTTCTGTCTTTTCCTCAGTTCCTTCCTTCCCCTTCCAACTTTTCCTAAGTTCCTTCCTTCTCTTCCTTGAGAGTCCCATGGACTAAAACCTTGACGTGGTGGAAGGGCTTGTGCGTTCCAATGGCCCCTGGAGCTGTGCTGGCGGGAGCAAATGATAATTGCTCCTGGTTGGGTCACCCATGCTAGATAGGTTGAAGCTTAGTAGCCAAACGAAAGGTAGTACACGCAGCGTCTGTTCCTCAGTGAGGCGGATGGGCTGCAAAACCGTCTGACCCCAGCAGGGTGGCGATTGAGTGATGGTGTCACGTTAAAAAAAGCTATTGAGGAAGACAACGGGACACTACCTCAATTAGTATTCCCAGGAATATAATGATGGGAAATATAGGGAATATGAGCCCTGGCAACTACGGGACTCGACCCAATCGGCCGTGCGTCGTGCCCGGCAAGAGAGAGGCAGGTTTCCGCGGTCGTCATCTCACGAAACCCTCTCAAAAGAAAAACCGACAGCAGCAGGCCAGAAGATGCAGAAGAAAAAGACCGAATTAGTTAGAATAGGAACTTGGAATGTTGAGGACAGGAAAATTAGAGAATATTAAGCGAGTAATCGGAACGTAGATATTTTAAATGCATGTTAGTTGAGATGGAATGATTTCGGGGAAGGTAAAAAGGTAGGAAGAAGCGTAGTCAACCTAGAGCAAGGAACGGTTAGAATATTACTAGAGAGGATAAAAGCAGAACCGAACTTGGCCATTGTTCAGATATGCATGCCACTAAGAAATCATAAGGAGGAAGAAGCCGATAGGATATACGATCAGTTAAAGGGCATAATCGCGTGTGCCTTAAGGAAAACATTTGATAGTGATAAGGGATTGAAGTGCAACTGTGGGCGAGGGAAGAGATGGTGATGAGGTGAGTTTGGACTGTGGTTTGGGAAGGCACTCGTCGCAAGGAGCCGCCATGGCTGCCTTTCCTTCTTGATTTCTTCTCTGGGTCACGCCGATAGGATGCGACTTTACAGGTTGATCATTCACCCGCAGTTTCTGAACTCTTGCCCCGCGTTCGCCTTGAGGAATACGCTCTGGCGTCACCTTGAGACTATCCAAAACAAGGCTGTTCGGTCGTTACTCCCAGTGAGCCGATTCACTAGAATGGCCGACGTGCGAGCGGCGCATAAAATCCCGTCTGTCGCGGAGTTTATTCGCTCGCAAGTCGCGTGTTTCCAATCCCACCTCGTACCTTTTGGAAATCCGTTGCTAAAAACCTTCTGGGGCTACGATCCAGATGAGAAACACGTAAACACTGCCTAAAGGTATCACTAGCCTATGAGTCTTTCCTATATCTCTTCATTTTAAATTTTCTTCGTAGCAATAAGCCACTTCACGGCCCTACGGATCTCTCCCTCCGTCGTCCATGCTATTTTTGGTATATTTTTTATCCACTTCACGGCCTTGATACCATCCTCTTCCTCTTGCCCTAGTCTAATTTCCCGCTGTGGGAAAAGGGGGCTCCATGCCTCCGTTTCCTTTTTGTACCGGTCTATGCTCAGTGGGCACCGGTGGGCTGTTAGTGATGTTACTGACGTTCTTGTTTATACTTGTTTGTTAAATGCCGTTCCCTGTCAGCTTTTCTTTCTTGTTAGGTTAAGATTTCATATTTTATTCCTAATTTTAAGTTCCTTCTTCTCACAAACCATACTTTCACTTCAGCCATGTTTCTTCCTTCGGTGCTGTGCGTTTCTTAGGTACAATGACCGATGAAGATGAGACTTCAATCACCGGGACGGATTATACTTGCCCGTTCGGGCAGTCAATGAACATTTAGGGCACGAGGACTCACCGCGGGGAGAGGGAAATTAATTCAATCTGCAGGAGACGGGGGTTGGTAGTTACCAGCAATTGGTTTAGGCACCACAAAGGGCGTATGGATACATGGATAATGCCAGGTGACTCAGAGGGGTATTAGTTGGATTGTATTATGGTTAGGTACGGGTTTAAGAACAGTGTTATCAATTCACATATCTGATGGAGACTCCAGGTGTGATCAATTCGTACAGCGGATGGAGACTTCCGGAAGCGGATACGGACTAATCACATCTTGGTTACTGTGAAGTGTAGCATCTATTTCAAAAGGATAACAGGGGGTAGCGGGTTGGGAAATGGAATGTAGAAGCATTGAATGAACTGATAAGGAGGGAGTATGAGCAGGCTGTAGAGAAAATCATGAATGAGGCAAGGGAGGTGAGAACTATCGAGGAAAAATAAAAATTTATCAAATATTTAATTTATTATCAAAGATTTTTAAAATTTAATTTATCGAGAGCCTTAGAAGAAACTACAGGAACCGTTAATGGAAAAAGAACAAGGAAACCATGAATTATAGATGAGATGACTAGAAAGATAGACGAGAGAAGAAAATGGAAGAATGTAAACACTGGGTTAGGCAAAAGGAAATACAAATAGATAAATAATAAATTAAGTCAGGCAACAAATAAAGCAAAAGAAGCATGGTGGAAGACGCAGTGCGAGGATAGGGAAAGTTTACAGAGGAAGGGTGAAATTGGTGCGCTATACAGCAAGGTTAAATCACTATCGGGAAGTAAGGAGGGAATATATGTGCTAACAGTATGAGATAAGCCGGGTTAGACAATAGTGACACAGAAAAAAACCCAAGAGAGATGGAAGAAATGCATAGAAGAGCTGAATGGTACAGAACGTAGGCCGGCAAGCTTAGACATAGAAAGGAATTTCACGTAGATGAAGGAAGGTCGAGGGATATTCGACAATGAGATAGAAAGGGCATTAAGGGAGATGAAACCAAGTAAGGCTGTGGGGGTAGACAACATTCCTGTGAGACTATTGAAAGGTAAGGGTAGGTAGGGTAGAGGTAAGGTAGAGTCTATATGAACTGATTCGTATTATCTATGAGGAAGGAATCTGGCCGGAAGACTTTGTGAGGTCAGTGTTAGTTCCTATTCCGAAAAAGGTTAAGGCTACATTATGTGAGGACTACAGAACAATAAATTTGATTTCTCATGTAGCTTAAGTGGTTCTTAGGATCATCAACAAAAGGATGGAAAGTAAGATAAATGATTTATTAGGGGATAATCAGTTTGGGTTTAGAAAGGAGAGAGGCACGTGTGATGCTTTTCAGTAATAAGGTCACTAATCGAGAGGAATGTAGAATGCAATCAGGGCGTGAATTGGTTGAAACTAGTAGTAGTAGTATTGTTGGGGAGGCGACCGACAGCACAAGTCATTTGCGCATTAGGGATGGATGGGAAAGGATGAAGGGTAGAGAGAAACCCGGCGTCGGCATTAGCCTGCTCTTAACGAAAGGCGCCAAGGGGTCCGCAGCTTAACGTCCCATCCGACGGACGGCGTACTCACTCAAAGTGCCCTCCACAAAGCACCTCAAGTAGGGATCGGGATACCACTGAAAAATATCTGTCGCCGCCGGGATTCGAACCCCGTACCCCCTCTCCCTCTCGGTGGGAAGCCCGTACGTTAGCCACCGCACCATCCCGATCCCCCCTGGTTGAAACTAGAGTGAAGTTGGAAAATAGGAATAGATGGGAGGGACAGTAGGCTAATCCGCAACCTGTACATGTCTCAGACTGCTCAGGTGCGAGTGGGATACGGAGAGTCCGGATGGGCAGTGTTAGGATGAGGTGTAAGGCGGGGTTGCCAATTGTCACCGGTGCTGTTCAAAGTATATGTGGAGGAAATTATTGAAGAGGCATGGGAAGAACTGGAAGTAGGAATGAATGTCGTAAAGTCTGGAATTCGTAAAATCAGTTAGGTTTGCTGATGAACAAGTTCTGATTTGTCAGTCAGCCAAGGAGTTGCAAGCATTGCTGAGTGAATTGGAAATTCAGTGCGCTATATGTAAGATGATAATCAATATAAATAAAACAACGGTTTTCGATTTTCCAGAAAGACAGAGGCTAAGCTACACATTAAAAAGAAGGGCAAAAACTGGAGAAGGTGGAAAAGTTTCGTATCTCGCAAGTGTTTTAGACCAACAGTCGAAGTAGTAGGGAAGTGAGGAGACGAATTGTATAATACTAGGAAACGAGGATTCCAAAAGGAGGAGGGAGTTGATGACAGGGATGTTGAGTAAGGATGTCAAGAGAAAATTCGTCAAAAACTTTGATATGGAGCGTAGTTGTGTACAGCGCGGAAATGTGGTCATTGAAACAGGATGATAGACGTAGATTGGGGGCTTTTGAAATGTGGGTATGGAAAAGGATGAGGAAGGTTAAATGGACCGAAAAGAAAACAAATTAGGAAGTACTAGATATATTGGGAGAGAACAGAGATTTGTTGGGAGAATCATAAGTAGGTAGGAAAAATGGATGAAGGGTATATTGATCGGCCGGGGGATGTTGAAGACTGTAACAAAATGGAGAATGTTAGATAAACGAGGAAAGGGCAGGAATAGGATAGGGATGTTGGACGGAGTGAAGGGAGGAAGAAAGTACACAGAGATGAAGGGGGACCTAATATATGTTAGGTTACTGTATTGTGTTTTTTTTGGAGTCACAACATATTTATTTGGTTGTTGTGCTCATCCAAAACCTATATTAACCGTTAGATTACCTAACAAAAAATAAAAAAAATATATTTATATAAAAATATAGTATTAATTCAATAAAGTTTTAAGTATATCAGTCGTAAAAACCGAGAAAAATAGATTAAAAGGTGTTGGAATTAATGTATTATTACTAGTTATTAAGGCAGGAAAAATGGATGAAAGGCGTATCGAGCGGTAGTGAAATGTTGAAGAAGGTAATAGAGGGGAGAATGTTGGGCAAGCGAGGAAAGGGTAGGAACAGGATAGGGATGTTGGACGGGATGAAGGGAGGAAAGAAGTACACCGAGATGAAGAGGGACCTCATGTAGATTAGGTTGCTGGATTGGGTTTTGTTTGAAGTTACAAAAATGTTTATTTGATAGTTGTGTCCATCCAAAAACCTACCCTAACCGGTAGATTACCTAATTAATTAATCGAGGCGACCGTCAGAAATGGTCATTTGCGTTATTAGGTATTGGAGATTAATTTGGTTGGGGTAGGGTGTTCAGGGAATGGAAAATGGGTGGAGAGAAAATTAAAACTTAATTAGCCTAATCTGTTGACGTAAGGCGACAAAGGTTCAATAGTTTAACCTCCATCTGACGGACAGACGTACTCAAACTGTAGTGCTCTCCACTTAAGACCAGGTATATCAGGTACCTATGGAAAATTTCGTCTTCATCGGAATTTGAATCCATTTTCGGAGTACATCTGAGTACTAATTGTTTTTCTCCGCCACAATCACGATTATATGAGATCAAGGACAGGATAACGCCATTACATACGTTTTCGGTGCTGACTCTTTTCATAAAATAGACCTATTTATTCTTCAGAAAATTTCGATGGCGCCGTTAGTAGTGGGATGAGAAACCAGTAATGATAAAATCCCCCATTTAATAATCATTCCTTCAATCTTATGCTGACTCTTTAAGGTGACAGTATTAACTTATCTGATTGAACGGAAACGACTCGGAAGTGGTCAATCCTAGGGTAATTTCGTGTCTATCTTCATTTGTTTGACATTTGTTATAGTCTTAGAGTCGTATACAGTCCTTGGTTATACATTGTTTTTCCGTTCACGAATCTATTCTTACAGTTCTTTCTTTCGTGGTCTTTCTGTAGAGTTGTCATATTTACTTGGCCTCTAGGAATTTTCAGTCATCGATCATGTTTCAACTTGTACCCGATTAGTTCTTTCTTTTTTTTCCAATTAACTCGCTGAATTTACTTTTCAGCCATTTTTCTCCTGCTTTCAGGTCTCTAGTACTCTTCATTCGAGAAGTATCAATTATCCATGACGTAGTAGTTTCTAATTTCGTTGTTTGCATTTAATGTTCGGGTAGAGTTTTCTTACTGTCGAAAGTCTTTTTGCCTCGTAACATTATTCAAATAACTAACTTAAACCTTATTTTTTATCATTTTAGTAACCTTAGTTTCCAAATTAACAATACTCTCTAATTTCTTGGTGTTTTCAATTGAACAGATTCATATCTGATTGCCTATTATCCTTCTGTCGAAGCCCAAATCAGTATTAATTTTTCTGCCTGTAAATGCTTTATTTTCTTTGTCCCGTTCAACCAGATTCTTTAGAATTCCTAGTTTCTGTTACTACCAAAAGACATATCAATACTAATATAATCGTGGGCTTTCCTCCGGGACAGGGTTTCAGTTAACGACGTTTCGATGGATAACTCCGTCGTCATCTTCCACCTAAATTTCGCCTACCGGGTACAGACTAACCATCAATGTAGCAGATACATTGTCCGCTTTTTGATCTTTGTAACGGCTATACCTTAGAGTGAATTACATACGATGAGCATATTTGTTTTTCTCATAATATTGTAAAATTTTATACAATGGAAACGTTACACAGAATAATTATGAGTATATACAGAGAAGATGAGAAAGGTAAGAAAAAGGTCAAATATCCCGAGAAGGAAAGAAGCTTTAATGTGAACAGAAAAAACTCAAATTGACGATATACCGGGAGAGATACTAAAATATTTAAGAAAAATGTCGAAAGAAAGATTGTTGAAAAGTATTACCGTTTGTTATGTAACCAGTAAGGTATCTTTGGATTTAACTACTAGTAATATTATTACCATTCTCAAGAAAAGTAACAAAACAGGCTGTAATAACAAATTGAATCCTGTTTTAAATGTCCAAAATTCTATTGAACGTTCTCAAAAAACAACCTAAACGAAAATTAAGCAAAATTTAGGAGATAATCAAATCGCAACAGAAGCACTAGAGAAGCGATAATACCCTTACGACAGTAACGACAGATATTAGAGAGAAGAATCGGGATTGATAGAAATACGTATGCCACCTTTACATACTTAGAGAAATCTTTTGCTAAGTTGAATAGGAACTAGTACTTTAAAAAAATTGCAAAATATCGACCAAAATCGATCAAAAGTTGAAGAATAGAAGAAAGATTCTAAATTGTGCTTGATAGAGAACATTGAAATCGACATAAACGGATGTAGTAAAAATAAGATCAGGTGCAAGACAAGGCTTACTATATTTCTATCACTACAAATACGGGAACTATTGAGGAAGCAATCTCCAGAACGACAGAAAAGGAAAATAATATCATGAATGAAAGAAAAGTGTGACGGAATTAAAGTAAATGAAAGACAATAACCGTTTTGCAAATGATATCGTAATTACCACCACAAACTCTTAAAATGATATTCAAATGAGACGCTAAAAATATTGCCCAAAACTTAAGGATATTTTTAATCAAAATTTAAAAAGTGCTATTGAAAAAATTATTATGCAAGAGAAAAGAAAATGCTAAAACTAACATAGAAAAGATAACAGAATTTTAGAATATTTTTAAAATGCTTGCTATAACATTAATAATAACAAAAACAAGTCCAAGGCATGGATAATTGGAATAAGAATTAATAGAAGGACGGCATTGGCGAAATAAGCTTAAAAAACGGCAAGAACTAACCAATAAATTATCTCATAAGCTTTGAACGCAGGAAAAAGTTCAGCAAATCGTTCGTTAAGAGTGAATTATATGGATGTGAGACATGGGCCATAAGAATCAAGCTTGAGTCAATGGAAATGTGGATATGGATGAAACTGACGAAGGAAAATAAATTGTATTAAGAAAATAGGACGAGGTAGGGCAAAACTGTTTGGAAATGTATTAAGGCATTATCAGTTCCTTGCAAACATACATTAACAGGTGAGTTTGTAGAAGAGAACGCAAGAAGACGAGCAAGAGATGCATTCCTCATGGAGCAAGACTTTACATCTAACATTAACTTGAAGGAAGCAGCTCTGAAAAGGGAGACGTGAGATTATAACGAAAAAACATTGCCTTTTGATGGTAGAGTAAGAATTCTCGCTAAATCAAAAATGTATCCTCAAATGTGTCAGCCAATGGCTGATGTCCATGATTTACTGGGTATTTAACTCGACAAATCACAATCGGTCCTATCCTCAAAACTCGAAGCCACCACAGTTTTAACATATTTGTAAACAATCAAACGTAAACCACTTTTTAATGCTGCTATAATGAGAAATATTAATTCATTATCATGAGTGTACGTTTTTATCTGAAAATGGTGTATTTTTTTTACAATATAGAGAGGTCTCAAGCGGAATAATACAGTGAAAAGCACAAGTTATTCTTAACTGCACGTACAGCTCAGAATAACACATTTAAGGGTTTAGATGTGTGGATGCATCTCAAAATAAATATTCCACTCATGCAGGGGTGCATATTTTGACTTTTTCATTTATTTTAGTCATGGGGACAGATGATTTTAAGTTGAAATTGTTTGATGTGTATTTTCACTATAGCTCGTGAAGTTCATTTACGAGGTTTCTCAGACTGAGTGAGTGCGCGGAGGAAATATCACTTTCTCTTAATTCCAACACGTTATCTTTTCTTGCCCTGCTACATTTTATCTTACTTTAGATGGGAAATGAAGAGCGCAGTGTTGAAGGCAAATTGTGTTTTTATATTTCCTATAAAGCGTGGATTCGCTTAGCTCATTAGCGTCTGTATTTCTCGCTGTTAGCACGAACGAGGTTATTTTCTGTTACTTTAACAGTTGGGTCCAGATGACCGTGTTCCGCGATCTCTGCCATCCAGCAGTTAATGCAATCAACCCCATTCACTTAGATTCCAAAAATGGGTACGCAATCGGGTCGGAGTAACATTATGTTTAAATCTAAGTATTATTTATTAAGAAGTTACGCGGATTAACTGCCCAATTGCTGTATTTTACAGTGGTTTTATCTGCAGACAAAAAACTGCGGTATTTTGATGCTAAAAACTTGAACTCAGACAAACGCTAGTAATATGTTACACATGGGGACAATATGATACTTTGAAAATTTTATGCAAATTCTATTTGGAAAAATGAAAACTGTATTGGAATTTTCAGGTTCCTTTCTTTCGTTTAAGACCTTAAATCTTTGTATTGTTTAGTATTATTTGGTCAAAGTCGGCCGATATTGACATACCTGTGCTGTGTATTCCTAAATGTGACACGGAGAGTGTCCTAACACCCCCCGCCACACACCCTTTGCGGGGTATTATGCAGACGTATATAAAGTCAGATGAATTGGAGTCAGTATATAACTTCTTCATTAAGAAGAAATCTGTCATGGGGGAAATTTGGCCAACGCATAATTAGCGGTCACTGCAACGTTGTGGTTAGAAAAATTTTTGAACACGTACTCGTATGAAAAACCACTTGTTAGCGCTCGACAGAAGTTCTTTTCCGAGTTCTTAATGAAACGTAGTCAAATAGCTTTTAATTTGCAAGCATAATTTGAATCTCCGGTGGTCATTTATGACTCACCAATCCGTCCCAACCGTTGCTCGGCCAAAGCTACACCCGGTAGATTCCTTTGTTTTCTTCTTACTTGGTCACCTTAATTCAACGCACAGAAGGACATGTGCGCTTGTTTTCAATGGGTCGAATTGAACTTGATCTATAGTATTTTGAGGGAGAGTTGATCAAATGTAATGGAAATTTTAAGAGAGAGCTGACTATACTAATAGTAGACGGCACGGAACAATAAAAAAAGTGTAAATTAAGGAATTATATGCTGGAATGAAGAGCTTCAGGTAGATTTGTGAAAACATATTACGCAAAGAAAGCAAATATTGCAGGGCTATTTGAGAATCTAGTACCCTGCCATCTCCATTTGAAAATAGAGCAAGTCGCCAACTATTCAAAGCCAAAGAACAATCGGGTAATTGTACTTCTTTCACCAAAGGAAAAATTAATATTCATATAACATAAGAATACACTTGTATTGTGTCTCGTATTTCAATAGTAGAATTTATTTCAAGTAACTCGATTAATAGAAAAACCGAAATTCCAACTTACGTGATAGAAATACTTAATTGTCATTACAATGCAACAATTTCAGAGTGTAAAAATCATTCACCTTGACCGGGATTCAAACCTCCATCCCTAGATGTCCAATGTCGTTGTTAACCGGTTAAAGCACTTGGGCGGACATAGGAGGGATCCGGGTTCAAATACCGGTCAAGGCGAATGATTTTTACTCACTGAAATTGTTACATTGTATTACATATTAGCGGATGGCTCCGTCAAAAATGTACTGTCGCGGGATATCCCGCAGTTCCTTGGAATTTTTCAAAGGTAAAACAACCCAAGTTTTTAAAGTTGGCTTTAATCTCATGAACCGTGGTGCATCGCGCACGACTACGAATGCCTGTGACATTGCATGCACCGTATTTCGTCACATCTTGTTCCTTTAAAGCCACCAAAATCTTAAAAGAGTGTAAGAGGTCGCCTCGTTAGCTTAACTGGCTAAATCACTCGGCCGGACATCGAGGGATGCGGGTTCGAATCCCGCTGAATGTCAAGTTAAGTGATTTTTAGACTCTGAAATTTGTACTTTGTTAAGCATGTTAGCGGATGAATCTGTCAAAAAGTTACTGTCGCGGCATATCCCGCAGTTTCTTGGAATTTACTTTATTTTCATTTGTGTTTTTGTTTTTACAAATAATTCGTAACATGATAAATAGCTATCCATAATTTGGGTTATCCACGTAACCATGTCATTATTAATAGTCATCCAAGGATAGGATTAGTTTAATGCGGCTCCTCTGTTTCATAATCTCATCCTGTTCTAGTATTGTTTCACGTTCATGATTTCCAATCCCTCCTTTCGTACCGTTGGCACTCCTAAATGACAACCTACATGATGTAAAACAGATGTATTTTTATCGTAGTTTCTGAGTCAGAAGAAAGTTTCTTCTTAGTTATTACTTTAATACTCTCCAACACTATCCCAGAATCCTAGTCTCCCATACTGATATGTCCTGTGTGCAGATAGTAAAATCTACATGATGAGTATTGTGGCTTTCGTTGTTGTCCCTTGTGTGGTCGGTGTGTGGTGGTATGTGGGTGAACGATTGGCTTAGAGCGTTTTTGCCACGGAGCTCAAAAAAATAATTATAAATTATATTGTATGAATTATCGTAGACATGATTATGGCGAATTTTTATTATCCATTATGTCTGTGGGAGTTGTAGTCTTAGGGAAATGAAGTACTCCCTATCCAGAGAGATATCCAGTATCTTCTAGTTATCATCCGCATTCTGTAGCTGCATTTTTACATTTTATGCCAGTCGAGATTACTTACCATATTTCTAAACGCAACTCTTCCACAGCCGAAAAGTTTGCTCTATGATATAGATTTGCGTTAGTTGTGGAGTATATTCTTCCTTCCCCCAATTTAATTAATTTTAAGCCCCCGGTTTAATCCCGTTATCTTGTTATTACCAACTCACCATATGCATTATTTTAGCGCAACTTCTCTCACATCCATACAGCGAGAGTTAATACACTTAATTACGATTTTAAGGGATTCATACCACAGTGCAAGTAAAATAAACTCATCGCAACAAAACACACCTGAAAACCATTGCGGAAATGATACAAATTAATGAAAACTATAAATAATACAAAACTAAAAATAAATAATAAAATAACCCATCCTTGATGGTTATCACCTCGTGAGCTGTCCACCCAGAGTGAAAAAGCTGAGTAGGATTTTTGAAGGAAGAGATCGCATTACTAGCAACTCAAGCGGACTAGATTATGTTATCTTTGAAGTTCTTATAATCGAGTAGTTGTGAATGTGGACTCATCACATGTGCACCGATTTTTCCTCACGTTTACTCTGCACTTTTATATACTCTCTCCTTATTTCCGACTTCTCACCTTTCAGTACGTTCCCTCACTGTCCCCACTCAATCTGCTAAATCATCTCCTCTTCGTTTAGCTTGACATTCTGGATAATATCAACATAAATCCATTTGATATTTAAAATAAACATTATTTCGTTCAGTGTTTTGTTGTTAAGAGTCCGTCATTGCTGCTGTTACTATTCAACATATTCCAACATCCTAGCTGCAAAACTATTCTCGTTTCTCATATGTGTGAAATCAACACCCTAACTTACTATGTTCAGGTTCTCTCGGTGATAAATTTGGCACACCACTTATCATTAATAACTGGCTTTTGGTTATTTACTGAAATCAATATATCATAATATTCACAATTTAATTAATTTTGTAAAAACGATCTCCTATTTAAAAAAAATAAATCATTGCGATAGTTTATGTTGGATGTATTTGGTGTAAATTGGAAAAGTGAATTTAAAGACTCAAGTCATAAAATTATTGTGGTCACTATGAAGTCGAAATAACATATCATACTTACATGCCACTTGATATAAATATTAATTCCGTAAACGTATCATCGAAAATACCCAAACTGTCGACCTTATTCCCGTATCACAATCCGTCTTCAACAATAATAATGGCTACTCTTCAGTTCGTCGATACTGAGACTTCGTAGGTGACGCAGTCACGAACCGTGACCAATGCCATCACTATACGGACCCCATTCCAAAAAGTCAGTAACTTGGAATAAAAAAATATCGAGTTCAGGTGTGAACACAACCACCGTCCTTGTGAATTTCTTATGCCAAATAACCTAGATTCAAGGTCATATCTAAACCTTGAGGTGAGAAATTCACCAGATAACTTAAAATACAGAAATGCGAGTGTTTAAATAGGAAATATATATTTAATCCGTGTTTGCCAGAGACAGTGAAAAAACAAATAAAATATCAGGAAACAAGCTATACTCTGCTTTAACCCTAAACAGAACGTCCCAAGCAATGTGTTTCAGAGTTTCCATTTGGTGTAAACTTTAAAGGTTGGGGATGTCATGCGCCTTCCATGTTTACGAGAGCCTTTGTATTCGTACCGGCCCATATTTATACTTTTTCGCTATGAATTATGCTAGTGGAACGCAAATTGACGGGTTTTTATCCCCTCATCGGAAATGGTTTAAAAAAATAGAAATGTGCAAATGCAACGTCAAGGAGGCGAATTTCCAATTGAGAAAAAAATCCAAATTAAATTTATATATACTTTTTATTTGATCCAATACCATTTTATAAAAAATGCTCATCGAAATGTGTGGTTTCACACAACTTATAATTTATTTCATGAGAAGGTCCCCACAAAAATCGATATTGATCGAACGACTGAATTATACAATAACCATTTATGATGAACATTTTATATTATTAGGATCTTTGGCTCTGACGTCGAAAGCGAAACACTGTCATCAAAATGAATAGTTTTTTACAGAATCAGAGAATGAGCATTGCCTTAACTCGCGGGAGAATGGCCGATTCTCTTCCATAAGTATTTCGATTCGAGAAACATCGATATCTTTAGTGAAAACATTACGCAGCCCTGCGAAGGGATAGCAGTGGCGCTATTACTTCCCCTCCAGCACCATTCCACCCTCCTCAGACCCCTTCTCAGGGTCTGCACAAGCCATTCCTCCCCCTCCTTCCCATCCCCTTCCCCCTACACCATTGGCCCCCAGCCGTTTGACCACCACCCTTCGCCTCTTCCCAGTCCCGCCCGCCCTCTTCCCTTTTCCCTCTCGCATCATTTACTCATCGCTCGTGCAAAGGGCGGAAGGGGTGACGGAGGAAGCGGCAGAGGGATGGCAGGGGGGGAGGGATTTCTGGGACCGGGGGGGAAGCGGAGAGGGGGGGAAAGGGAGGAGGAAGTCGGCAGGGAAAAGGGCCTCATCTCCCCTCTTCTCCTTACGGGGCCGCAGAGAGGGCAGGAGGGGAGACGGGTGAGGGTTTCCGCTTGGTTCGCCCAGATTGCGCGTCTGCCCCGGCTGATGAGAGGGCGTGGGCGGGATTCGGCAAGGGGATGGGGGTGGGAGGGCGGGCGGCATGGGGGAAATCGTTCGACGTGGACGGAAAAAGAGGAGTTGAGGGGATGTTGGAGAGGGGATGGGAAGGGATGCCTCCTGGGCACCCGCGGCCGCGTCCTAATTGGGAGATGTCGGTAGGAGGGGAGGTGAGGGTGTGGGGAAGGCTAGGGAGGCAGGGGGGGGTGAGACCTCGAGACACTTTGCCCCTTCCGCGCTCCCTCACCATGAATTTTTCCCCTCCCATCTCCTGCTTGCCACGAAATGCACCTCCATATTTTGAATCTACCCCTATTTTCCTCTTGTTTTCTGCCTCTACTGTCTACTTTTGCTTTTAATCAAAAGTTACATTGAAAATTCGTAGATAGACCACTTTTTGTGTTTGCTTAACTTAAAAATATCGACGAAAATCAATTCATTACAGCACAGTAACCAAAAAATAACAACAAAGGTTTTATAAAAATTCCCTAATCCTAGGTGAAGAACTAGACGGGAAGAGAACCCACGGCTTCTAGAAGTGTAAACGTGGGCGTTACCCCACCGCCATCGGAGCCAAAAAAGATTTTTCGCCAGGAAAAATTCAACTTGAGCCTAAAATAACATTTAAATTGCAGTCAACTACTGGAATAAATCGAACCCGGAGTCTATGTAGATGACAGAAATCAGTAAACCAACCGCACCAATTTCAACTTTCGGAACCGTTCCTACAACCGCGACTCTTAGGAAACTGTTCCTTCTCAACCATTTCTACGAGCACTGTCCTTGGGAGCAGTTACGTGGTGCCTTAATCAGAAAAGAGCGGTTCTGCACGTTTGCCATTCTAAACTTCCAAGGTTCTTACGTCGTTCACCTCCTTCTCCTCCCGCTTCACAAATTTTAGGCTTCTACGCGCTCTGGTTCCCGTAACCTCCTCCAACCTCCTCTTACTTCTCTCCAAAGGACTCTCGTCCCTTCCCACCCTTACCTCGTTCCACGCGCCGCCTTCCACCCCTCACAGCCACCTCCCGTCACTTCGTTACCCTCTCATTTCCATTTCAATGAGTCCGCACTCTGCGGGACATCGACCAGCGACGTCGCGGTGGATGAGGGTGCCGTATAGACCCCATTCCGCTCTCTCTACGCTCTTCCTCCTTCACTCGCAATCCTTCCCCATCGTACCTACTCACATGCACCCAAGCCTTGGTTATATCTTCGAAGGGCGGCTCAAGAAAGGAAATAGCGCCGAATTAAGCTCCTTCACTTCATATCGGTGTTCTTATGGGAGTGAAAAATCATCTTCATCGAAATCGGAAATCCACGGTTAGGATTGTGATGACTCTCCATTGCACCGCCGCGTTTGGTTGATTTGTACGCTGTCTAACATTTCTTCGCATTTGAGACTTCATAGGAACACTTAAAGTAAATAGTCGTCGGTATCCCGTGATAAATTCTCCCTTTATTTTATTCCATAGTTAAGCTTTTTGCTAAGTTAAGCTAAGAGTGGGTGAAAATATCTAAAGTAGCGTGAAGTAAAATGGTGCACCATTCGGTTTTCATGTTGGAGATTACTTAGTAAAATATATAAATGAGAGCATGTGTAAATTCATTTAAGAGATATCCTTGCAAAGTTAAAAACTGTTGAAGTTTTTTTTCACGTTGTCAATAAATTATTGTGGTGATAAATAGTCACATTTAGAATTAAGACTTATTTTTTCAGATTAGTTAGTGTTTTCCAGTGCATGTTAATTATGCACTGACTTAAAATCAATGAAATGATCCAATATTATTTATGTTTAAGTTTTCACAAATATCAAATAAAAATTCTCAAGTTATACAGGCCTGTACTTGCCATTTTAAAAATGTATTTTCGATTATCATTGGAAATATTATGTGTATTCCTACTAAAGGTATTTGACTAACTATACTAGAATGGGTTTTAGAATATTAGGTTTTTTGCCCTTAAGTTTTGCTTGCCTTAAAACTTATCTGATGGGCATGCTAAAATCTTAGTCCAAAGATGCCAAAATGATCATAAATTTATATATATTTACACTGGTGAATTGAAATTCGTTTTCGTGACATCATTTGCAACTCATGACAATTCCATTTCAGTAATCTCATTCTCTTTGAGACCAAATTATTTTATGTTAAATTTACAGAGTTCATTTTCAGGAATTTTCCAATACGCGAAATTCATGTTAACAAATTATTTTGGTGGTTAGGAGACTAAATTAGCAGTAGAACAATTTAAAAATTGTATCACATTCATAATCTAGGATTATGAATTGATCATCCTCCATGGGAGTGTGTAAAAAACTTTGACGTTGCGGCTAAAGGATAAGTTGTAGAGATAATAAGATTGGAGAATTTTGATATGTTACTGTAGAAGAGTATAAAGAAAGTGAAGTGGATGGTGAGAAAAGCAATTGTGGAAGTTCTAGGTAAGCTAGAGGAAGATAGAAGATTGTTGGGAGCAATTCAAAGAAGGCTGAGAAAAAAAGATGCACGGCATATTGAATGGAAATGAAATGTTGAAGCTTGTGATAGAGGGAGGAAGGTTAGTTACACGAGATAGAGTTAGGAACAGAATAAGAATATTGGACGAAATAATAGGAGGTAGAATTGACGTTGCGTGGAAGAATTTTTTATTTTATTCCAAGGTTTAGAATCCATTTCCAGTGTCATGTTAGGCGGACCGCAGCTATTTTGACCTACATTGACTGTAATAATACTCTAAATACTAGTGCCCTTCTATGATTAATCATAAAATAATGTGCCTAAAATTCAAAGGTGGTTAAAGACGTTAAAGACAAAAATAAAAATTTAAAGGTGGTTTGAGACGCAGGATTCTCCCGGTAACTTCCTATTTTAATAAGCTTTTCGTCGTTTTAAGTGCCCACTTATGTTATAGCAACTCTCACACCCCTTGTAGTACTTTGTGTTCTCATATTCATATATTACTTTCCTAGCCAAGATGACGTACCACTGTATTGGTCTGTTCCTCCATTGTAATGTTTCCTCTTCCTTTATTTAATTTTTTTGCCCAGAATATCATTATTTTGATTAATGTTCAGAATTTGATTAATTGTTAGATCCATCTCTACGTGAGGGATATCGGTCTCTGTACACATTATTTCTGATATGTAGCACTAATTGAGCTATATTATTATTTTGAGATAAGGTTTCCATTTTTTTGATGCGATATACAAATATGACCCAACAAGTCAAAATAACATGCGAAACAGTGTGAAAGTATATTTCAAGTCGAGAGTGATCACAAAAGAAAACAACATCTTTCCCAGAATACGAGATATATCCCACAGTGAATGACAGGGACAAGTGGAACAGTTGCAATTTTTAATCTTAGCTTTATACAATAAAATTGAAACGTTTAAACAATTTTTGAACGTTGTAAATAATTTTCATAAGAAAGTATCGTTTATGGCCGCAGCGCCAATATTTGCAAATGTATGAGTAGTGGACGTTATTGCATTCCGTTGTTTTTTGCTACTTAATTTTTTCATTTTCGTTCAATTTTATAAAGATGCTGTTATTATCATTGCGTAATATCTTATGCTTTTGATATTTTTTACCAACTTAAATTTCTGCGTCGATGAACTATGTCAATGTGCTTCATATTTGCCGTTAATATTATTGTAGTTACTACTGTATTTGATTCGATCGATATTAAAACCGGTGTTTCCTGTCTGAAAATAAAATATAGTATCATTTAGCTTGTTTTATCATTGCTGTCTCCTTTATTCGAACTAAACACTGACGAAATCTTGTCTTGGACATGGTTGAAATCAATGCCCAGTGACACTAAAATGAATATTTTTAACAGTCCGAGTTTTAATGCTGGTTTATGGGACTAAACATGAACATTTTCCAGTTTATTTGAAAACATCTTTGTGGTTTCATTATCAAAATTAGAAATGGGTTTATGTGTCTCCCCTTCCTAAACTTATAATGATTTAAACAAGACTCTACCACAAGTTATTCAAATTTGTACAAAAATTGTTAATATTAGACCCAAATAATGGAAATTCTACGGTCTAGAGTAATACTATATAGTAATGCATTTTATTGCGTTTATCTTGCAATACTACCTTGAACAAAAAGTTCCCGGAATAACCACCGTGTGGCGCTCCCATCGTTCCGATTTGAGTTCTGTTTTTTTTTGTTAAATTGGTACATCTGTTGTTGATATTCCCTTTAAATCTTAGTGTCATAACTTGACATTTGCAAAAGTTACGTAGCCAAGACTACATCTATCTCTGTGTATGTTGGCGATTTTTTACAATTGCAGAAATGGATTTAAATTTGCAACAACGAACTTGTATTAAATTTTGCGTAAAAAACGGATTTAGTGGCGTACGGACGTTGGAAATGTTGGAAAAGTGTTTCGGCAACGATTATCTAAAAAAAAAGGTCGTTTACCAGTGGCACGAGCGGTTCAGAAGTGGTCGTGAGTCAATCGAAGATGATGAACGCAGTGGCAGACCATCGACATTGAAAGTCGGTGAAACCATTGATAAAGTAAAAGAAATGTTGGTCAATAACCGAAAATTAACCATCAGAGAAATAGCGGAGGACTTGAACATTGCCTATGGATCCACCCAAGACATTGTGGTTACTGATTTGGGTTTCCGTCGTGTAGCAGCAAAGTTGGTGCCAAAAGACCTCAATTTCATGCAAAAAAGAGACCGTGTTGACGTCGCAAAAGACATGATTTGCGAGGCTGAATCCGATCCCACATTCATCAAAAGGATCATTACTGGAGACGAGACGTGGGTTTATGAGTACGACACGCAATCCAGACATCAGGCAAGTGAATGGCGTTCACCAAATGAGCCGAGACCAAAAAAACCACGTCGTTTTCAGTCAAAAAAGAAGGCAATGCTGACGGTTTTCATGGATTACAACGGTGTAGTGCATCATGAATTTTTGCCAGAAGGCCAGACAGTAAACAAAGAGTATTATTTGGGCGTTATGAGACGTTTGCGTGAAGCAATTCGCCGAAAGAGACCAGAAATCGTCGCACAGTGCGTGGAGACCGTCGCACAGTGCTATCATTATTCGTAATTTTTTGACGAAAAATGCAACAAATACCATCCAACAGCCACCGAATTCACCTGATTTGGCTCCCTGTGACTTCTTTCTGTTCAATCGAGTTAAAAAACCATTACGGGGAACGCGTTTTAGCAGCCGAGAGGAAGTAATGGAAAAATCGCAGGAAGCACTGATGGACATACCGAAAACCGAATATAAAAAATGTTTCGAGGATTGGATCAAGCGCTGGCATAAGTGTGTTGCAGTCGATGGGGATTACTTTGAAGGGGACAATATAGATTTAGATGAATAAACTTGTATTTTTAATTTTCTGAATAAATTCCGGGAACATTTTGATCAAGGTAGTATGTTGGAGATTTCCCGGGGGCGTCACAATCCATAAACCTCTTCCTCTTCTCTGATCCATTTTGCTCCATTTTCCTGGATCCCGTCTAATTCCCTGGGTCCCGTCTAAGATATAAATCTTTATTTATTTCATATATAACTCCCATGGATGATCTGTCACACGTTGTATCCTTAAGATAAGACAACCCACTCGTTTTGATGTACAAATTGCATATACCAAAGGATAATGCACTCCACTAACGTACATATCATATTAGTTAAAAACCATCGGAATATTTCATTTCATTCCGTCATCAAAAAAACATACAAGCGTTACCATTGTTGTAAAATTTAGTCTTTCTCAGCTTATTCAACTCAAAAAATTTGTCTTGTAAGACATGTTTTACTGTATCCATGAGGTACATTATCAAATTTGTGAGGCACTTGTATAACTTTCATTATATTTTTCTCCCGCCACGGATAGCACACTTGGTGTTATCATTCGGTATGAAGGTACCACTGAATGAAACAAGCAATGAAAATAATAATAATAACGGGGAAAATAATTTATTATTTAATTCATTTTGTGTAGCATATCAACTTCCATTTGATTAAAATTTCCAAACAATAGCGAATTTCACTAATATACATTTGAAACGCTGATATACTCATAATATTACTGGAAAAATGATTAGCTCAGTTCAATTTAGTGTAGCTTTGTATAATCAAATTAACTTTCGTCATCTCAGAAAAGTTTCATTTCTTGTATTGATAGAATACAATGAAAGTTATCACAGGTGCACATTGCTATAACAATAATGTTTTTATTTCTAATTAGACATCACCTGAGTGGGTTGGGTATTCCAGACATATTAGATATGAAAACTAAGAAAAAGGAGTATTTGTAATTTTGAACAGAAATAAGGATCAATTTGAGAATAGTCTACACCAATGATAGTCGAGTTGGGGCTCAGTCAAAGATTCCAGTTCAGTCGACACTTCATTTTGTATCCCTACTGCTGTCATAATTCTGGGATGGATTTATATCCATACACCGTTCGAGAGTTACTGATCAAAATTTGTCGCAGCAACATACATTATGTCTGTGCGAGGATGTCGAGACGACGTTTTCGAGTATATAATTAGGACAGCCATTGTTGAGAAGATTTCATGGTTTGTTGATCTCAGGATCTGCAAGGTAACATTTGGGGGCCTAAAAATACGGACCAGAGAATGCTGTGAGGTTATTAAGGAATTTCGCACTCTTCAAGCCACGCAGGCTCAAGGCCAATACGTATGCGTTGATTTTTACATTTCACCGTGCACAACCTTAGTGACTGATTACTCCTCTGATTGGCAATAAATAATAGTTCATCACCAGAAAAATCGGGTTACAACGTGATATGTGAACAATCAAAATGAAAACAAACGCCAGGTTTCAGAGGCAAAGACTCTCAAAATATGACATCATAAGCTCGATTTAAAGGCTTTGACAAATTATCTGTAGATTCAAATACAAGTATAAGTCAGTAATAATATTTTCATAAATTTATTTGCTTCCTGATTATCGATTCAAGAAGACAGACGAGCGTGGAAGTAGCGCGGTAGCCAACGGTTCCATAATGTTGCGGTAACGAGTACCAACGAAAGATTGAGGCCTGGAAGTGATATGGCTTATTCAATTGTACGCATATTAAGATGTGGAGTTTTCTGACCCAGTAAAAATAACTTAATTATATTTATTACCAACGGGAATGTATGGAGAACTACAATTTGTGGATTGATAAACGAGTGCAATAGTAATGGTAGTGAACATGAAGCTTTATGACATTTGAAATAATTAGTTTGAAACAGTGAGATGCGCGTTAATTCTCTTCGACAAAATTTCTGGTAACGGATCTCCCCTATCCTTTTCTCTCCACAATCCTTTGATGCCATTTACACTTTCTCGGATTTTCAACCCCTTCTCTTTTCCTCTCACACTCCTTTCCTTCCGCCTCCACGTCCAGCCCTGCTGCCATCAACCCAATAACGTCCGACTGTAATACTCTCCGCCACCACACACGACGCAAACCCATCACCCCCGTCTACCCCTTGCCCCCCAACCTCTCCTCCCAATCCCCTTACTCCTCCCATCCTTCCACCGGCGACCCTCGCGATTGCAGCGCCGGCACCATCGCCACTGCCGTCGCTCGTCGTCTTGATTGTTTTTTCCGTCGCATGCGTCCCCGTGCGATGCCGACGCCTCATCCCGCTTCCCTCCTCATCTCCACAAGCTCCCCCTCCCAAAACCCCCACCTCTCTTCCGGAGGCTTTATCTGAAATAGAAATCGCGCTCGGAGGGCAGCGTCCCTCGCGGCTCGTTCGGATTGCCCGAGCTCCTACTCATCCCCTTCCTCCTCTCTCCCTACCGTCCCCCTCCGCACCGCGACCCTTTCGTCCTTACTTTCCTCTCTCTTCTTCCCCCCCTCTCCTTCATCTCTTCGGTGCCCTCCCAGCCTCTTCCTGCCTCACCTTATCTTTCGCAACCGGAGTCACAAACCCCTTCTCCTTCCTCCACCGCCGCTGCACTGTCCATACAAACGTGGATTACCTCTCGCGAAGGAGGATTCCTAGTCACTGAGAGCTAAAAGGATTGAACAAAGGAGTGGGGAATAAAACCATGGAATTGACTTACCAGATAGTTGGCGCAGCAAGAGTTTTGATGTGGATTTTAGGTGTCCCGGTAGAGATATTTTCGCCCCATGCAGGGGGTCGCATTCCTGATATGATATGGCGACACTATCCAGGACCATAACCAGGGTAGTAAAACGCATTGTGTCGTGTTTTTATTAATCTGTGGACCGTTTCAGCTAGTATTTTCGTTATGGATGGAAGGGAAATAGTTTTTCATTTGGACATTACATAGTATGTAGAAAATAATTGTTTTTTTTGTATAATCTTATTGGAGATCATTCTTATTTGCAAGTGTTGGGGAAGAATTGATTGGTCGGATATTCACCTTGAATTCTTCAAGCGAATACTATATGCCTCCATTTCTAATCCAAACAACTTCAGTTTCCGGACTGATGATTAGAAGAGGCAAGAAGCTAGCCTTGACCTGTGTATATCGTATCATAAGTGTATTTTAATTCGTTTTAAATCTGGGTGAATAATATATTTTTTTTTAATTTGCCTATCAGGATAAAGGATTGTTAACATTATTGAAAATAGCATAATTAGTACTATTCTGCATGTTAGTGACCTTAAAAATGAGATATAATTAAAAAATAAGCTTGATTGTATTAGAGAAAGTTGCTTGACCTCTGACCCATTTCTCCAGAGATATTTTTCTCTAACGTGTGACGCCTGAGTCGAAGGCAATTTTCCTAGACGTTCTACCCTTATCTTCCCCCTTCATCTTTCCATCCCCTTTTGTTCCCACAAATCTGTCTGGATTCTCTCTTCCGCTAACTAACCCCTCCCTTCTACTATGGTGTGCATGAAATCAGCACATACACTTCACAGCGCATTATTGCTCGAACTTCCTAAGGACTGCCGGAACACATTCGATCATATTTTGTTTACCCGCGCACTGAAGATATCCATCCATTATTTCAGTATCCCTACTATTCTTTTTGACCGTTTAATGTTTGAGATTTCATTGCTCCGCGCTACGAGTGTTGCATTCTCCCGCAGTTGATGTACACACCGTCAACGTGTTTGCACCATCATCCCGAAATTTAAAAAAATCGCCGTGATGGCACCCGTCTCGAAACCACAATTAATTTTTCTCAGCCTTGCACTTTAAGGACAGTGTAGGGAGCACGGTTAAAATTGAATGGATGACCAGCATGTTATAATCTGAGCTATGGAAAGATAATGCAACTGGTTTGTGGAAATAAGTATGGTGCTACGGAAACTCTCAGTTGATCTGGTTGACTTAAAATGATACTGCCCAACCAAATGCTCAAAGGTTTAGCGTACAGATATTGCAAGCGTAGTAGCAAGAACAATGGTGAATACGGACGAGGAGGTATGAATTATGAGTTTCATAAGGTCAACAGCTCTTATCGGAAAATTGAAGCCTATTATCTTAAGGTGAACTCATGGATAGGCAAAATGTGTTCTGTTTGTAGGGAATCTGTGCATACTGGGCTTAAAAGTCGTTATCACTTGGTATATAACAAGGTGATTTATTCATGCTGTTTTGGTTTAGTTATTTCACCTTGGAGGATTTGGAGAGTGACTTGAGTTAAAACTTAATCAAATAGACTGAGTTGCTTTTTGTCACCTGCGAACATCAGCGTACTTCGTGTGTAATTATTCAACGAACATAGCGTGGACATTTTGTTTTGCTTGCTTGTTTTATGCAATTTTTTAGTTTTATAATTTATTTGTGTAATATCTGTCCAGAATTTGAATATTTGAATCGCTTTAAACCAACAGAAAAAAGATTTTCAACGTAAGCTTTGCTTGTAATAATTCACCATATTAGCATAGCTAACTGATTTGAGTTCAAAACATTTTTAAACATACCATTTCTTCTCCTTAAAATGGAGAAATAATGTCTATCCTACCTTCATTTATCAGAAAATATAATGATAATTTGAGCCCAGTGTATCCTTACATTTAGGAATTCAATGCATAACTACATAGGTGGCCCAGAATCTTGAGCTGGTGTGAGAATCATCTAGGAGTAAAGTAGCTGTAAAGCGTTTTATTTTATGACTTGTTCTGATACTATTGTTCAGCGTATTCTCTTTAGTAAATGCTCAGTATCTTTTTCATCCTCATAGTAAAATGTGATGTAGCCTCTTTACCTAGCCCTGAAACGTATAACTGTCCATCATGGTGCGTCATTAGATATTATTCCTGCGATTTTCTTTGGCGGGTGCGAAGTTTTTTTCTGTAATTTTCATTCAGACTGAAACTCGAAGTCAAGACTGGTCCTAAAAGTCAAGATTGAAACTCAAGTCAAACCTGATTGATTTATTTTTGTCTAATGGGATTATACATACAGACACAAAATAGAATATATTTGAAAAATTTCTGCTGTAAATTTAGAAAGAAATCAAAAAAGTTACCTGATCTTAAAAATGTTTTTTATAGCGTTTCGGCGACTTCCTTTGTTGGGGAAGAAGAATGATGTTCTAAGGAATAAAGTGGATGAGAAGTTGATTTAAAAAGAATAAGGTCGAGAGGAGATTGAAGATGGAGATGGAATAATGACTATTGGTGTTTATTGAACCTATTTTAGACTAGAATGCTCAAAATTTCTCTGTACTCAATTATGCACTAACTCCCTGGTTCTCACGTAAATGTTACTTAGTTATTAGGGGAAAAACTCTCTTACTTGAGGATGAAGCAGTTATCAAAATTATTAGCGTAAGAATGCGCAACGGAGTTGGGAATTCAACAAAGAATTGCAGTTTAAAGCAAGGCGAGTAGTAGAGATGAGACATTTAGTTATACCTCCATGCATTAATCAAGGTGAAATGAATACCATGTAGTTTTGCGCTTGTTCTTATTTCAATTTTTCAATTAATAGCAATATTTTATGCGACTGAAGATCGTATATCGGAAACGTTCGGGGTATGGGCCATCCATATAGATTAAATGACTTTTTGGGATGATAGATATATTTATATATTGTGTATAGCAAACTCACGCTCCTTTTCGGAAAGAGAGAATGAGTACTTCTGCTGACAAATGCGCCAGTGAAAGCCTACATTTATAGGGAAAAGTTGTTTCCCGAAATTCAACTTAAAATTTCGGAAAGTAATTTTTTAATCTCCTCATAGAAATACGGCTCTAACGACCACGATTCCTATAAAAATAACAAGTGCGAATATTAAAATGACTTTAAGATGCTACTTTCCGTAGAATAACGCAGTGGAACAACTTGAGAATAACGGATGATTGTGCTGAATAGAGATTGTACGGTTTTTAACCTGGGATAATGAAAGCTCTACGTCTTTAATAACTTTTAATTCATTCTCCAAATGATGAAAAACACTAAAAAATTGCTCTTGGGAATGATAAAAAAGTTCATGAAAAGGGCGATATTTAGTAAAAGGCTCAGTCATTGGTAGAAGATCTATGTAATTCAATTCTAGATATGATGGGGGGCAAAATAAACGAGGAAGACTAGTTTGGTGTGGTAGGAACAGAGCAACCCTGGAAGTGTTTTGTTGTGTTCTATTCGAGTGTTAAAAAAATTGGAGGTCACTTGATACGCTTAAGAACATGAAAAAACTAAACTGCTTGTATAAATTTGATTAACATGTTGACCTGGGAAACTTGAAATAGACTTGAAAATCCTGAGTACTATGAACACCAATTTAAATGCCCAAAATGGTCACCCCACTCTTTTTAGGCGCCTTTGTTGCCGTGTCTTTGAGTACAGACGCTGTAAGGGATACTCTTTGCCTGGCTTCCACTCGTTGACCTTTGACCCTACCAGGAATAAGTTATCATTTTCCCTGCCAGTGTAACTCACGGGGTTATCAAAACCGTCAAACCTTTCACCACGTCAAGATTGTCGTCCATTGAAGAGATGCTTAGAATTTTATAATATTATTTGCGTAATTTATTTATAACGTATAAAACATTATACTCCAGCAAATTGTCCAATTAAAGGATGCTATAATTGATCAATTGTGTAGTATTATGTTATTCACTACATTATAATTGAGCATTACCTCTCTATCTGGCGAATTATAAAAAACACAAATTATCCTTACTGATACATGAGCACATTTGAAAAATATTTTCACATTAGGACTTTGATTCACTGTTCGCTGCGTTTTCAGTGCACTTTCGTTCTCGCGTATTCAATGGCAAAAATCATTTGATGCTGTTTTCGGTTCACACGAAAATTATACGCATGGAAGATTCGGCTACTAGGCCATTTAGTCGATTCGTCGGTCCTTTTGTTTTGCTAGTAACGGATTTGTCCGAGTCTTCCTTTTTTCAGAAGCCCAATTTTTTTTCTGGAGCTCTTCCAGGGGAAAATACAAGGAGGGAAACCCGTAGAGGATAGGCAGACAAATAAAAATCATTCACGCTCCTCCTGGATGGCTATTTTTCAAAGTGTTGCCGGAACAATAATTCAGGGGATGGATTTGCACGAGTCGTCACTCCGGGTATCAAGCGAAAGAAAAACCTTTCAACGATTGGCGCAAATCGATGCGACCAATACCACTGGGAATCTAAGCGATTTGTTTTCCCTTGCGCTGACCCCGGGAGCGACCGAGGTACAAACGTCAGTGGTGAAAAAAATGCGCAATCGCTTTCGATGATTCGGAAAAAAATGTTGAGAGTTTACGTGATGCCCTCTTTTTTTGAGACCATAACTAAAGCCATTATTAGATCTCGAGGCGTTATACCCTGCCGGAAATGGCGAATCACCGTCACTGCTATGTTACGCGACCGAGTCAATTTTTGCGACTCGAAAATATAGCCAGTCGATCTCACTCGACTGACGTCCGATTCCACCAAATGCCACGTAAGGTAGTTTACCATCTGATTGGTCAATGATAGAGTTTCCGTTCTATTACAGCTGAAGGTTTTTGGAAAAAGGCAAATACTGCACAGTTAATGAATCTTGTAGGATTTATTTTCCCTCATTCCAAAGAAATAGCTACGCTAAAATAGACAAATTTCTGGGAATTTTTGAGCTTAATTTCAGTAATTTTTCGTGATATGTTTTCATAGAATGTAGTGTTTCACCAACCTTCCCTATGTCTTAGATAAATGATGGTCAAACATCTGTTTATTTGCAAATATTATTAGAAATAGATATGTGTTGAATTTATAAGCCCCCAATAAGGGGACATATAAATTACTTTACGCCAGTGATATTGAAGATTTCTTATTTTTTTAGTTGGAATTAAACTTGCTTTTTATCTTTTGCTATGAAGTTGAATACGTAAACATATTAAAAGGAGTGAAAATTTAGCACGTTCCTATGGCAGAACTTTCCAATACTCTAATACGTTTAGCTAATCCAAAAACTTCCACAAAACTGCGGGAGAGGCCGCAACAGTAACTTTTAACGGAGTCATCCGCTAAGTGTGCATTAAAATGCAACAATGTTAGAGTGTAAAAATCATTTGCTATGACCGTGATTAAAACCCGGATCCATCGATGTCCGGTCAAGCCGAAAGTTTAAGAGGACACCTCGATAGCTTAACTGACTAAACCACTCGGCCGGACATCCCGGTCAAGGCGAATTATTTCTACACTCTGAAATTGTTACATTGTAATCTGAAAACATTGAAATTACAAACTAAACCCTTTTATTGATAATAAAAGAGAAATGCATAATAATCAAAACAAAATTCTTAAGAACTAAAATTATTTTACATTCTACTTCTGAAAATTAGCGAAAATAATGTAAGAATAGTTAATGAATGATAACTGAAAGTCATACATTAAGATTTTGCGTAATTGAAGAATTATTAGAATGAAATACTTTCAGACATGAGCAAATAATGTGCTAAGTTATTCTGACAGTATGAGGAAGATTGACAACATTAAACAAGTATGGCCCCATGTGTGATGTAATCATGAAGTTATTTATACCATCCATCAAAGCTAACACATCCCCCAGACAGAATGTAGTACCAAATTGAATGCGAAAAGTGTTGGTTAATTTTACAATATTTCTGGAATATGTATTCCATGTTGCCTTATCAAAATAGAAATTAGTAAGCAGATCGGTATTCATAAAATATTTAACTCAATAATAATATTTAATATAATAATTTTAAAAATATTTTAATATTATCTTCGTAAGTAATAATTGACGGAAATAGCCCAACTTTAATAAATTAGTTTTGGATGTCTTCAAAGAAGTGTGATCAGTTCCCCATAATTCTTCGATTATATAATTTACGCTAATTATAAAAGAGTTATCAAAAACGATGACTTAACCCATCAGCTCTAAAGTGAAGGGTTTAAGCCATTTTCTTGTAATCTAAGTTCTTTCGCTTGATACAAAGTGGGGTACTCAGTTAGTACTAAAAACATCTTAATAAATTAAGCACTTCTGGAAAAATTAACCGTAT
Source organism: Hetaerina titia (assembly GCA_037158775.1). Taxonomy (NCBI): domain Eukaryota; kingdom Metazoa; phylum Arthropoda; class Insecta; order Odonata; family Calopterygidae; genus Hetaerina; species Hetaerina titia. The sequence goes on along the minus strand of CM073776.1, from coordinate 40,782,030 downwards.
CAATTCTATGGATTTAGAAGGTCAAGTAAAATACAAGATTGCCCTCTTAAATCTTACTAGGGACTGAAAATATTTGACTTCATCATACGAATTTGTCTAGTTCACGTAAAACTTGACAGATACGTACTGCATAAAAGACTGGTAGGATAAAAATAAAAACAGGTTCAAGTGCCTTCTAATAAAATAAAATATTACATGTAAAAGAGGATCGAAAGCAAACTTTATCACTTAGAAAGCGACATTTAAAAACCGCGAAGTAATTACTAAGGAAGTAATTATTTCTGAGTAAAGGTTTTCTTGTAATTCCCTATATTAGGCTCATCTATTTTAGTCAGATATCATCACCACAGGTTATTAATCCTAAGTTTGGCTTTTGGAAGGTCACAAAACTATTTTGTTCCCTACCAATTTCTTCATTCCCTAATAGATTCTTTCACCGACATTTTCCATTGTTTGCTTCACGTAGCTCATCCTCTGCCTCTCATCCATTAATTTTTATCCTCAATATTTTCTTCACATATTGTCCACAGTAAGCTATCGGGCCTCAGGATGTGCTCAATTAGTTTCCCTCCACTTCTTGGCGCATTGCTCAACAGACATCCTCTTATCCACTCTTCGAAATACTTTTTTATTCGTACATTGATCTGTCCATTTTCTTTACAGTATTCTCCGGAAGCACTGCATTTCCATTTCCCTCAATCTTCTTTTATCTCCTGCTTCTATTTTCCCTCACCAGCAAATCTGTACAAAAGTAGACTATAAGTCCTACTTAACAAATCGCTTTCTTATGTTTACACTAATACGTTACTATTTACGATAGTGGGAACGCTTTCCTGTATTTCCTTTGATCCTTCCATCGCTAGTGAACCTGCTGCATACATTTTATTTTAATGTTTAATGAAACAGTAGAGAGTGTTTAATTATTCCGTCACTGATGGAAGGTCTCGATTACGTCCATCTATTGGCATCACGCTGCAGGTGCGAGAGGGTTTGAGGACGAAAAATGAAAAATACGGATAAAATTGAAACGGAGAAAGCAGTTAATTTCCCTCCCCCTTCCCGCTCTTTTCGAGATGCCCGGGCGAACTCCTAGGTCTTCTTCATCATCGGTCGTACACCACCTCATCCTTCACCAAATTCAACTCCGTCCCTGAACTCTTCTCACCCTTCCCTCCCCTCGAAATGTAAATTTACTCGAATTAAAACTCGCCCGGGGTGGCGCGTGTAAACATTTGGGCTGCGGAAAGGGAGAGAGAGAGTGGTAAAATATATGATGAAATTGAATAAAAGAAAATTTCGTGCGTAAACTCATCGTCCGAGGCGTAAGGGGGAGGGTGAGTTGGGGATTGGTAGAGAGAGAGAGAGGAATAGGAGCGACACGTTTCTAGATACGAAGAAATGAGGGATATGAAGAGAGAAAAAAAGGACAACAGGGAGAGACGGTGGTTGAGAGGAGGGGGAGAAAGATCGAATTGAACGGCGCGTGACGTCAAAGAAAGGAGAAAAGTGGGGAGGGGAGATGGGAGGGGAGTTAGTGGGAGGAATGTCAGGAGAGCGGGATGCGTAGATGTTGGAAGGAAGGCGTCCAATTTTTTATTCCCCCTTCGTCCACACATCCACACGCACACACACACACCCCATACTCTCCCCAACTTCTCCACTGATCCCTAGGATTTCCCACCGTTCCCCAGGCAGGCAAACACAACGAAGCCCCTGCTCGCCTCCTCCGTCCGTCTTTCTCCCCTTCTCCCCCTCTCGACCCCAGTTCTAACGCGAGGGGGAGGGGGAGTGTTTGGCGGGGGCAGAGAGGTTTGGATGGAACGGTGGGAAAACAAATGACTGTGTCATTACGAGAGGTGGGGGTAGGAGGTGGACAGTTTTAGGGGGTGAGGAACGCGTTGCGTGTGTTGGAAAAGTGGGCGGTATCGGGGTGGGAGTGGGGAGGTCCACTTAAGAGGAGCTGCCGCTCCCCTTTCCTTGTTCTGTTGCTGTGTGTGTGTGTGGGTGCAAGCCACGGAGCAGACGAAGATATGGATGGGGGATTCGTCGGCGGGAGGGGCGGTGTTGAGAAGGGAAGTGTGTTATGAAACAAACAATGGACGGTGTTCGTGGCGGAATTGGGACCCCTTATTATGTTTTCTCTTATCCTCAATATCACGGGTTGGCAACCCTAAGAATTAGCTAACGGAATTGTACTTTGTTTTTTGTTAATGTCTTCATACTCTCCTTTAGTAATATCTTTCTAAACCTTATTTTCGTAACTATCTGTTGCCTGTATCACATATGGATTTACTCGTTCATTAATCTTTTTGAGTCCCACATTGTCTTCCTTAAGCTCTCGTACCTCAGGATATGTAACCCAATATATCTGTATCACTTAAGCTACCATTGAAAGGACATCTTCCTTGACGACTTCACCAGTTATTTTAAGAATTCGCGAATTATCTTTGTGCATGATTTTTTTGACGCAGAGAATTTTGAAGTTTACAAAAGAAATATTAGAAGTGGCGAAAATATCTAGGCATAATTGTAACCTGGAAGATCTAATTGAAACAAAAGAATTCGGAGAATTTACGGGCTAAGAAATATTTATTTCGCTTTTTTGACTTATATGGTGTTTTTTATTAGCATGTAGATTTTCTTCCTGAGCTAAAACTCCTATGTGAATACATTAATGAAAGAAGTGTGGCAGCGGAGTGGGCAGAGTATTTGGCTTCGAACTAGAGTGTTTCGGATTCAACTCCTAGGTGACATCTTCAAACGATAACATCCAAAATTCAATCAATGCAATTTACCAGATTAATGGAGCTTTGGGGGGGAAATCGAATGATGGCACAGGGTAAGACCGTACGAGCCACCCTACCTAGAATGCGTGAATTTATCATGCCTTTGGACTCAAGGTTATCTATACGCTTACCTTTCAAAACAAAACATGAACTCATTACATTGGTATATTTAAAGGGGACATTTCTCAATAAAAAGGCAGGCATGCCCTATTTTGTGGAAGCATATGGTGGAAAAACCTCAGAGTGTAAAGGCGTTCATTCAGATGAAAATACCTATTGAAAATTACTTCAAATTATTACGTTTTACAAAATTTAAATCAATTAATATTCTGTTTTCCTTTCTATTCACATAGTAGACCAACTACAGCTTACAATTAAAAGTTTAGTTAAAATCTTTTCTTTTATAACAACCTGAAAGAAATGCCTTCATTTTTAGTTCTTATTGCGTACTGTGATAGAGGAGAAATTTCCTTTAGGAACCCTTCAAAACAATGTCCGTTTACCAAAACCTGTCTTCATGAGATACCATTGCTATATCCACACGTTAAAATCGCAATTTTCGAATTTTTTTCTTATTTCACTTCACTTTCCCACGATTGCTGTTCTTATCTGCACATTCGCTCCTGAATGTAACTTTAGTCAAAGAAGAAAAAGTGAGGCCTTATGTAAAATTTAAACTCTAAAAAGAAAGCCCATTCGCACGTTGTTGCTTCTTGCATTAGTTATTCTATCGCAGGATAAAAATTTCATGAAACTATGCCTGGTGGTCTACTGTATTTGTAGGTGATCTTTGTACTTAAAAATGCAGTTCAATTTCTGTTTTCGGGATCAAAAAAAAGATAGCATGTACGTAGGTGTGGCAACATAAAGATTCCGCGCAATGGCCGAGGGTATATTGCACATTTAAATGGAATTATCACGTATCTTAAATTAGATTGAATTAAATTGAGTGATAGTTTATGTCGTGATTTATTTTTGGGGTCCTTGGTTATTTCATTCGGCTTTATATTTTTTATTATTGGCTATATTTTATTTATTGGCTATATTTCATTCGATGCTTTATCTCTGCAACGCATTAGGTAAACCTAGCGTATGTAATTTTTTCTTCAAACGGACTTTTCCCGCATACACACATAATATTCAGTAGTTTATGTATATATATATATATATATATATATATAATAACTATACACAGCTTTTTAATACATACGTGTGTTTTTGCATAAATATATATTATATATATATATATATATAAATATACGCACACACATAAATTATTCCATTAAAATATTATATTTTCCAGTAAGATACATCTATTCAAGACTAATTTCCATAAAAATTTATTCCTGATCATTGACGGATCCTAAAGAAATCGATTTCTATTGAAATTCTTATCTGACAGTATATATGCACCAGTGATAGATGCCTTGACAGGAATGATCTTAAGCTAACATTTTCAAAATATATTGCAAGGGTTGAAAAGGAACGTGCTGACTAACTAATTGGCAAAGAAACAATGAAAAATCACGCCAATTGAGTGTTTCTTTGTGAGTTTTTTTATTTTACTGTAGAGAAAATGGGAGAAGTTTGTTCTGTACTGAAGACGATGTCTTTATGCTGTCAAATATCTACAATTAGATTGAATAATGGCTCAAGCAGTCGTTTATTTCTTGTGGTCCATGTAAACATATAATGCGATTTTAGTCGGTGTCATATTATACTCGTATATTCCCTGGAAATTTTAATGACCGGTTCACATTGAATGTGAGAATTTAATTTAAGAATTGTGCAAAACTTCTTAATTTGGAGTCGGGTATATGTTAGGGGAAGGGGTTCGTTCACATTGTGCTTCTAGAGCTTAACTGTAGCTGGAGAGGTTAACGCTGGTCATCTCCTACGTCGAAGTCCAAAAGTTAAAACAAACTCGCATGAAAAGAGGACAATGTTTCCCTAAAATATTTTACGGGAAACAACAACAAACGAAAGAAGCATTCATTAAATCTTCAAGCTAAATTTATAAAAGTTTAAAAAGGCAATACTATTTCAAAAATACTATTCTAGGTTCAAAACAAAACGTAAATTAATAGACGGAATTTTCTTTTTGGCCGGCGTAGAGGATGAGAAATTATTACAGGTAGGTTAACCTTGGAAGATATTAGTCATCGTGAACGATGGAAGGATTTTACCTATGGTGTACGTTAATTTAATCTTGATATCTGGGGTGATCTATTGCGTCACGCCGCGCACTCCCTTGGAAAATAGTTAGGTTGTGTGCAGATCTGCACACGTAACAGCTCTACGCTCGTTCAGTGGTTCCTGAGAGGGTTGAAGAATCACTCGTGTGCAGATAGAACAGAGAAGTCTCTTGTGAGGGCCGGCGAAGGGGAACGGTGCTGGCCCTGAAGGGAAGGCATGAGATGGAGAGCGGGGAAGGAAGGCGCAGCGGTGGGTTGGCAGATGGCCTGAGGCTAGGGAGAAGATTTCGGGGAAGAGAAGGAAAGGGGAGCGGGGGGAGGGCGCGATTGCCGGGAGGGGTCATTTGGCAGGACGGGAGATGCACCTGAGGCCGACGCCCGCAAGGAGTGATGGGGAAAATGCGAGGCCGGCAGCGGGACTGGGGGGGTAGGAAGGAAATGGATGGAGGGAGGGGTCAGGAAGGGGTAGGGGCGAATGGAGAGAGCCAGGGGGGGTTGGAGTTGGGAAGGGATTGGATTAAGGGGATGAATGATCGAGAAAATGGGGAAGCAGGGGTGTTAAGGAGTCGGGGTGGGCAGTTCTGGAGGGGGATAGGGAGGCGTACTAGAAGCGTTGCCGCTGGCAGTCACGCTTGCAGTGGACGGGAAACTAAAGGACGGTTAGGGTAAGAATTAGGGGACGGCGGTTAGAAGTGGATGCCGTGCTGGATTTAGGGCAAATGTACGTCGAAACTCCTCAACGGTGCGGTTTTTCAAAGTCATCTTCACTGCCATTAGTTGCACTTTATAGACAGCTTGAGTTTTCAAGTTTTTTCATTTTTATGTAGCCCATAAAATTCGATATATTTTAGTAATTACTACTAGTTTTCCGAGGCCAGAAGCCATATTAAACTGTAACCCTCCGCCAGCAGTAAACATCACGTGACAAGTTATGTTATGATGCAACAGAAATTGACCATTGGGTCGTGTCAATACTTGTTTTAATGCTCAATGTTAACATCAATCTCAAGAGTCTAGGTCTTAGATGTAATGCTTAGATGTAATGCGTTCACGTGTTAGATATTGGAAGATGTATTTTAATGAACCCGTCATTTTAGATTTTGTTGCGTCATTCTGTCATTGGATTTGGAAAAAAATTATTTTTATGAGAATTCAATTAGTTTAGGCGTTTCCGATAAGCTTAAATATTTGGGTATTATAAAAACTATTTCAGTATAAATATATTAAGGTTTCACAATATTGATATCCTGTGAGTTTAGATATTGCTTGAATGAGTGCAGAAACCTGTTTGCGTCTTGTGCATGGGATCATACCGAGAAAAGTTTCATTCTTGAAATCGTGATGGTTCATGCTGGACAAACTCATTAATTAAAAACAATTATGATGAATTAAAAACTGTTGTAATGATACTTCCTTGGGTAGGCAATTATTGGAGACAAAAAGATTTAATGCTACGCGGAATTAATTAAAAAAATGGAGAGCGTGTGAAGTTGAATAAATTGTATTTTTCGTCTGCATCATGGATATATAATTAGAGTAAATTTACCTCTGTACAAGTATACTTGAAAAACTTTTCCATGAGCAAAAGGTGACTACAACTTTAACTTTCCTATTCTCACATTTTCTATTTCCTTCCCCAACCCTTTTCCATCGTTTCTTACTCCCCGTTCACCACTTGTGTCGTGTGGCTTGCAAGGTATAGGTATATTTGATTTGAAACGGTCCCGGGTATGACGTAGTCTATATAACGTATTTTTTCTTTGCCGACCTCTTCTTCCTATGTCTTATCGCCCTCGCACTCTTATTCTCTGATACCTTCAGCACATTCTCCATCCTTTACTTTCCCTTTCACTTGAGTTACACGCGTGGGTGATTCTCGAGAAACGACTAAAAACTTTTGGCGCCGATCCATTTGGCTTTCGTCATCCGTGGAATCCTGAGCTCCTCTTTTGTTAGTACATTTTCCGCTTCTTTTTTTCTTCCAAGCATTCTTTTTTCAGAAGGAGAATTGAGACTGTAAGAGGGGTCTTGCCTGCTCTCGGTTGTTTTCGGGATGCTCCGTAACTCGCAAACTTCCTCCCTCCCTATCTCTCTCCCCTTCCCTATCCCTCTCCCTCCCGGCTTACGTCTCTCCTCCGTACCATGAAAAAGGCGCCAGGTGAAATGTTTTCATTGAAGTTCGTGCGACGGTCACTTTTTTTTACATTTATTTTTTTTCCCGCATTTTTTGGGAGAAATGGTGAGCTGCCGGCCCTCCTTGTCTCCCAAGATAACGTCACGATTCCGATACCATTTTTGTGTCTGATTTGCTCACCAAGACCCAATTACTGATGCAATAGAGATGAGACTTTAGTCATTTTGCCCCGAAACGTTTAACTCCGTACGTGAAAATCCGCCTTCCACTTTCAGTATTCCGATTTCAGGTTTCAAATTCCGTCCCGGGTTTTGTGCTTTCCAATCCGGCTTCCTGTTTCAGTTTAAAAGTATATCTGAGAGAATTTAACGAAATTTTTTTGCAGACTGGAGTTAGTCACCAATAATATCGAAGTGGCATCTGAAATCTATACCACCTAAGTCTGATCAGAGGCTAGATTGAGTTGGATTGCATTTTTTTCTATCATCTTAATTTACATTTAGATCTGCAGCTCATTCTCAGTAGTAAATTTTCCTTACTATTTCATGAAAGGAGTCTAAATACCGTGACAGGGAGGTACGGCCGTCGAGTATACCAGGCCTCATTTTTCTTTGGAAAAACACAGATAACAAGTTTTTTTCTTCTGAGGGTTGTCAAGTACTTTAATAGGAAATAAGAGATGTAGTGCTTTTAAAACCTTCAAAATTTACGGAAAATTGGGACCCTACGCTGGGAAATTCCTCTGGGAGAAAAAATGTTTGCAAAATAATTCTATTTTTGTCTTAGTTCTTTGTCTTATCAACGATGATCAATGCGAGTATTTGCTGCTATGATACTCTAGAAATAAGGACATAAATTATTTGGATTTTGAAGAGGCGAAAAGATAATCAACAAAAATATGGCGAGAACAGCACTTTGCTCTCTCCATTCTTGGGATGGAGCCACTTTTTACAGAATAGTATTAAGTGACCTTTAGGAATATATTATAAATTTAATTATAAATTATTAAATTAAAAAATAATAAGTAGCTTGAAGACGGAAAATGTATTGATTAATTAAATATTGTTCAAAAAACTGGGGTAACCTATTTTCAATCCCTCTTGATCTAAAAAAGGAGTAAGTACTGATTAACTCTAACATGTATGCCTTATATTTAACATTGGATTTACTATTTTGTCTAAATTCGAAGTTTTGAGCGAGACAATCAACAAATTTGTATATTTCGTAGCGATGTACCACTCGATGTTAGTCAAAATCTAGTCAGTATACTAGCTCTTAGTATAGATAAAGATTATATAGATTTAAACATAACGTTTAATAATTACGAAGTTACTGGTTATTAAGTTACTATGCACAAAATCTCCCAATCACACTTAATACAATGTACAGGTGTTTTGTGTACAACTGCTTAGAAAAATAGCCAAAACGTGAGCAGAGAACAGCGAAACATATATTTTGGTTGAAACCCATTTATTTTTTCGTGGGGAAGCTACTTCCATCTATACCATTTCCCGAGGAATGAATTGATAATAGTAGGATTATTTGTAGTATTTCTGTAAGTTTTCCGTTGTTTTGCGAAGATATGATCGTGTACGACGACTCAACCTATAATATTTTTGAAAATATTCTACTTAGATTGGCTTTACTTCGAATTGATAAATGTACGCTCAGGCTTGTGGTCAAAGATATTCGCAATTGAGAGACTAGATTTCTTGTATACTCAACGTTGTTACATTTGTCGTATGACAAATAGAAACTGGCCACCGCCTAGGATTATGACTCGCATCTCTTTAAGGAGAAGGCTCTTTTTAACTATCGTGCATATAGAAACTTGTGAAGTTCCAATTGTAGGAGAAACCCTGGAACAGAGGGAATAATTATTGCAACTCCCAAGTTACATATGTGACTGGTAGTACAATTGATAGAGCGCTGGAATATATGTCGGAAGGGCTAGGTTCAATTCTGGGTGGCGCTTCTGGAGACCTTAAACTTCACCCAAGCTATATGTACGATATACTGTTATCCTTGAGTAACCATAAATGGGAAAGATTTAGGAACTGCCCTAACCTAACCGTGAATTTCATTCATAGTAATACAAGGCGATCTCAGCAAGAATAGTTCTACCCTTAACGTTCCCCCTCAGTCTTGGGACTGTTTGTTGTGGTTTTTATATTACATTGGAAGGTGAGATAAGAGGGATATATAGGAAATTGACAGTCAAACATACCGAAAAAGGAAATTGTTTTGATCTTGCATATTTCACGGGTTAGTTCACCTAATTTATTTCATAGTTTTACGAAAGCAGTAGAACACGTAGAGCTCGAATACTTTAATCAGTGAAAAGGTGTAAAAAAGGTAGTGAAAGTAGTGAAAAAAATAATAGCCAATTGTTAACTAAATTCTATGAAATGCATTAAGACCTCATTCGGTAAATTATTTTACGGCTGGTGTCCTTGCACCCTCTCACGTGATTATATCTCTATGGAGGCTTGAGAGGGTATATTGGCGACACCTAATTCTTTCGAATGTCTTAGCAACTCTTTGTTGCTTTAATTTGTATCAGTGCAAGCCTACGCCTATCATCTTGTTTAAACGAACAAGTTTCCGCACCGTACAAAGCACGTTCTACATCAAAGTTTTCTCTTAGCTTCTCTGAACCTCTTTACTCAACATCCTGGTCATCATTTCCCTCCTCCTATGAACGCTTATTTCTCAAACGTAATTCGAATTCATATTCTCATGCTACTTTGATCATGGTAGAAATATAGATATCTTTAATCAATATATATATATCATGCATTCAGAACGAAGTGCAAAATGAGTGGCAAACATTTAATTTTGCAAAGTTCGATAGACCTAGACATACTTGAAAAATAGCGCATAAATGTCGCACTCGATCGTATTCCCTCGTACACTCACTTTCATCCACTTACTCGACTGGAAAATTATTCGTTTTTTGTTCGAAGTGCTAACAGCACGGTCTGTTTGTGGCAGGCTCACAATCCCTTATTTGAGAATCGGCCTAGGCACTGATGCGCACTTCAACAAGTCACTTGAAAACCTTGGGGAATGAGTCATTCGCAGCTGGGTACGCGGTGTATTTTCCGGCGTCGTGGTATATGCCGTTTTACCATTCTCATCACTGAGAGCATAATCGGTCGAGTCAGCGCAGCTAATATAATGCACATTATGTTGCACTGAGATTCACTGTCCGCAAATTTATGTTAGCATTGTATTTCACATCTCCAAGTGGGCGGAGGGGAATAGTAGATGCATGTACGCTACGTCACTGGGGATATGAAGACAGTATGGTGTAATCCTATCTGCTGAGGGGAAGGCAACTGAGAAATCGTAGAACAGAACCCTGTCAGACAGTAAGGGATCAAGGGACCTGAAGGGTCCAGTTCACATGGTCGAGGATTTTTTTCCAAAAGAGAAGGGAAAATTGGAAGCAGTTGCAGGTTTGCCACCCCATCCCTATTGCGAACCCGGGTTCGCCCTGGCGCGGCACGTCGCTGGATCCGCAATTAAACTCTGGATGTTCCCCGGGTGGGACATGGGCAGGGCTCGTATTACGCTCCGCTTTGTGGGTAACGGAAGTGGGGAGGGGGAGGGGAGGCAGGGGAAGCACATATTCCGTCCCATTACTCCATTAAGTGCCTCGCCTCACAATTGCTCTCTCCGTCATTGGTCATGTGACAGAGAGCCCATGAATTTTCTCCTCTTCCTGCCCACCCTCTCTCTCTCCAACATACTTCCCTTCCCCTTAACACTCTAGATTTTGGGTGAAGATGATCCTTCCCCCGCGAAGAATATTATATTCCTCCCTTCTCTACACCTCCCTTCAACCCCATCTCCTTCCCTCATAACCCATTCTGATTTCCCTTGCCGTTGTCATGCTATGGCCGAACACAAGGAGTGAAGGGAACATTTGCATAGCCCACTTACCTTAAAATCATTAGCCACAATTAGTATTAGCCATATATCGTTTTACGCTGTCATTTTCTGCTCAATTTTAATTTTATATTGTCGAATATATGAGAAATTCAAAACAAAATGCATTATGGCTGGGGTTGGTCAAGAGAGAGATATTCTTCGCAACAAATAATAAACGAACACTATTTATTTGTGAAAGTGTTGATTTGTGCACTCACGCTTTTCGCGGAGGGGATGTTCCAAATTCATAAAATAATTAACCATTTCAATTAAATACAAGGCATAAAACGTGATTAAACATGGAGTAGTGAATTACGGAAAACATATTGCGAAGAAACTATTTTACCCTTTAAACGTTTTACACCATAGATACTTTAATTGATAACAGTACGTCATTTAATTTACGACCGTGGAACCAAAGCGAAAGAGGAAATACATTTCGCTGCACTTTAACATTTATTTTCTCAAAATAATATCCGGTCACCATATTTTCCTTTCTTTATGATAGCTATAGGATAGCAAGAACCATAAATGAAAATAGCAATGCAAAACATTTTTGAAAGGAATGTGAAGAAAAATTAAACGTACGCTGCACCACATTATTGGATTTTAGGTCACATTAATATCGAATTCGTGAAGAGATAAAAGTAAGTCTGGAAACATACGAGAACCATTAAATTCAAAGGTTTATTGTTTATTCTGAACCTAACGTTTCATCATTCTTCTTTTAATCTTCTAAAATAACAGTTTTGGATACTTGGAAGAGAATACAACCATTATTAGAGTTATTTACGATAACAAACATATAACTTGCTGACAAAGGTCTGATTTTTGGTGGTTGATTAATTAGCTAAAATACCTCTCGTAACCTCATTCCCCGTAGCAATACGTTTGCCTTGACCACTCCTTTTCCCTTCCTCATTTTATATTTTCTATTCGCGAATATTTGTGGTTCTGTAAATGTTATCTTTCGTAAGCTTAATAATTATCGTGTTTTTCAATGAAAACACGCTCTGGGACCGGCAACCGAATTAAAAATGTAAGTAATTTAAATCAGTATTCATACAAATGCAGCAATCATAAAATCATTTACGAATGATAGAATAGGAGGGAAGAGGGGTAAATAAGGCAGCGCGGTAGTCTAGTGGGTGAAGCGCTGGGATACTGATCATAGGATCTAGATTCAATTTCCGGGCAGATCTTTGGACACCTTTATATTCTAGGAAATCATAGGTGCTGCCGGAAAAGCAACTGGCACTCCAACACTGATATGTGAATTTCACACACCGTTTGGCTCAGTACTAGGTGATCTCCACCCTAATCTATCAAGCCAACATTCGGGTTGATAACTGTCGTTGTGATGATTACAACAGAAAAGCAATTATTATGCATGTGCATAATGTAATTAATAGTAAAAATATGGCTATTATATAACATTGAACTTCGATGTGCATCTTTTTGTGAATAAATTATAAGCTGTTTTTTAATTGAGAGAGATCGTTAATCTCCCTTAAAATAAGTAATTATCATTTATGCGCTATACTAAAGGTCACACAATAATGTCCAGTTCCCAGATAGATCGTTACTATGAGTGAAATGATATTATATTATGTCTAACCACTTTCGGATGTTTTCATTTTAAAATACGTTTAATTCTTGCTGTGGCTTTTTAACAGTAAATTCATCGTATTTGTATCATTTAAGTTTTAGTCACACCACAATGCATACAATTGTTATATTCTATTTTATAGTGGTACGAGGCTAATCCCAGAAGTACCCGAGCCAACATAGAAAACAAAAATTTTGGAAAAAATGTATTTATTTTTCAACATACTCTCCTTTCAGCCCTACACACTTTTCCCAGGGATGTTCAATATGCTCGGTACCCTTTTTATAATAAGAACTGTCTTGCTCCTCAAAAGTGCCGACATAACTTCTTCACGGTTGAAAAATTTTGACCACCGAGCCATTTTTTCAATTTTGCGAACAGAAAATAATAATCCGAGGGGGCTAGACCTCGATAAAGATTTCCCTATTAATTTTAAAAAATTCTAATCACACTGAATCACTAATTATTTCTCTACCTTTCCAAAAATCACCTGTTGTACTCGTATACTATGTCTAATTACCTACAATATATTTTTTCACTGATGTTTGTACGGCTATTTAAATGGAATAAAAAATGTTGGTTCACTTTGCTCATCTTTGATTGTGTCACATACTTAATGGCTTCGCACCTTTTTGCGTATGTTTCCATTAATACACGGTTTCTCGTGCATCTTATATTCACAATTACAACAAAAACAGATCAATCTCTTATTATGCATATGGATGTCATTATGAAGCCAACATTTTCACTAACCCATCTCATTTTTCTTCCTCGCATCCTCTCCGTTGATTTTCCCGTCTCCCTCTTCATCTCTTCTGTTGCTCTCAATCTCCTCCCTTCCATTTCCTCCCCCGTGTCTCCTCCCTTACTTATATATATATATATATATATATATATATATATATATATATATATACATACATACACACCCCCTTCTACACCCACACTCTCCTCTCCCGTCGCCCTACACCTCTCTCCCTGATTTCTTCCCCTCCCTCGCTTCACCAGCAATGAAAGTATCCTCATCCTTCCCGCCTCCATCCTCTCATCCTCCCGGGACCAGTTCCGCCCCCGTCAAATCATGGCCGTGGCACGCTTAATGAATTCACCGCTTCGTAAAATGGGAGTCGAAAGTGCTCTTCTGGGAGAGAGGGCGTCGGCGGGATGGGACTGTTGGGGGCGTATGAGAGGGCGTGGGGAGGGGGTGCGTAGGATACATCCCTAGGGGAGGGGAGGAAGGGGGTGGAGGATGTTGGAGGGGGTTAGGAGATCGAGGGGTGGGGGTTCCGCGGAATTGTGAGGCGAACGAGAGTAGGGGAAGCGGGCGCTGAAACCGGTATTGAGAGCGGGGAGACAAGCGAAGGAGTAGGAGTGTGGTATATATGTACAAGGGATAGTTGTGGCTTCTCACAGGGTATGTGGCTGGGGTTTTCCTGGTGATTGAGGCGGAAATCTCCTTGGTGACGATGGGTATTCTCCCCATATCCCTTGAAGCCTTCCTTGTCCGCCTTCTCTTCCTCGCTTGTAGAGAACGCGGAAGAAGATATGACGGCGGGAGCGGCGTTTAAGAAGAGGCTTGCGCGGTCTTGGCACATTCCCCCCCTCCACTCTCCCTGGCGTCATCTCGGGAAGACACCCTCCCCACTCCCTCATACCGTCCCAACCTTCCCCTGCGTATCGAATCGCGTGCCTTTGAAGTCACCTCCTAAGCCGATCCAAAGGACTCCTCGGATTTCTCGCGCGGGAGCGTTTTAATCTTCGCGGGAGATTGCCGCTAGCTTTCAGGTTGTATGATACTCTGGCGATGGCGTTTGCTGTACGTGGCTCGATTGCTTAGTGTTGTTTGATTCACGAACTGAATTGGAATACAGTTTTGCGAAAAATGTTTTTATTTCAAACGATTCATTGAAGGCAATACATGTTAGGGAGATGTATTAAACTTTAAAGTCGTCCATTCTGCAGGATGCTTCCAGGGAATGTATCGCGTGAGGGAATGGCATATTTGCCGAACCAGAAAGTCACACTATTTACAATATTCACTGAAACGTTCATCCTTCGAGTGGGATGGACCTATGGAAGGGGCATCATCATGGAATATCACGGCGAGGATTGGTCTTCAAACTATTTTTTTTACTTGCCAATATGTTCATCCTTTCTCAGATACTTGTGCTTAGCTTTTCCATCACCAGATTCTTATAATTAAGAAAATTATGTCTTAGTGTTTTTGTTACATCATTTTGCACTGCTGAAAACCAAAAGAGTCGTTATAAATCAGGAAAATAAAGCATCATAATGAATACAGAAGCGAAAAATGTTTTGTATTTTAAAAGGGTACTTATAATATACAAAAAATTTTTCATTGATGTAGAATAATGAGATGGATAAGCAAGGTGGCGAATGTGATTAATCACAAAATACTACTCATTTGTAACGTTCGAATCAACAGTTTTTGAATTCCGATTGAAAAATGATTTATGATCGTGGTAAGTGTAATTAGCAATGAAAAATATACCAAAAATGTGACTTCCAGTTTGGTATTTGGCCATGTCATTGGTAAAACTCGTTCTTTGGTTCATGTAATTCCAAGCAAAAATTGGGATTAATTAGATGTGCAGACTACTAATTGATCAAGCTTGATATTAACAAAAATAAAAAAAATTGTGCAAGTTCGTTGTCTCTTCCTCTATTAAATTAAATTACTAAAATGTTTGAGTCGCTTAGAATATAGGTATCAAATTAACAAAATTCCAGTTGGATGTTATACAAGTTTGAAAATTATATTAACTATGCCAGTAAAATACGAGAGACCATTAAAATATCGATAATATGAATCGACATTGATCTTATAAAAGTCTGGAATTAATTTTTAGGGAAATTTTTAGACCAACCATGTGTACATACTAATATCCATCAAACGTAAAAGACAGAAAGCTCCGCTGCTCTCGTTTCCAGAAGACCTATTTGCAAGTACCCAGTCCTTGACCGGTACTATGAGGTATTTTTTTTAATTTGTTTTAGAGAGGAACCACAAATTTGATCAATATCATGGAACACCATTCTCGAATAATGTTGTGATATTGATTGATATTTATTGTCGAGTCAGTAGGTGAATGAACACGATAGAGTGAAAAAATTACTTTGATGTTTCTCAAAAATTTATTTTTATATATTTACATTCTCTCTGCCAATGAGTGAAAAACAAGGAACATGAATGCTTAACTTGTCCCACTGTTGATGTAACAAAAAAACCACTTAACATTGTGATAAATAAAACAAATGGTTTAAAAAAAATTAATATTATCAACAACAAAATGAAGTACGATTATTAATGCCATTGATACTTCGTCATAATGGATCCCCGTTCTCCATGAAAATTTTCACTGTCCAAAATGTGTACTTTATGATGTTTCTTATCACATTTGACATTCGTCTCGAGAGCGAAAATTTTCATTTCGGAACCCCATCCAGGTCATTCTTTCTCCCTATCTCCTGGATTTCATTCCGTAATTTAGATTTGCTCCGAGTGAAAAAAATCGGCACAAACTTCCTTCTCATGCATTCGTAATTCAGTGGAAATGACAATAATCTCCTCTCGACTGTGCGTCTTTCGAAAGGAATATCGAGTCCTCGAAAATATGGTATATTAATTTTTATATGAACCTATATATTTGATGAAGAATTTGTCGTTTTGTGAATATCATATCACTCAAGATGATGCCACCTTACTGAGTTTTAACGTCCAAAGAGACATATATTTAAAACTCATGCATCAATCTGAAGGGAAAGTTAATTTTATATTTTTGAATAGTAAAATATGCTGTATTGTATGTTTTTTTTTTAATTTTCCTTGAAGTACTTTCAATAATTTGCAATGTGCAGCAATAGGATAAGAGAGGGGTATGGATTTTATTGATAAATTAACTGTTAGAATTATTATGTTATGTTCAAACAGCTATAATTTATGTTTAGGTATTCCAAGAATTGACTCAATTAGATCACTCTTATTTATGCTGTATGAATGGAACTTAAGTAATTTGTGTTCATAAATTGGGAAGTTACCATGTCCACAAAAATATTTTCAGCTGCGAAATGTATGATATAGCCTTTGATTAACTGCAGGTACTTAACTAAATTGCTTGTGATGCTAATAATTTATTTTATTACTTTGATTGGCTATTGCATTATAACTTTGAATTGACCTCAAAGGTTATTTTTTTTATTTCTCTATCAATAGTTTTCGAGTTTTGACGTTGCCCTCGACGCGATGGTCAAGTCGCATGTTATACTACATACGAGGCCAAAGGTAAATAATTTTACGCTCAATAAACATACTATTTACAAGGTTTTTCGGGTTCTTTCTTCTTTGAACTTTCATACCCAAGAACGCACATTTTTCCCATCCATAACACGAACACTCCATGCCTCACTTATTTGTCGATAAACTTTGATAGGTGTTAAACCAATACAAGCTTAGCTCAGCTTGTAAATTAGAGAAAACGTGTGACCACACTTTACTTGAACACTAAACGATGCCATTTTAGGTATGTACTGAAAACATTTCTCACCCGATGGAAGCTGTAAATCCTGTGGACTTCACGATGCAGCCAGCTACATCTTATATTTATAAAATAATTCCTGTGTATTTTAAGCTGAAATTCATACTTCTATTTACTTTAGGAACTGGGAAAAATTGAGTGTTCTTAGGACTTGAATGCATCTCTTAATTAGCCAATAACTAATTCCTCAGCATTCATTGCAAACAGCAGATTCCATATGCCCTCATAAAAAGGCATTGTAATTAGACTTGCAATTTTGAGATATTAACCCAGAAGACTTTTTAAAGAATGAATTTGCATATTTACTGAGGGTAGAAATTGCATAGTTCTGGCAGAGTTAAAAAACAGAGATGATCTCTAACATGGGGACTCCAAAATACATGGAGTGTCTCCTAATTAAAAATGTGTACAACAATAAAATACTCTGAACATATATGCCAATACGAGTGACGCAACTAAAACCATTACTATTAAAATGAAAAAATAACGTGCTGAAAAATTCTTGATTATCCGATATTTGTGTACAACTAATCCTCGAGTTTCGGAATCAGTTTTTGACGAGGTTCAAATGCTAAATTTCTGCTGGAACCATGCTTATTGCCTGTGAGAAAATGTAAACCCTCCTATAAAAAGTGTACTTCGCACGCTATTAATTTACTTTGAAAGTTGCAAAAAAGGCCATCTTGTTAATTATTTGAGTTTAATTGGAATACAGTTTTTATGAATGAGTGTCAACTGTTCAATTAAACCTCCTTTATCCCTTTACGAGAAAGAACCTGCGTTAGATAATTCTTACTAGCTATATTTTTTCTTTTTACTTTCTCCAATTCTCTCTTTTCTTAGTCATGAAAAAATCTAGGCATCCCTAACTCTCCACGTGAAAATATTTTTCATTATTCCATCCGTCAAGCTGAAAATAGGAGACTAATCCGAAGCGAGGCGACGCTGGGACCTCACCCGTATTCACGCTCGCACGTATTCATTCCCGAATCCTTGCGAAACTTGTCCCCGCACGAAACTTTTAAAAAGGATCCTTTTTCGCTCGCCTAGCCAATCACCACCTCGTGTTCCGCGAGCCTCTCCCGTGTGGGGAAGGGCCTCTGGGAGAGGGGGGTAAGGAACGGGGTACGTGCGTCTTATACGAGGGCGTTCGCGTTTATGGGTGTGTTTGTCTCCGCGATCTTGTCAGGATAGCTGGTATTCGGGCGCGTGCTTAGGGTTTTCAGCGTGTGCCAGAACTAGGGGAAGGGACAGGGAGTGGAATAGGATAGGTTAAGGCGAGGGGAACAAGGGAGGGGTTTTGTGAGCGTGGGAGATGGGTGTTCGAGGCAGGCGATTTCGGGGGGTGTACGGGGAGGAGAAGGATCCCGAAAGGGTATGGGGAGAGGGTTACTTTAAGGGGAGAAGGGTCTGGCAGTTGAGTTTGTGTGTGGAGGGGACCAGGGAGCTTTTGTTTGCGCAGGGGCAGGTTGATGGGGTGAGGGAGGGAAAGGGATGGGGTTTCGTATATATTAAGGATGCATGCAATGGTCCGGAATGAGGGATGAAGGGAAGGGGGCGTGGGAGGTGTGTGGGGGGGAGGGATGAGAGAGTAAGAAGGGCTTTCTGAGGACGTCGCCCGGGGTGCGGCTGGTTTGAAGCTCCATGGTGACGGGAGCTCTTCTCAATCTTCCACCCGCCCTCCCTCCTATCCCCCACAACCCATCACCCACCCACGGAGAGACGTCACCTGTGGCCGCGCCGAGAAGTAGGAGGCTAAATTGGTTTGGTAAAGAGGTGAGGGGTTGGTTGGAGGAGTAGGGGGGCGGGTTCATATCCCGTCCCCCGCCACGGGCATCGACCCCTCCCAGCATATACCACCTACCCCACCCCTTGCGCTGACTAAATCCCTTTCCGCGCAAGACCTCTATCCCACCTCCACTCCCCCGTCTCCTCCAATCTCCCCCGCCGCACTCCCGGCGGCAGGGTCTTCTCTCGTGTCTTATCGAACCGAAGCCCTTCTCATGATGTGTGATTGCTCCCGTTCAATGGCCGTTTCAGGGTCGTTAGAAGGTAAAACTCACCGCACTGGCCGTCATCTGACGGATTTCCATCAAAAACTTTTTCGCTGTTATAAAAAACACTGTGCTTGCGAGACCTTATGGATTTAATTAATCGTTTTTGGAGTGTTGTTTTAAAACAATAAAATAAATTACTAAAAGAGACAGTTTGATGTTCTATTAGGATGGCTAGATCAATTTTTGAATGTATATAGATTTAGAAGAAATTTGTCTAATGTATTCTTATACATTATCGTTTTGTATTCAGGAGGAAAAAATGACATGGCGCCAGTTTTCTTGAAGTAACTACTCGAAGTTTTTAAAATCTTAACCTACGTAACCCCACGGCGAATGCAATTGTTGAGTATTCCTTCCCCATAAATTAATATTTCCTGCACTATACAATGCTGTGCAGTGATACTATGTAGTTGTAATCGTAAGGATAGTAATTACATAAAATGGTGCCATGGCAGAACTTCATTTTCATGTAGACCTTCTTTGTCAGGCTTGTGAGATGTATCTTTTAGGCTTTACCTTACTTATTCATGCTAGAAGATGAAGGTGCAATGAAATCAGTGTTGTGTTTCCGGTATTTTAACACTCTCTATGCCATTCCTATAGGTGGAAAAAGGTATTAGAAATATGTGTTCCAAATTATTGGATACATGGACGAACGAAACTTCAATATTTATGTGCATATATATAATATATATATATATATATATATATATATATATATATATATATATATATATATATATATAGAAAAATATAAAAATATACACGTTCAAACAACAAAACCCCGTCTTATGGCGAACAATCATTCATTCACATGGAAATAGATATAAGGAAAAGGGATAGGAACACGTATAATGAACAACGCAAGCGCATACGCGCAAAAATATCTCCTTGACCGGGACTTGAACAGCGGATCTTCCGAGTTGCCGGGCCAATGCTCTAACCACCTGAGCTATCGAGGAAACGTAATTTACTCAGAGACCTGCGGGTCTTTTAAACAACCAAATTCCCCGATTCTTTGGCCAAGAGATGGCGAAACACACATGCATATATATATATATATATGTGTGTGTATATGCATATATTTATTTAAAAACACACACATATTTATTTCAATTTTGCTACCACTGTAGCACATCTACGTGTATAAGCTAAATTAATGAAGGAATTAGAAATTTGCCTATTTAATTATATTAAGTTGATGAAAAATGTAACTTAAGTGTAAAAACCATTTTTATGTTATATTGGTTTCCCCTGGTAGCTGGTTAGCACATGGAGAAGTTAGCAACTAGGAATGCTAGAGTTACAAGTATTTTTTTATAGAAATAAATAACCTGAAATGTAATAGATTTCCGTTTTTTTAAAAAGAGACGTTTCAGGCGTGATATGGTGGAATATCATGATTAAATAAAATTGGCAGTTTTCCACAAAATAAAAAAAATAAAAAAATAAATAAAAATATTTTGTGGAAAATTGCCAATTTTAATTAATTCCGTTTTTTTTATTTTACTTTGCTGAACTGAGGTTTCGTGAATAATTATTTAC
This sequence comes from Hetaerina titia, assembly GCA_037158775.1. NCBI lineage: Eukaryota > Metazoa > Arthropoda > Insecta > Odonata > Calopterygidae > Hetaerina > Hetaerina titia. The sequence continues at coordinate 40,761,212 of CM073776.1, read as the reverse complement.
AAATAACATTACCTTCTTTTCGTGTTTGAGTAAAAGTTTCACGTCTTTGATTATAACAATTCTAAATTGTTTCCTCCTGGGAATAACGACCATTGGGGCACGCATTTTGGATTCTATTTCTGTTCAAACCAAATCAAGTTTTATTTTTGCAGTATATTTACCAAAACATGTAGTATCTTAAAATATTCACGTAAAATCCCTGGTTTATGAACTATAATGCCACACTTTATTCTACCCCTTGGTCATTCACGGATAAACAAGCTGATATTCTCAGAATTTCAATGCACGCCGTATGCAAGACATGGCCTCGAAAATACGAGTCTTTTATTTTTTAAATATTTAAAGCTGTGCATGCATTTTATCTGTTACGCGATGGTCATATCTACACCCAAGACCCAGACTGTGCGTGGAAATGTGACGTGGCCCTGTTCTCTCAGAATACATAACTGTAAATTTATTTGACAGTGTATTTCTATGTGCTTTGTACTTTATGAGATGAAAGCACTTGGTTATGTTATGTTTTTTATTATTTGATTAACACTTAGGTTATTATTTGATGAAGCACTTGGTTATTTTGTAGTATCATTTATTAAAAGATCCGAGGTTCGCCTTATAAGGTCGTATTCAAGTGACATCCTTCAAGTCGACGTCCAAGATATGGTCGTACAATGAAAAAAAACGCTGGATTGAATGTTTTCACCCCCATTCTATCAAGTTACCTGCGTCCTACAAATTTCATCATTTACAAGCACAATTCTATTGTTGCCCAATTGTTTGATTAAAAAAACGTTACCTAGACCTTGAAAGATACGTGAAATGTCTCCTTCGTTCGATTCCTGGGCTAGGTGGCTTGTCTCTGAGGAATCATCGCAAGTAAATATATTTTATCGAAAAATTATTGGCAAATTCACACTTTCTTATTAGAGTCCACTCTATATGATACCACACACGTTCGTGTCGCGTGGATATCTTGATAGATCCTCATGTTGTACCTGTTGTATTTATCACTGTATTAACACGCTGTGGTCAACATACTTCTGTTACTGATAACCTCAGAATTATTTTCTACACCGAATAAAATTAACCTGGTCATGTTTTTTATGTAGAGCGAGTTGTTCCATTTCAAATCAACATGGCATTCTTGCAGCTATCATTTTTCCTTAAAGTTATGCAATCTCTCTTAAGACCAGGCTCTCGCACCACTCAGGCGAACTGCAGAACATGCGAACGTTATGGGTGATTACTATTTTCCCGAGAGCTAGGGCATGGTTGCACCAAGTTACGTCGAGCGTTCTGATAGCCAACCGATAATTTTTCATCGACTCTATTTGAAGACTTCCAGTTCCTCGGTCGCGGCCCTTTTAGCAACTACTCCACTAATTACAAATTATCATTCTACTTATCCAGGTAAGACAATTCACAAATAAGTACATTTGAGCTACAATTTTATCTACACGACACCATACCACCCGGACCAAGGGTGCGAAGGGGGGAAAGTTAAGGTACCAGTGATGGAGCAAGTTGAGGGGAATGCTACTTGTACGCTCTTAACTAATTCCATCGGTGCTTACTTATTTCTATTTTAGCGTTTCCCCCTTTTATTGTTGTGAATGGTGCATAGGGAAAACAAATGTTTGAGTCTCTAAGTTCCGCCACATCTTTCTTACTTTGTGACACTTTTCGATCCTGTCGAGGTAATTAATTGAGGGGTTGAATCTTTTGTGTCGGATGCCAAACCACGCGATTGATATCTTTCCAATAGGTTTCATATATCTCTGAATATTTACATGCCTAAAGGTACCCATCCCATATACTTTTGTAAATATGCGACGCTTTGTATTCTTTTGGTCGAGATTTATACGAATGTGCCAGCCCTTTTCTGTATATTTTTCATTTCTATAGTCAGTGATTTTTGAATTGGATCACATATGTTCACCGCAAACTCTATGAAAGGAATTTCCTAAAAAAATAGCATGTCTCCTTTACTTTTTCGTCCCTACACCCTAAATTTTCCAGCTACGCGTGTTGATGAATGTCAACTTCTTCATCGCAACCCCTCCGCAAATAGTGATTATGAGTTTTCCCCATATAAGATCCGATGCGATGGGGATGTCCAAGTATTTTACATGGTCTGCAACGCTCATTCTAAAATCTCCGAGTGTGTAAGTGGGTAAAGACTTCTCGTGTTTTTTCATGTTTTAAGAGGCGCATAACCGTACCATATATTTTTTAATGTTAAATTTCAGATCACACTATGCACACCTTTTTGAATGTTTATAAGTCATTTTAATATTTCACGATCTTTGTCGATCCCTATTTCTCCATAGATTACCCTTGCGGCGGTGAATTCTTTTTTTGATTTTTATTTTTGCGATTTAATCAGTCATGTAAATAAGAAAGAGTAAAGGGTCTATGACGTTACCCAGAGGGATGAGGCATGTTTTAAATATTTTAAATTATTAGAAATTGAGCTGTGTACTTTTTAATACTTACTACTTTTATACTTTTTACTAATACTACATTTTGTTTGCGGTTTGTAAGGAAAACCTGAATCAAGTTGATTGCGTTATCATTTATTATGAATTCGCAACTTGTGTATCAATTTGGCGTATGAGAATTTATCAAAGACTTTTTTAATATCCAAGAAAATTTCATCTACTCGCTTTTTTGCTCCCTCTGGTTGTAGAATATCGCGTATAAAAAGCCCTAACTACGTTTTACAATATATCGCCTCTCTGAATCTGAATAGTTTGCTGGATATAAGGTTTTGAGTGTCGAGAAATGCCATTATGTTGCTAATAATGATATGTTCTAGGATTTTAGAGCAGATGGGGGTTAAGGATATTGGTTGGTAATTACTGGTCTTGTTTATTTTCACTTTTCAAGAGGGGTGTGACGTTAGCCATATTTTTTCAGTCCAGTGAAACTACACTTTCCGAAATCGGTTTGTTAATATGTACTCGTATTTTAAGAGGAGCGTAATTGCGGGCGCTAACTCTTGCGGGAATATCGTATGGCTCAGGCAATTTGCCTGGTCCTAGAAATACCAGATATCAAAATAGAAAAAGCGCTAAGGAGGTTCCGAAACGAAGAAGACAATAGAAATTGAAAATATCCCTGCAGACTTACTAAAGTTTCAAGAGAACAATGAATGAAAGGGCTTCTTTGAACTCACATTTCAAAGTGATCTCTGTAGAAATTAGCCTCCCAGCCTAATTAATATAAAAGTTCTCTCATACTCGTTCTTATCGTAACAACGTTTGACGAATAGCAATAAAATGGGGCAGGGAGATATTACAAATTCTTCAGGTTTGCAGATAATCATTCAATCATGACTAAGACAACCAATGGATTGGAATTATTACTGAGTGTTTTACAGGAATTATACGAGAGATACTGAATAAGTATCAATTATAAGAAAATAGAAGTAATGAGATTCTTCATAAGTAGGAAAGCCAAATTATTTATTTAAATAGGAAGGAGTAAATTACACGTAGAGCAGAAGGAGCATTATATACGTATGTATTTGGGCAGTATTTTAGAGGAATGTGGGGTCAAAAGCGGGAGCACTAGGAGATGAATTGTTCGAGTGAAACAAGCTTTTGCATGAAGAGAAGTCATGGCAGGTGCAAGTAAAGATTACCACAAATTAATATGGGGCGTAGGAATTCATGAATCTGAAACCTCAGCTTAGAGGCAAAGGGATGAGCATAGATTGGAGGCTTTTTAGATATATAGTAGATGTAGCAAAAAATGATGAAAAGAAGTTGGTCGCAAAGTAATACAAATGTAGAGGTTTTAAAATTATGTGTAAAATAGGAAGTTACTCAGATAAATCTGAAAAAGCAGAAAAAAAGTAGAGATGAATGGAAAAAATGTTGACGATAGTGTAATGTTGAAGACCGTGATAAAAGGGAGAGTGTTGGACAAGCGGGGAGGTGGAAGAAAGAGTGTATACAAGGCCAGCCCCAGAAGTAGTAGAACTGAGTCCATTAAAAACTATTTATTGCCAGAATTGATATATTCACTCAAAAGTCTTCGAAATACAGGTAGCGCTCTTGTGCGTCCACACACCGCTATCAGCTATTTATCCACGCCTCGTACGCCTTCTGGAAGGCGGTGCCCAAAATGCCACTAAGCTCCCTCGTCACGGCTTGTTACAACACCTCCACCGAGCCGTGGTGACGTCCTTTCAGCACATATTTGAGACGGAGGAAGAGAAAGAAGTCTGGTAGGGCAAGGTCAGGGCTGTAGGATGGCTAAGGTAGGTCCTCATATGCACTTGCGGCACCAACTCCTCACACACCTTTCTCATGCCCATGTTTTCGGTCCTTAGTCGATACACATCACTTTTTGGAATGTCAGATTTATCAGAAACCATGCGAACACTTAATCTGCGATCCCTGTCTTACAAAGACTTCACTCTTGCAAGATTTTCATCAGTTTTTGAGGTCGAAGGGCGTCCTGAACGTTTGGTATCTTCAACATCTTCTATCCCTCCCGAAACAACTTGCGCCACTCAAAAACACGCGATCTACCCATGGCGTTATCACCATAAACTGTATGGAACATGTAATGAGTCTATTTCCCCGTTTGTCCTAGTTTCACGCAAAATTTGACGGCGTAGCGCTGTTCCAATAACCAGTTCATGACGCAGCGTGACGAGGTAACGTTATAGATGTTTCGCAGACGAACGATCCGTACTCCGCATAGGCTAGTACCCAACTGCCACCAGCCTCCAGCTTATCCTGAGACTCCCCGCCCTCGAACCCAGCCAGAGGAACCGCCGGCCGTCTGTCCTAATCTATCTAAAAAAATAAGTGCTACTAATTTTGGGACAGACCTTATATAAGCCTTTCTAGACATCGTAAATTCAGGTAGTCTTTTCGAAGAAATGAAGAAAGGGCTAACGTAGCGAAAAGAAAGACGAAGTTCTCGTGATACTTATAAATGACCGTTTGACCCCGTTCATAGCTTACCTTTCAGCAGGTAGAATGCCTTGTAAAAGGCATATCAGCAAAGCAAACAAGAGTAAGCACGTATTAGGCAAGCAAACAATTTCACAGGCACACATAATTTCAATATGACGAACGTGAGAAAACAAGGAATGAAAAGAGATCCACAGAAAATAATTACAGAAGTTAAAATAAAAGAGTTGAAGAAGAAAATGAACTTCGTTATTGCATATCGTCACATTTTGTACTGCATAGTGAGCTAACGATAGCTTTAGTTAGAACATTCAGTTAGCATATATTTTAGGATTATGTCATAACGAATAACACTTCACTATTGAAAATGTCTTCGTTTTTCCACGACATCATGGTTGATAGAAGTAATTTCTAGAATCGTGCCAGCATATTTAGAAAACGAAACCGTTACGCATTTGCCGCAATATTGAGTTATAATCCTCGACGGCTGGGGTCGTATCACAACAGCGGCTTTCCATTCCATCTCGCAGAGATCAGGGTGTTTGGGGATTAGATCGGTGCGATGACCAGTGTATGGCTATTCCACCCCAAAGGCCCAAGCTCGATTTCCCGATTTGGAGACGGTGAATTATTCAGTAGTATTGGCGTCGGGTAGGGAGAGGTAATAAATTAATTACACAGTCCAAGGGATGGAGCATTAAGGTATGGATCCCTGCTGGCCTTTCTTAGAGAACAAGCTGGTGCCAACGTCGAATTTTTCACCGTTTCATTCCGCCCCTTCTCAGACGTGCCCGTTCTAATTGCCCCCCGTCTCTTATAAATTATTCAGATGCATTTACCAATGTACGCCTCCTACAATTGATTTTTTGACGTTGTATTTTGCTGACATTCTCCTAAAGATCCATATTAATAAGCCTCCAAAACTTGGTACTGGAATAATCTTTTCTTTCGTGTTGCAGAGAGCTCCCCCCAAAACTACGATGATCTTTTTCAAAAGACTAAGTTCAAAGATGCGACTCATTAATTTTGTTATTTGAACGTAATCACTAAAACATTTAACAACAATATTTGAGCATTAATGAAGCAGCATGACGTGATATCGAGATATTTGATCATATTTTATACTGACAGCACTCTTCCTATTATTATTATTCATTGCCAATCAGTTGAATTTGCTTTTGAATAAAAAAAGACTGATCGATTGCTAAATTTCTTATCTTTGTCTAACAAGACACATCCTGAGACCACACTTTACAATAAACTATTCTACGATTCCACATACTCTTCACCTTCCTTTATTCATAAAACATGCCAACCCTTTCCCTCTCATTAATATTTATCTTATTAGTTTTCTAATGCGCTCAGTAATGATTGTAACGCCTTGGCTGATTGGCTAACTATAGATCGATCATCCACAAATCGAACTGATTTTATAAATTTCTTCTTGACTTTCATTCCTATTTCTCCCCTAGCCTCTCTTACCATTTCACGGACCAATAAATTGAAAAGCATGGAAGAATGGGCGTCCCTGTCGATTATCATAGTGATTTCGGAGGAGTAACTCTTCCTATTGCCTATTCCGGCTCTTCATCCTCGACGCTCACCCGAGCAGTCCGAGCCTGGCATGCACATGTTTAGGTAAAGTTGTCTATCCCTTCAATCTACTCCTATTTTTTCTATTGCGTTAATTTATTTCACCAATTACTAACTAAAACTAAAGTCCTACCAAATATGTCTCATAAATGTCTTCTGAAAATATATGGAACAAAGAAATGCATCCTGTTTTCCAAGGTTATTCGGGTCTCCCACCGGGTCCACGTTCGTAGTGTTGCCGACGTTTCAATGGCCGAGTCGTCCATCGTCTTCAGGGCTTCGTCCATCGTCTTCAAGCCCTGAAGACGATGGACGACTCGGCCATTGAAACGTCGGCAACACTACGAACGTGGACCCGGTGGGAGACCCGAATAACCTTGGAAAACATTATTCGCCGGGAAAGTACCAGATCATTCTTCAAATGCATCCTGATTACACTCAACGTTCTTTTCTCTTAGTGATCAAATTAGCACTACGGCATGACGCGGAACCATCTCTTTTTTATGCTCAAATTGATTATTGTTTATTTAATCATTTTCATTATTGTCCTATGGTCTTCATAGTATTTGGCTACTATTCCAGTTTTAGGGATGAGAACTGACAATGATCTGACGAAGTCATCCAGCCAAGTCTCTCCCTCATAAAATCTTCGAATTAGTGCGTTGCAACTCTTCCATTCGCCTCTTCCTAAGCCACTATGCAGTTATGCAGGGATAGTATATACCCCCACGGCCTTGTTTGATTTTAATTATTTTACTCTTTCTATATCGTAAACAAGTACCCCTGGAGCTAAGCTATATTCATCTACGTCATACGGGTACGTCACCAATCCTATCACACGTGTTTTCTTTCACTATCTAAACTTGTTGGCCTAATGTCTTTACCACACAGATATTTTTTCCATCTCTTCCATTTTCCTGTTTCGAGCAATCATGTTCCTTGCGAATCTTTAATTATATGCTCTCATTCTTATGCACATGGTACTCATTTCTCTCTTCCTTTACATACTATCCTTATCCATGTACTTCGTCATCCTTCACTTTCGACGTAATATTTCTCCAACTTAGTTTATTATTTTTCTATTTGTACTTCATTCTACTTAATTCCTTATTGACATTCTTATATGTCATTCTATCGTAATATTCTTAATCATCTCGCCTTAAATTCATGGTTTTCTTGATTTTTTCTAATTAACCGTTCATTCACGTATAGTTTCGCTCCCGGATTTTGATATCCTTTTCTTGTATATTCCCATATTCTTTCTGTTGTACTCAGATTTCTTTCCTCCTCATGATTTTTTCTCTAGCTTACTGATATTCCTTTTTATTTTACTAGTTAATGGTTCTTAAATTCCATTTCTGCAATCACTTTTCCTGTTTTATCCTCTTGAATCTGGCATTTCACTCTATTAAAGATAAGTTATTATCTGAATCCGCATCAGGTATAAAAAAAATTAAATATTCTGGTCCTGAATTTTTACCTAAGCATAATATAGTCAAACTGATATTGATCTCTCTGAATCCCTTGGCGTTTTACATGAGTAACAACACCTGTTGTGTTGTTTAAAACAAGTGTTCGTTATGATTAAGCCCTTGTGTCTTGCACAAGTCCATTGCCTTCTCTCCCCGGTTATTCCTTGTTCCTCAACCTTAGACCCCTATCTCACTGCCATTTTTCCCTCCGCCCATCCTTGCATTCCAGTGCTGCATAACTATATATTATTTTATCCTACTTTATGATTACTATGCTTCTTCAGCATTTTCTTTCAATGCTACTGCCACGTCTCCGTTTTTCTCCCTCTTCGCTTTTTTCAAGAATTCCTCCTATAACCTCTGCGATCCTTCCATCTCATCTTACACAGCCCTATAATATTTATATTTCCTCTCTCTGTCTCCCGCTTTATATTTCGTAATTTCCTTGTTCTCATGATCATCCTAACATTCCACGTACCTATTCTAAGGTGGTTTCCCTTTGCCTTCCTCGATAGGGTTTTTAATGAGAAACCATCACCAAAATGGTAAAATGGCTGTGGGGATGGACGCCTTTGCAGCCGCTTCACTGACGGACAGATAGTGCATGCACTACCTTTCTCCTGGTTCCTACCCTTTGACCTATCTGGCATGGGTGGCTATACTAGGAGAAAATATAATTGGTCCCGCTAATTCAGCTACAGGCGTCACCAGAACCACCAGTACTTTCATAACGTCAAGGTTATAGTTCAGGTGGGAAGGTCTCTTCATATGTTAGACATTATTTGAAAATACTGAAAATGTTTCTTTTTGATCCTCACTGTACTCAGTATTCAGCAGTGACGTAAATTTTATGATTTAGATTGGTACATAGTTCCGCTACGAATGTTATTAATGACTATATAAACGAATTATTGCGTCAGTTGATTGAGAATGTGCCGAACCTTTTATGGTACGACAAGACGCGAGGCATTATTGTGTCTCTTAACACTTGTAAAAACTAAGGTATGTCACCCATTGACATCAAACTGGAGTAAAGACGTTAAGTCTGTGGCATCTTCATGTGAGATCCATTCATACAGTAGATTGGGTCGCATTACTGATGGGGAAAATTCGGATGCATGGGATGGTCAAACTAAAATGGATTATCTGCAGCTTTGAATGAAAATAAAGTCTCGTAGCTTGTGGTTCATGCCTTGCGACAATTTTGATGAGCTGTGGCATTGAAGTTACTCGAACACCACTTCATTTTCCCATCTTAACAGTTCCGGTCATCGCAAGATCGATGTTTTTTTTCATTATTTAGACCAAGGTTAAGAAACTTGATGGAGAACACTGTGTAAATGGATGACTATGGGCAATTCAGTTCAAATTATTTTGACAATTAAACTTGCTTTTATGTTGACGTTTTTCAATAAACAACTTTGCTTTTCCACATAAAGTTTTAATTCTCACGATCCAGGTTTCGGTACAGTATAACATCATCAGGTAAAAATGCAAGTCAAATGCAATGATGATGTTGTACTGTAACGAAACCTGGGTCGTGAGAATAAAAATTTACGTGGAAAAGCAAAGTTGTTTAATTGAAAAACGTCAATATGAAGATTTTCACCAAGTTACGCCAGAAACTGTTTTATTTGCTATTATTTATAAATTTGGTATATTATAAATTTGAATCATTTTGGAACTTTAAATTAGTTCGTTGTGATACTTACTATGGTTTTACACACATCCCAAGTTCCCCACTTTCCTGCTTATGTAGGCAGGAACTATAGTCCAAGTTATTGGAATTAAAGATACTTTTTTGAATCGTGTAACCAGACTCAAACGTAATTAGTACGAAACATATTTATTCCTTGAGTTTGAATTTAAGTCTGAAAAGTAACTATCCAATATCTTGTGTGACAAGAACGCGTCCATTGCATTTCGAAACCTCTTCTTAAATAAAATGTGATTTCTCCTCTCCGCAAATTAAGCACGGACATATTGCTCAATATATTATCCTGAAGGATTTTCTTTCAGCAATAAGAATCGATAGAATGATAGGATAGCAGGCATGGGGTGTTTGTTTAGGTTGTTGGGAATGAATTTTAAAAAAATATGGGCAATAAAACTTGAATTCCTTTCAAAAAATGGTGACACAATGATTAATCGTATTAGAGGACGTGGCTTAGTCAATATCGATCGATTTTTTTGGGCTCTTTGAATATGGATGGAAGATTTTATTCTACCACTTAATAGAATTAGCTAAATCAACTAATATACTATTTTATATTTAATATTCGGGTAGGAGAATTTAAGTGAGTGGACTTAAAATTGGAAGGAGTTCTCTTAAAATTGGAAGGATGTTAAAAAAGTATCATTAGTCCCATTTTATTGCGGAAAGAAAGATAATAACAATTAAATTAGAAAGATTGAGTTAGATCAGATAGATTTAAGATGTAATTTCTATTAGCAACGATAAGGGATTAAAATAACATTATATGACCGCGCTAAGGAGGGAATGGTATTATTATTTTTTCATTCTTAGTAACCTAGTGTGTTTTATTTATCTCATCTAGTTTTAGATACTGTCCTTGTCATCTTCAACTCCTCTTGTATGCGTATAGAAGTGTGTCTCACTTGGATACCGTAGTGCATGTACCTACATTTCTTATGATCTTCCTATGAGAAAGGTATTTTACACAAAAATTAAGAAAAACTTAATTTTTAATTCTGTATACCTGATGTGTAATCATTTGATTTTATATAACTGGTGTGTAATCACCTCCAAGAATTAATCTTATCGGTGGCCGGCAGGGCACCATATAGAATAGAACAAATAGAATCATGAGATCTGAAATACGCATGGATGTCCAAGCGTCGCGAATGTATAAGCGTCTTTGGGTCCTCTTCCCGTCACTTTTTCTCGCGGATGCGTTTCTCTTCCTCCACGAGAAAAAAAATTGCCTTCAAAATTTGTTTTTTAATTTTCAATTTGCAAAAAATTAAAGCACAATCAACCTAACGGGCTCCTATCTGGTGAAGTGTATCAAAAAGTATGGTAGACGAATGATCCTCTCATCCTTCAATCCTGAGGTTTTTAATTATCATAAAAATGTCGATATGACTTGAACTGGAACTATTGTACACATGCAATAACGCAGCACGCTCATGGTTATGACCGAAGTTAATACGCAGAGAGCTAAAATCCGAAATCAAAGCAGAGGAGTCATAAGATGCTGAATAGAAGGAAAACCGCTGACAATCTAACTGCATCGCATCAGCTGTTAGTTATAAAGGGATATTTCGGTTGGTCACAAACTATCGATGATTTAATTGCTCAAATTCCATTGAAAACGCTAACATATTGCGTGAAGTAACTTCCTATGAAATATTTTGGCTTAAAGACTATAGATAGAGTGAATAATGGGTTGTAAAATTTTATATTTGAATTTCATATCACTTTTATGGCTGCGGTCTACGCCACTGAATGTTTCAACGATGATGGTTTTCCACAAAATCAAATACTAAGACCATGACGAGTCGGGAAACGGCCGGTGTATATATTTTTATAAATCAGTGTTTATTGCCAGTCTTTCTTTAAGCTAAAAAATTAAAAATCTTTTTCCCTTTCACCAGCCCCTATCGATATCCCACTGTTCATCATTTCATGAAGGTCGCGTGTTTTGAAAACAATTATTTTTTTTCGGAAACACACAGACTAAGGCGATTGTGCTTCAAATTTCATTTCATCAGACTGAATTCCACTCTTTGGTAGTTATATTTAAGCCTCTGAAATATGCTGTTATTCTCTCTATTTAAAGAAGCCATAATATTTGAAAAATAAGCTTTTTTTTCGAGAGTCATTCCTGATTAAGTATTTATTCTTGTATCGACACGGGTATATATTTATTGTTACCAATCATAGACTGTGCGAGACCTAAAAATCTCTGGAAGAAGAGGTAATTGGGTATTGCCATTTGGTTTACTAATTCTCAGAGGGAAAAACGATTTGTAATCGCATGTTGAAATTGACCGCACACTATTCGTGTTTACATATTTTTATATTACGTAACGTAAAAATGTGAAATTCCAAACAGATGGTAAACGAAAGCGGCATTAAAGAAGCCACAGAAATATTGAAAGGAATTTTCTTTGCTGTGTATCAGGCAATAAACGGATTATGCTCAATAAATCAGGACACGTATAAAAATAAATTAATGGTACATGAAAAAGTGCAAATTTTAGGGAAAATACGTACATTCCGATGGTGTAATCATTATTTATTTTTGGTCAACTAAGGCCATCAAGGTCATATTTAAGAATATTTGTGCCAGTCATTGATTCTTTTAATGGATCGCGAGGGATTTCATGTTTAAATACATTTTCATTGGCAAATTTTCGAGAAGAATTTACACAGATACATTAAAAGCTACCAGGATGAATTGTGGGTAAACCATCGGATTAGGAGTGAAATAAGCGAGAAGCCGAAAGCGTGATGAAGTGGCTGTGTTTAGGCGTCTTTCAATCCGTTGAATAGCCATACGCAATGATCCTGAGTACAAGTAAACTTTGTGTCTCTGTCCTTGATTGATGTTACTAAATATGACACCATTATCCAGAAGAAAAGGACATTAGGTCTTCTTCATAAAATAACGTTGAAAATTTGAAAAGAACAGTATTAAAAAAGTTGGACAACTGGCAGAGCAACATTTGTTTTACTCTAGATGTGGAAGCCATTAATTTAACCACTATAATTCTACGATTTGGAAAACAAAGATGAATCGAAACTTCTTATCATTGATGGTTTTAAGAAAAGAAATGACGTTCTAAAACTCTTTCGAACGCAGTATTTCGTTGGTACACCATTCCTTCATTTGAATTTACGAGCGAATAAATCAAAAAGAGCAACATATAAATCAGGTGTGGTAAACCATGTAGAATTAGAATAAGTGAGGTCATGTTGTTTCGAGTCTATGGGGAACTGAAAGTACTGAATGTGGAAATATGAAGATTAGGCATAGGAATTTCTGGGATTAGAAGAAAATCGTGACTGCAGACAGACACTTCCATAAGGTCAGATGCAGGATTAGACGCACTAAAGCGGGGTTTTTGAAATGTCTCACTAAAATGAAGGTTAGCCTTAACCTTGAGTGAAGGCCATAACTAAGTTTTTTAAATTTCCACTTAAGTTAAAAACTTTGCGTTAAAACAACAACAACACAGTGAAAACCTTGGTGGATGAATTGAGCAATTTTTCCTGGATTTTAAAAAGTTATTATTTCCTTGTATAAAGTTTAATTGCTTCCATGCAACTTGAGTAAGCACATTGATAATGTTGGGTAAAACTAATTCTACTTATTCTGATAATTAATACCAGAAGAGAATGAAAAGTCATTCATAAAGAGAAGTAATTTTTAAGTAAATCTGGATTCAGAAGTGAAAAAAAGAGACATATAGTACATGTTGAAAACTCAATGTAAGCGATTCTGGCGCTTAAAACCCGGCTCCTTTCTTGGGGGATTTAGATTTAGAAGTGTTTTTTGTCGGAATCCAGTGCACTTCGAGTGATACTACTACGTAAGTTCGTTGAAACGTTCAGCCATCCACATCTGAATGCGTTTTTCAATATTATATAAAGAGTATGGTATGAGTAAGAGATTTTCGATGCGTGAGATGAAGATATTTACGATGGCGAACGCTTGAAGCAGGCAAAATAGTGAAATTAGAGGGCTGGAAGAATTTTCGAAGAAAGGCTTTCTTGAAGAAGAAAATCTTGATGGCCGTACAAAGCAAATTTCAGTAATAGAAATACTTCATGACATGCTCATGTAGGATTTTTCTTTGCAAATGAAATAGGTGGGTGGCAGAGCAGCAGCAGAAAAAATAAATTAAGGCGTGAAAATGAACAAAAGTGAGTAGAGAAATGATGAAGAGTAAATTATTAGATCGACTAAATAACTTTGAAGCTCTGAAAAAAGTGAAAGCTACCATGGAATGAATGAACTCTGAAGACGTACAGATAGCCAATCGAATATTTTTTGAAGGAAAAAACTATACTATATGAAAACAAATGTAGAAGGCAATTCGAGCGGGAAGAATAAGACAGGAGGATCTTGGATGAGACGAGAGTAAATAAATATAAACAGCATCGGAGAAATTTACAATACCAATCCTATACTATATGTACGAGTGTTACTATTCATATATTCATTGGTATCTTACTCAACAAGCCGCTGCGAGGCCGTGTGGCCGGGGATGTCACGTCAGCAGCAGTTTGAGTAACTATTGGTTCGTCAAAAATTAAGTTTCCTACTGTTGTGGTGTCGATTCTTGCGAGGACCAATTCATTTTAGTGACCGGTTCTTCAAAAATAATTTTCCCTCATTGTTGTTGCTCCAGTTGACAATGCAATGGGACACAATGAAATTTAAAATTGATATTTATTGATATAGTGTCAGAATGAAGTAGGTAATTTCACTTTGCCATTGAAGCTTTTACAGGGGCAAGGAATCCTAGCCATAATGAATTTACGGTTTTCTCTAGGGTTTAAAGAAACAATGTTATTTTCATTTTATTATCCTTTCCAATTACGTTTATAGTCTCGTTTGCCTATGAAAAGCGTTCGCATAATTTAACTACAGCAATTGAGAATATCAATTTCAATTCTCTATCTGGCATATATTTACAACAGTGCTGTAGTCATACACATGTATGAGAATCACTGATGCAGTTTTGTGCGGGGAGAAGAAATCTTTCCATGCCCGCTCTTCGTTTCCTTAGAGTCATTGCTCTATATTATTCAACTTGCATCGCCTTCCAGAGAAATACGAGGTTTCACAGAGGCTGCCGTCCCAGTCGTTAGCCTCCTCGGGATTCCGCCGCTTCGTAACATCCGAGTATGCTCGGCGTGATAAAGTAAAAGAAAGCAGGCGACGTTGAACTGAAAAAGGAAGGACTTCCGTCTTTTCCCGCTTGCTCTTTATTCGAGAAACTTAACATATCGATATCGTCACCTTCCCTCACGCCAATCTCCAGGAGTTGTTTAGAATTCGCGTCGTGTATCAAAAGAGGCGAGTGCATCCTTTGCACGGTTTTTGGGTTTCACGGTTTTCTCCCTCTATGTGCACATGTGTCAATAGGCACGTGTGAGTATATATATGTATATATATATATAACTTTTTGACGGCACAATAGAACACAGAATAAAACAGATAACACGTAAAAGGACACTCACACTGTAGATGATTTAAGCTTTCGGCCAACTCCGAGGCCTTCTTCAGGTCAGACCTGAAGATATATATTCATATATAAATAGAAAAAGGAAAAGGGATAGGAACACACCTTACCTTCAAGTATGTATGCATTAATATATAAAAAACCATAAACAAATTCATACATAAATAGAAAAAGGAAAAGGGATAGGAACACACCTTACCTTCAAGTATGTATGCATTAATATATAAAAAACCATAAACAAATTAATCAACCCGAAGGTCGATTTAGTAGGTGATGGTAGAGCTCACCCGTGTACCAAGCCCGACGGCGTGTGAATATTCACACATCAGGGTAGGGGGGCCAGTTCCTTTCCCTGTGCCGGTTATGGTTTCCCAGGAAGATCTGGTACCCGAAAAATCAACTAGCTTGGGTGGAGCTGCAGGTGCCCAGAGTGCCTAGCCCGGGAATCGAACCCGGGACCCTCCGGTCAGTAGTCCAACGCTCTACCCACTAGACCACCGCGACCCGGTTTTAATATATATATACATATATATATTTTTTTTAAAGAAACTGACTTTTTTGTGTGCTTCTGAATTTTTGTCTTTGTCCACTAGTGCTAATTTCATATACATTTTTATTCACGTCCGAGAGACTCACAATAGTGTAATATGTATGCATACACACACACACACACACACACATATATATATATTACTTCCTCATTTGTTTTCCTTTCGGAGAAGGTGAAATGGACCGAAAGGAAAACAAATGGGGAAGTACTGGAGATGATGGGTGAGGAGAGGTTTGTTGAGAGAAATCCTATGGAGGCAGGAAAAATGGATGAGAGGCGTATTGAGTAGTGAAACGTTGAAGAAGGTAATAGAGGGGAGAATGTTGGGCAAGGGAGGAAAGGGAAAGAACAGAATAGGGATGTTGGACGGGATGAAGGGAGGAAAGAAGTACACAGAGATGAAGAGGGACCTGAGGTAGATTATGTTGTTGGATTGGGTTTTGTTTGGAGTTACAAAATGTTTATTTTATAGTTGTGTCCATCCAAAAACCTGCCTTAACCGGTAGATTACCTAATAATATATATATATATATATATATATATACACACACACACATACATATATATGTATAAAATACACACATAACACTTTTGTGAAAGTCTCACGGATGTGAATAATAGTATATGTATTTGTATGTATGTCTCTAATGTATGCATGTATATAAATACCATATAACACTATTGTGAAAGTCTCTCGGACGTGAATAATAATGTATATGAAATTAGCTCTAGTGGACAAAGACAAAAACCCAGAAACATACATGTTTCTATATACTATATGTGTTTTCTATTTTATTTTTCTGTTCTCTTGTGCAGTCGAAATGTTAAATATATACCTATGCATATAAATATATAAAAATATACAATATATATATATATATATATATATATATATATATATATATATATATATATATACATATATATAATTCCACAGCTCCAGGTCTTCAATGCTATCGAGTGGTGAGGGGGCGGAAGCCGGCGTAATTCCGCGAGAGAGAGAGAGAGGAGTGTGAGGGAGAGCGGGTAAGGGACGTAGGGGGAAGGATGGAGAGAAAATGAATAAAAAAAGACTTGACTTCGGCGGCTCCCGGGCAGGAAATGAATTGCTTTTGGGCGGGTGGGGGGAGCGAGGGGATTCCGGGTGGGGATACTGAGCGTGCGGGGCTGGGGTTTGGTTCGGCTGGGCGGAAGAGTGCGGGGCTGCGGGAGAGAGAAGGAAGGAGTGAGGAAGGCGGAAGGAGCAGGAGGATATAATAGTGGCACAATCGGGGGAGGGGATAGTGTTGGAATGAAGGAAATTTGGGTGTCGAGAGGTTTTAGGGGAAGGGCGAGTGGTGAGCGTCTGGGAGTGAGTGAGAGGAACAGTTAGGTGGTGGTGGTGGTGGATAAGGTGGGCAGAGTGGGATGAGCGGGGAGGGGCCAAAGGTACGGGATGTGGTGGGGGTATTTGGGTGTGTTGGGAGCAGCGTTGATGGGGTGGGATGTTGTGGGTGTGTTGGAGGCGGGGGGGCAGCATGGGAGCTGGCTGAGAATGGGGTGTGGGGGGAAAGCGGTGTAAGGGAATGGGTGGCGGGGGGAGAGGTGAGAGGAAATGAGAGGTGTTTCTCTGTGGGAGGGTAACGGAGGAAATGGGAGGCAAAAAGGAAGTGAGGGAGGGAGAGAGAGGAGGGAGAGGTAATTAAAGTCCCATGAGGCCACGGGAGAGGGAGATGAAAGTGCAAGAGGGCGAGGGTCTCGCAAACAGAGGTCGTTTCTCGGGCGAAATTGAGACCGCGGATTTCCGTGGTGGGCGCCGCAGTTGAAGACGGATCGTATTCGCTCGAATGGGGAGAAAAAGTAAATTTGTATATGCGCCGTCTCTGGCCAAAAGAGCCGGTTTCTGCATGAAATACCTGGGTCAAGCACCTGCACGTTTCGTTGGTCGGCATTTCTGAGAATTTCTTCTAAGGCACCTTCGGTTACCGTTGAGTTTCATGCCTTGACAGCTCACAGCATGCGTGAACAAACTGTAAGATCCCGAAATATCTCGACCTCCGTGAACGAATACGACTGTGGGGGAAACACAAAAGCAACTTTACATGCCTACCTCGTAGTAGAGTGGGGTTAAATAATGTAATATCATCCATATCTTCCTTGTAAGTTTACTGCCCTATCTTTTACGGGTTGTATTGTGCTTTGTGTTATCTTTTCTAAAATTTGTGGGCTCCATGCTTTAGTGGAAATAATAAATATTAAAGCAATCTAAATGCTTTTCACGGATTTTTAGAACCCGGGAATAGATTGATGAACTGTAAACACGAATTGATGAATAATGTCCTTTAGCCAAGGGACAGCTCGTCGGCACAAAAAGGATATTAGAGCCGACCACTCTGCCGAAAAGGACGTCAGAATTCAGAAATACCAAGTGCAACTGCTATTGATGATTGCAGAGATTTCTTAGGCGCGAAGGTTACCATTCAGTCGTATGTAGGTACATAAGTTGGGGACTTGAAACGAGATATAATATTAACTTTTTATGTAATATATTAGTTTGACGATGGTTTTGCGTTGAGCTCCTAATCCGACCACCTCTTCTTCCTAGTATATAGGAGGGAACCTTTTCCCTTTAAACACAGGTGTAGGATACGGGCTACTCACTTTTCCTGAGGCCACTGGTTCATTCATTAATCTTTCAATCAGGAGAGGGTTGACTGCAGCTGTCCATTCCCTATCTAATTCTATTCTCTCGTACACTAATGGTTCCTAATTGAGGTTTTTAAGAAAAAAGGAAAACGCTAAAATGGAATATGAACGCTACAGCAGGTTTTAGCATTGAGTCAGGATTGAAAGAAAAGAAGAGTAAAAAACGTCATATGGAGCGTGATCTCCTACAGCTCGGAAACTTGGTTGTTGAAACAAGATTATTGGTAGAGTGTGGCTTTTTTTGAGGAGTAATCAAAAGGTAAAATGAACGAAAGAAAATAAACAAAGAAGATCTAGGGATTGTGAAGGGGGGGGGGAGAGAGTGTTGTTGGAAGAAATCCAAAGAAGGCAAGAAGGATAAATGCAGAACAATATGTTTGCCGATGGAATAATGAAGCCTGTGATTAAGGGGAGAATGTTATGCAGGCGAGATGGTTGGAGGAAAAGGATAGTCATATTGGGCGGAATGAATGGAGATAAAATCTGTGAGGAATTGAAGAACAGTTTTATTGTAGTGTGAAGAGTCAGATTGTCTCTTTTTAGCCAAGACTAAGAACATTAGAGGTGTTTAGTCTGTGCCCATCCGAAGCGCACTTTTTAAAATTTGACGACCAAATAATAATCGCATCTTTCTTTATTTGACCGGTGTATTTGTTCCTTGACCTTGCTCTTAGTGCCTTACATTCTATTATCTTCCTTATTCGAAAACTATCCCCAAGCATCTTTATTTTTCGTATGAGTAGTACGCACTTCCTGAGGTCTTTCGGTTTGTCGTTACTTATTTCACATTTACAGGTAGTAGTAGCAGTAGTACATCTGTTGCTCTAGGTTTGCCTTTAATTTCCAATTTCGATTTTTTATTCAATCTTCTTTCCTCATGATCCACTTCTTTTCTCGGCGGAATTACAAACCCCACACGAATGTTACTAACCCAAGGCGTAATAATCTAATGGGTTAAGGGCTGGGTGACTAATCGGTGTGCTCGGGTTGGATTCTGGGGAATATCTCTGGTTGCACTCGATTACGCACAGTGTAATCTTTCGGGGACCAGATCTTCTTGGGAAACTTGGCACCGGGGAAGGTACTGGTTTCCAACCCCTGACGCATGAGTTTTACAGGTCGTATAGCGTTGGGTTTTATTCTAGCCTAAAAAGCCAAATTTTGGTTGATAACTGTGTTGTTTGGTTACTTCCTCCTCGTCTTTTATCTATCATCTTTTACTGTATCTGTAACTGTGAGCACGGCGTAGGTGCAATTTCAAGAGTAAAAGTCTTTATACGAAACTTGTTTCGTAACTTGCATTATGCTTCAGTGGATAGTTCTAGAGATTCTTCTTTTCGATGCTTCTGATTTCGGGGAAATCCCTCGAGATTATAAAAATTGAGCCAGGATGCAAAAACAATTCTTTTCGCTGCGGCATAAATACAGAGCGTTAAATATGTTATTCATAAGATATGTGATTATGGAAGTACTTAATGAAATTCAGGTTATCGACAAACGAGACAAACGATTACCTTTAAGTAGGCAGAACAATTGCAGGGAAATATTACCCGAACCTTCTACACCAGCTGGATGGCAAAATTTGCGAGAAGAGGCCTGGCTTGAAGAAGAAAAACACTCATCTTTCACCAGGACAAACTGTTGTCACCTACTCACAAAGGTTCGTTGGCGATGGGAAAACTTTGGGATTAGGAGTACGATTTGCTCAGTATTCCCCATATTCTCCTGATTAAGCACCCTCAGACTGCCATCTGTTCCCGAACTTGAAGAATTTTTTTCTGGGAAGTGCTTCGCGTCCAATGAAGTTGAGAGGGTCGTAGATGGAAATGTTCACAGCCTTCCAGACAATCACTTCCGTGAAGAAATACTGATGTTGTAGAAACGCTGGACCAAATGTGTTGAAGCCAGGTGACATTATGTAGAAAAAAATATTTTTGAACTGAAAATCGCGTTATTTCATTGTCAGGCCGAGAACTTTTAATCTTACCCTCGAACATTTGAACGGTATCCTCGTAAACTATTTTTCTACAAAGTCGCTATTGCAATGGTGGCATTTATCATAACTATACACATGCTTTTCAATTCCGCCTCTGAAAACATCTGCCGCCTTACATTTAAACCACTTGTTAATGCCAGTGCTGTGTTGCAAGTCACGTCTGGGCGTCGTTGATGGGCGTTTTTCTAGAATTTTTTCGTTGATTTTCACCGTCAGTTCATCTGTCACAAGCCTAGGCACCCCTGCGGTCCTCATCGTGAACATTGGTGCTGTCATTTTTAGACTGAATGCACCACTGTCTCACTCCATCTTCACTGATTTTTCCGTCTCCATACACTTAATAATAAAACTTATGAATTTTAATTGGCTTGTTGTTTTTTGCCAGTAAAAACTTAATCACAGATCGTACTTCGCAACTCGTGGGGTTTTCTACGGCAGCGTATTTTTTTTTACAGTTCTCAGTGATCAAAGTAGAAAAACCACAGTCTGTACACTCCCACACCAGGATGCGTACAGAGAATAGGTACGTTTAGGCACCAAAATGTCGGCTCGAGCCATACCTACTGCCACGCTTGGCCTAGACGTAAGTTACTTTCTGGTCAGCCACGTGTGTTCGATATCGATTTTACTATATGTTGAGTAATATGGAAGTTTATCGCACTTAATATTACTTTTCTAATTTGAATATGGATCAAAAGCGGGGGAGAATTGCCAGTGACGTCATAGAAAGAAAAGAAAACGTGAAAGTGTTTGCTTCCATCGACGACAGACTAATGAACAGATGTTACCGTTTGCTTGATATCACCGCGTGTTTCCCTCTTCTATCCAGAACTTGTGAATGATCAGTTTTCAAACGGGGATCATCTAGAAATAGAAATTAGTAAACACTCGCTTTTCTCTTAACTGAAATTTACATTATAAATAAAGCAACTTTGATTGATATACTGCCAAATTTTTATTCGTGGTATGTTTCGAATATAATGAGAGTATTGAAGCTGATAGGAGTACAATTTTGAGAAGAAAAAAAACAAAATAAAATGTCAATACATAAGTACAACAAGATGGGGAACACAGTAATTATTCTGAGATATTTGATTTTGGGTGTTGTCTATTTTGTTATGATAATTGAAATCATGAAAGGGGATTTTAATAGTATCCTAAAACGCGGTACTTGTAGCCTTAATGAGAACGTGACGTCCGATCCATCGAGTATGTTAAAGCTTATTTGATATTTGTTGTTATGTAATAACTCAAAACTGAAACGATCGTACACATTAGCAACATTTGAAATTGCTACTCTTCCATATTTTCCCTGCATGCCCGTAGATTATCCGGTGATATTAATTCGGAAAAAAGTTGAGATGGGAATTACATGGTACTTTTCATTCTAAGAGACTAGGGATAGTTCCGAATTAGTTTGAGAATCACCGCTTTGCATTTGTGCTATGAGATGTATTTTTCTATGCATATATATGAGCAAAGGACATTAATTACGGACTACATGGTGAACTTCCTTTTTTTACCAATTTTAACTTTGAAAAAAGTTAAATTAAAAGAGGAAAAGTAAAGATTCATGGTCCATACGTTAAAGTACCCTAATTACAATTATATTGAATAAAATTAAATGTTTCCCTCTTGTTAATATTTGCTTTGCCTTGCCAAAGTTCTTGTGTCATCTTTTTGTGGTAGTTTTGAATGTACAGTTTTATCATATAATATGAATCACTGGAATTGTCCTCTGAGTGATGGTTCTTTTATATTCTAGTTGTCAAGAAGCTCTTGAGCGGACTCGAAAATATGGTTATTGGAACAGTTGTGAAAATTTTACCCCTAATGATCATTGTTTCAAATCGAGTACTCTCAAGTACCTGGGTTGTTTTATTTGTGGGTATTGAGTGTTAAGGGAACAATGTTATGAGTATTTAGTTGAATTGCATTTCATACGAGTTTAGTTGTATCGGATTATTTATAGCTTTATCATATATTTGGACTCATAATAGGCAAAAAAATGGATCAAGTATTGTACATATATGCCTCTGGCATGCTTCCAGTCATATACTTGTAGTGTCAAATAAAATATTAAACATCACAAAAGCTTACAAAATCATGTTATTTGCAGCTTAATATTACCTAGCTTTCGTAGATATATATTTTTATTTATTTTCACACCCACTTATTTAATTATTTTTTCACCTACGTTACAACTGTAAACTACTTACATAGTTTTTACGAATAGTGTAATTTTGAAATGGTAAGATTAATGATGCATTGATGAAAGCATCAAAGTCAACCTGAATGCCTGATATTTATTTTGTTTTATTTTTCTGCTTCTTTTATAGATACCTGGTGTGCCAATCAGTTGTTAATTCCATTCTCCAAAGATTAATGGGTTCAAATACAGTTGGCACCTCCAGATGTCCCCAGTGATTTTTATTGCTACGAGACACATTCTGGAAAAGATTTCAATTTGATGAAGGAAAAATTTCTCCATGTTAAATATAATTTTATCCTTCACTGGAACTAAATGAGGTGAGCTATATCATTAACTTTGAAGAAAACCTGAGGAAATATTGCTATGGTACTGATGAATATACTCCACTATGCGTTTTATGCGTACGGAACATATGATTATCGAGTTTTAAAGTATTGATTCTTCATATTAAAATACTCATTTTTAATGAATATTGTGGCTCAAACTCCAATGTCTAATTTTCACAAATTCTGACCTAAATAGATGCTTGTTGGTGTGAAAACTGTTACTTGAAATTATAACAATCGAATACAACTTTTTACCCACGTTTGTCAATTATTTTTTGAAATTAACTTACGCTGAATACTCTTATTTTTTTATTTATGGAGTTGTTCTGTTATGCGAATTCGCAAAAGAAAACTTTGAAGGAAGATTCTATTTATTTACAATGGTCGAAAATTGAAGGGCGTTTTCTTGTATAAACAATAGTTTCTTTTTGTATGTCGATTATCTATAAATCTCTTATATATAAATCTATCTAATATCTATATCTATAAATCTCTTATAATTCTAAAATGAAGAATGAAATTAAACTTGATGCTAATATAGTATCATACCTACAATCAGCGTTATAATTCAATTGTTCACAATGCGTTTTATTTCAAACGCAAAGAAATTTTCCATGTGAGTTGGTTTTTGAGTATAGCTCTTCATGTAATTGTTTTGGTACTTCGCTGTTGAGAAAATTACCAACGATCCATCGCTAAGAGAAATTTTGTCCTCTTCCTCTGGTATGTAGTAAGGCATAGGATGAAGTTCTTTTAATCTATTTAATATCTATTTATGTCCTTTTATCTATTTAATTTAACCTATTTTAAGTGTAGCAAAATTTATTAAAATTTTAATGATAAGAACACGTACGAGCTCATATCTATTATATTGAATTTATTTGTGTAGTTTCTTGAAAGTTGGACAAACAAATGTTCTTCTGCAGAAGAAAATAACAATATGTTATAATATTTCATGAAAGGGTTAATAGTGCATTTTTAATGTTAATTTTCTCCTATAGTTTTCTGTCACACTTAAATGACCCCTTATAACCTTCATCTATGATATGTCTTGGATTTAAGTCATTACCTCCAATCTATTCCTTTTCTTCCGTTACCTATTTTCGTAATTAATTGGTCTTACCTATATTTATGTTTCGTTGCAACGCTTTGTGCAAAAAAATTGCACTCCATTGGGCTTCGTGTGAAGTGCTATTGGGCATTTTTGGCGTTTTGAACTTTGGTTATAATTTTTACTTTTCTCGTCGATTCTCATTTGTTAAAATGTGGTTCTGGCATTTTCATGGTTTTTTCTAAACTTGGTCTGTTATTTTACTGTATGAAAAAATTATTTGATTTGCACTCATACCAAATGTTTACATTTGTTTATATTGTTTTCCACTGTTTCAGCAAAGCCTTTACTTGGGTTACGCTTTGTTATTTAGATTTCATTAGGTAGACACTTGGCTTGGAAGTCTACGTAGCTTGGGAAGTCGTATATATTTTATATTGCCGTTTATTAAGTGAATTCTTTTTCTTTTGATATCTCAGTCCTGAAGACTATAAAAAGGAATACATGTTTTGTGGCAGAACGTTGGGGGTCCCACAAATGAGGATTAAAACAAGAGAAATATATAATAATAATGTGCACAATATGATTAATTAATAAATTTAGAAGTATATTGATTCGAAATATGTGTTAATAACTTAGTTTTTTCATTTGATTATTTTTCCTTTAAGTTCATTGAATTGATTTACAGTACTAACAAAGTAAATACAACGCATAGTACTAGCTCAACGATTATGGGTATGAATTTGATCACGCTAGTTAACACTGATGCGTTAATGATACCGAAGTTTACGGCTAGACTCATTGGAAATCAACTGCGGTAGTTATTTTATTTGTTCAGGAAAAACTTAATATCTGCATGTATACTTTCATCTCTCATAGCACGACAAAGTAACGCTAATGTATTGGTAATGTAATTGATTTGAAAATATTTTTCCATAGACTGGTGAACTATCATTGGACTGCTTACAATATGGAAATAGAAAAGTCGAACAAAATTTTTATACAAATTAAATATTATATCATAAGAAAAAAACACTGTAAGTAACTTGATAAATACTATTTATTTTATTAGAAAGAAACAATATATAAGCAACTTTAGTATTCACCAATGGAGGTCCATAGTTCCTTGAATAATCATTGAAATGCTACGAGTACAAGCATCCACATTTACTGATAAACTGAGATGAAGACCTTCGTTGAATTAAAAAATGAATGATATACGAATTTAGTTAAAGCAATTACGTGCAATTTAAAATGCAAGAAAATATTTAGACCATTTATTTAGTCGTAGGTCAGAAAGGACTGAAAATTTATAACAATATGATGACGGTCAGATAGATTCAAGGGGCTGTTTTTTCCCTTACTCATTTCGCGGTCACAAAACAAAAGGAGGGTTTATTCATAGTTTCCTTCTACAGAGTCCTTCTAGTCTTTTTTCAAGGCCATCAGCAGCCTAGCACCTCGTTTCAAACGCCCTTGCGGCGACGTTCGATGCCTCGAGTAATGTTATCTTACGGAGATAAGTCCCAACTACAATCAGATCTCTAACTATATCGGAATGTGTCTCGTTGAAGATAGAGAGTACAGCACGCCGTCCTCCGGCCAGAGCTTTTGGTGCACCAATGCCAACTTCCTGCTCTCCCTGTCCCCTTCCCTCGCCCGGCCCTAGGCCCCGGGCAGTCGTTCGGTCGTGAGGGGTTTTGGACGTGCCTGGATCTCGCTCTGGCAACCTCACCCCATCGCTCCCTACTCGGATACCCCTCCCCTCTTCTCCGCCAACCCCATCCTATTCACATCCTCTCGTATCCAACCCTCCCTCCTTCCCACCCTTCCCTCCCTCTCCCCACTTCCTACTCCAGCGTCTCCCCAAGTCCCGCCAGGCACGTGCCTTCAACCCCCAGGGACACGTGCCTGGACCGGGGGAGGGGGAAGAGGGTTCTGAACCGTGGGAGAGGGGCTGGAGATCCGGTCTCCCTACTATGTCTCGTATGTGTTGAAGGGGAGGTTATATAGGAGGCGAAGCCCTTTATGGTTCGCCTGCCTATGCCCTCGCATCCCCATACAAATCGACTTCTTGACTACCACTCCGGGTATGTGTATGATGTATCGATGTTTTGGAATATTCGATATTCATTCCCGTGATGCACTGATCGAGCATGTCTGTTCTTAATTTCGTCACGGTGAGGCTCTAGTGGAATGTATGTTGGCTACCGATATATTTTTATCTAGGACGTGGGAAAATAATTGCCAGGCACTGATTATTAGAAATATTTGGAGATGTCTATCGTAGGTATTATATCGTGCGTTGACTCTCTATTAATAATGGTCCAACGATAAAAAAGTCAAAGCTGGAGCTTAACAACACAAAAATTAGTAATCAAGTTGAATTTGTTTGTTTAATATACACTTGATTGATTATTTGATGCTCTAGGATTTCTAGAGTAACCGTTGTGGCGTTGTCTGTAGACATTATAACTTAGCAAACAGGATGAAATGACTAGAAGTCTATTTCTGACTAGAAGATCCCTTCCGCTACTCACAACCACTCGACAAATATGATTTCATTTTAAGATTGAATTCCGAAAATTGATATTTTTGCGCGCTATACACTTTCTTACTTCCGCGAGAATTGGGAGAGACAGGGATGATCCCGAATCCCTTGTACTCCCTGACATGCTGATCATGGTGGGAAAGTGCTCGCTTTCCAATACTGCGTTGGAAATTTCGCTGGTTCGTCCAATTGCTGGGTTTTGCCCAGGGAGCCTAACAGGTATATTGAGATGGGCCACCATCAAGGTTTAGGAATGTGCAGAAAGGCCTGAGGGGCTACGGCGACTGTGAATTTCCTCTTCCCAGCGCCCAATTGGGTCCGCGCCGGGAATCCTAATGAGCCAACCTCACTGGGGTGCAAAGTTCGTCATTTCATATACATTTTCCTTGGAGTGTTTCCGGTACACACTGATTGAACCAATAATCATGAATGTAAATCGGGAAAGGATGTCACTGCATCACTCTTTTTGTTGCAAAAACAGTTTGAATGCCCTTAACCAAAGGTGTTAGTAATACAACTTTCATATACAACGATTTGATTTTTCTTTTATTTTATCCTGCTCTCGTAGCAGTGCAGGGGTGGACTGAGTTTTTGTCATTAGGTATTTAGTGTAGATTATTATTAGGTAATCTACCGGTTAAGGTAGGTTTTTGGATGGACACAACTATCAAATAAACCTTTTGTAACCCCAAACAAAACCCAATCCAGCAACCTAATCTACATCAGGTCCCTCTTCATCTCTGTGTACTTCTTTCCTCCCTTCATCCCGTCCAACATCCCTATCCTGTTCCTGCCCTTTCCTCGCTTGCCCAACATTCTCCCCTCTGTTACCTTCTTCAACATTCCACTACCACTCAGTTTCATCCATTTTTCCTGCCTCCATAGGATTTCTCTCAACAAACCCCTCTCCTCACCCACCAACTCCAGTACTTTCTCATTTGTTTTCCTTTCGGTCCATCTCACCTTCTCCATTCTTCTCCACACCCACATTTCAAAAGCCTCCAGTCTACGTCCATCCTCCTGCTTCAGTGACCACGTTTCCGCGCCGTACATAGCTACGCTACATATCAGAGTTTTTATGAGTCTTGTCTTAACATCCCTACTCAACACCCCCGTTATCAACTCCCTCCTCCTTGAGCAAGCCTCCTTACCTAGCGCAATTATTCTCTAAGTCCCTCCTACTTTGACCATATTGGTCCGAAACACTTCCGAGATATTTAAACTGTTCTACCTGCTCTATTTTTTCCCCGCCTATTTTAATATTTATAGTGCCCATCATTATATTCTTGGGAATGATAATTGAGGTGGTTTCCCGTTGCCTTCCTCAATAGTGTTTTTAACGTGACACCATCAATTAATGGTCGCCCCACTGGGGTCAGACGCCTTTGCAACCGCCTGACTGAGGAACAGACGCTGCGTGGACTACATTTCGTCTGGCTCCTAACCTTCGACCTATATGGCATGGGAGACCCTACCAGGAGCAATTATTATTACTCCCACCAGCACAGTTCTAGGGGTCATCGAAACGCACAAGCCCTTCCACCACGACAAGATTGTAGTCAATGGGAGGGATTTAGTGTAGAATGTATGTAATAATATTGTTTTCGGAAAAAATCATAGAATACAAAATTGGATGTAGAGTGTAAAAATTTTCAGTTTGACATTTTTTTAATCAATAAAGCATTACTTACTACGTTGCTAAAAATACTTAAAATAACTTCTAAATTTACTATAAATTATAAAATTACTGTAGATGCTAATTAGTTATTGTTACGTAAATATTAAAAATTTATATTCTCAGTGCGTTTTTTCTAAATGGAGCATAAAAAAATTGTAGTTAATATCGAAAAAAATGTTTACCCATACATTTGTTGGTTATCGTCGGCAAAAAATATAGAGTTAGGAACAAAGGAAACACCTCATTCTTCGGGTAATCATTAATGAAAGATAATAATCAGGGATGGCCGTGATTTATTTGCATATCGGATAACAACTAAGTATTATAATGTGCAGAAGAATGGGTTAATTTTTATTAGAATAAATATATCATCAATAGAATATTTCAGAGAGGGAAAAGGATAAAATATTTTGATACCTGGACACCTTTGGTCAATATTTATTCAGGAAAACTTTAATACTGAATGTCTAAATCTTGTTTTTATCTGATTTCTGATGAATACGTCTCTTCAGGATTTTAATGTTGCATTAGCTCTATGCGATTCCTTGGTGTCTCCAGTATCATACACGAGTGTAATTTATAAAATATCACCTTATTGCTTTGAAAAACGTGTAAAAATGTCAATCGCCATCAACATTTAAGCCAAAATATACCTTTTTACACTCCATTAAAAACCTTTAAAATTTGGTATCAGAGTAAAACATAATGGCGCGTAAAGGTTTAAATCTGGGTATACTAAAAATAAGATGCATTATTATTTCTGAAATAGGTTTGCGGCAATTCTAAAACATTTCATGCCCCTTTGTAATGTCATGTTTTTGTCATATCTCGCTGTCCTTTCGTCTTCAATTAATTTCTTCGCATAATGAAGTCTTATTCTTTCTCTTTTGTCCTAAACCGCTTTTTAATAAAGTCTCATAATACGTCCAATTAGTTTCCCCTTCTTAAAACTTTCCATACCAGTCTCCTGCTATCCATTATTCGGAAATTTTATTTAATAGTACTCAATCAATTCATTTTCTATTTATCATTGCGTAGGACCATATTTTTCGCGCCTCTAATATACTTTTCTCATAAACTATTATCGTCCACGTAGGTATAAGTCGCAGAGAATAAGCATAATCTCTTTGTAAGTTTTTATAAACGATTTTATGTTGCTTATTAAACTAGAATGCGCTGAATGTGCTTTTTTTGCAATAAGTATCTGTCTCTAGTGTTAGAAAGCCTTGTTTTGCTTCTCATAATTTACTTCTTTCCACTGATAATACTGATGATCCTATGCGGCGAATTTCTTTTTTCCTGAACAAGTATGTTCGTTATTAGTTTAGTTTGGAAATTATCCCCATTTATTGGGTTGTAACCATAATGTTTATTAAAATATTATATTTCTATTGCAAACATAATTTTTTTCGACTGTTCGCTTTCATGGCCGTGTTATGTGCGACTGAAGAATTGTTTTAAGCGTTAATCAGCAAATTTGAAATCTCACGGGTCTTCACAAATCCTGTACTCTTTCTGAGAGCTTCGTCGTGCGAAGTGTGTGTTCGGATGTGCTTTTCGATAGGCAGTGGCTTGAGGAATCAGTGAATGCGAAACTGGAACAAGTGCCGCGCATACTGTAGCGAGACCCGGAGACTGTCTCTTTGCACCTGGGGGTCATGCATTCACGTGCCTGCCAATTCATTTCGACGGCGAGCGAAATCGTGGGCGAAGGGGGGGGGGCGGAGGTAGGGAAAGAGCACAGCACACGGGATCGAATCTTTCAACCAGAGTTGGACCAACAGCAATGGGCGTGAGCTTTAAGTCCCCCTCCTCCCGACCGTTCATTCCCGCGGATTAAAACCCGGTTGTATGGGTGGAGGGGGCAGCGGCGCGTGGATAAATGCGACGCCCTCACCCTCCTGCAACACACTCTACACCCAGTCCCCCTTCTTTTTCCTCCCCCCATACCCATACCCCTCTGAACCCCCACCCAGCATCCCGGCTGCCCAAAAGCGAAACGCGGGGCGTAACAAACCGCAATCAGAGAGCGCGGGCGCTCTCTCTGTCCCTCCCTCCCTCTGGGTGGTGGGCGAAAAGGCTATTAGATGACAAACTCGGATAAGTGGGACGCGGGTGGAGAGTCAGGCGGTGCGGGATTAAAAGGGCGGGATGATGGGGAGATGTGCGGTGTAGAGTTAGGGGTGGGTGTGTTGGCGATAACGACGGGGGTGCCAAGGGCCAAAGGGAGGTAAGGAAGAGGGGGACCTTTGAAGGGGAGGCTGAGGGGAACGGACCATGCCGGTAGCAGAAAATGCGAATGATGCATAGACGCGTGAAGACGGACAAAAGAATATTTGGGAGCCATTTTGGAGCAGAAGATTCTGGTATTTAAATTCTAAGTCTATAAGACCGAGTTTTTGTATGTTCTTGAATCCTAAACATTTCCTATAAGACTAGAGTTCTCTCTATTATCTGGAAACCTCATTCTACGTCTATACCAACGTATAGTATAGAATGCAGTACACATTTCTCCTTTTTCATATTTTTCCTTGCATTTTCTCTCAAATCACATTATTATATGTAAACCTCAAGCTATCGTCACTTGAAAGACCATTATTCTCTCTACTTTTATATTATTAATTTATTCAGTGAATTGTCATCATCTCTGTTGCATTAATTTTAACTAGCTTTGAGTACTGGTAAGATTTTATATTGATTAAAATATATCCTTTTGTGACTAATTCCCTATTATTGGCTCCTTCTGTTCGGTTTTCCTTCCTGATAACCTGATCGTTTTATAATAGTTCAATTATTTGTCTTCTTTTTATTTCGCTATTGTCTTCATCTGGAGCTTGAGTCTCGAAATTTCAACACAAAATAAGATCTTTCTTCTCAGTAGTTCTTTTATAAAACATCTTTCCATCAAGTCCTCGCAGGAAAGTTGATGCATTTCTCCAGTTTAATCTTTATCGTTCTCCCCAACACAATACCCATGGCTCTTCATATTTTGTTACTGTTCCTGCCTGCGATCATCAAAGAAAAACTTATTCAATGTATATTTTTGTCATTCTGGCCTGCTCCGACGCTGATGCTTCTTTCATTGATAAAAACTATCATTTTAGTTTTATATCAATTGACCCTCAAGCGTTCTTCATCTCCTTTTCCATTGATGCCAATACCATCGACAGATGCACTTTGATCTCTATTAGTATAGCTGTGATCTAATCTAAAGTTAGTGTGCTAATTGTTTCACCATGCACAATAATACCCTATCTCGTCTTCCTTTTAATTAATATGGTAATTTTTCAGCAAACGCAGTAAAATTATCTTAATCGCAATCTTCTTTGTTATGCATCGTTTTTATCTCTCCTTTGGTGGTCACCCTGATTCATAGGTGATGAATTTATTCGCGAATATGTCCGTTCTTCGCTATTGGCCGTTCTAGTTTACACGTGGCTAGCATCATGTAACAAATCGGGATGAAAGGTCGGTCTTGGATCGTTCAGGGCGACGCCGATCGGCGTACGTCCGACGCTGACGGGTGATGACCCAGGCCACGAGAGGCGAACGGCGGAGAAGTTAAAGGACACAACTTAGTACCTGCAATAGACGGATCGGAGGTTGTGGAATGTGGACGAAGAGGGTCTAAGCAAAAGAGAGAAGAGTAGGGGGATAAAATTGGATTTATGGGATGGGAAAATATGGCCAATTTGAGAGAGGGAATAAGAGAAGGTGAAGAAATAGCGTAAGAAAAAGTGAAATATATAGAGAGAAACATGGAGAATGAACGAGAAATAGAAACATGGATAGTGAACGAGAAAGTGAAAAAGATAAGGGAGAAATTTAGGACGATAAAATGAGCAAGAAAGAAAGAGAGCAAGAAAGAGGAGAGAGAGAAAGAGCGGAAGAGAAATGAAAAGACAGTGGAAAGAAGAGTGGAAGAAAAAGAGGCAAATAAGAAAAGGGAGAAACTGACTTTAATGGTCTGTAACAATAATTTTCATATGCCAGGCTTAAAAATATGCAAATTTCTATCGACTCTCATACAATTTATACAGTTATAAACAAAATAGCAATAATAAGAGAGAGAAAGAGGTGAGGGGAGAGAGTTAGGGTGTTGAGAAGGGGAGGAGAAGAGAGGGAAAAGAGAAAGTCGATGACTTTCCAGGAGTCCACGTCGTCCAAGGGCCAGGGGTGTAGGAAGGAGGACGCGGTCTTAGAAGAGAGCATGGGAGGTGAGCGGGAGAATGAAAAGGGGTTTCCAGGATGAGAGGGAAACGGGGGTTCAAGAGGATCGAATCATGAAGGGAAAGGTGGGGTTTTTGGGCTCCGCGGGACTTAGTAGGGGCCAAACGGGTATGGTAGCGGACGGAGTGGGGAGGTAGTTGGATGGGACTGGAGGAAGGGGGCATAATGCGGCTCCGCGTTTCCTGATCTGATCCCTAGATGGCGGGGATGGCGCGCGTGCGGATCCACACGCCGAGGCGATTACGGAGCGCCCAACCCTCCCCCAGAGCCCTCTCCACTCCCCGGCCACCCACCTCTCCCGCTTCTTCCATTCGGATTGGACCCGATATTAAAGGAACGTGCGGGAGTTTGTGAGGCGTGAGGGAAGGGCGGGAGGGGGAGCAGGAGTGATGAGCGATAAGGGAAGGAAGCGAGTGGAAGGGGTCATGTGGAGGAGGAGAGGGTGAGGCGGGCGATGAAGTGACGACAGCGCTTGATGTGCGCGTTGGTGCGGGACTCCGATGTTTAGGATTTAAACCAGTCTACTCTCGCAGCGTTTGGTGCATCGGAGACAATATCGGGGTCACTAAGTGGCTGAATGGTATGGACAGGCTGGAAAAGTCGGCAAAAATTATTATCAATCCTAGATATCATGATTGAGTTCTTTCTGTCCGCAGTAGAAGGGGATTGCGCACCTGAAAATTTTGGTAAAGGTGTGTCCTTTGTCATAAGTCTATCTATAGTTTTTTTGGCTAGCAACATCTCGATCCTTCGATATGTATATACTATATATTTATAAAACCATAAACACTGTACTGTAATCAACCAGAAGGCGTGTCGGGCGGGTGACGGTAGATTTCACCCAGTACTAAACAAACGCGTATGAACGGCGGGTCATCATCAGAATTCCTTTCTCGGGGGGAAAAGCGGAGAGGATATATGTGGGAAGGGTGATTGGTGGAGGGGTAAGGAACATATAAGAAATGGAGAAGGAGGTGAGAGGAGATGGAGGAGAGGAGATGGTGGCTATTAGATGGATTTAGTGGAAAGAGTTTTTTCCGGGAGGTTTAAATGACTGAAGCACCCAGACATGCGCCATTTCGCGGGTTGGCGCATATCTGGGTGCTTGGGATGGGATATCTAGCATTGTTTGCGCAATTTTCATAATTCTGCACAGACGAATGTATTACCCCCTTATCCATCGGCATGAACAATCACCTTTATTCCTGTAATTCTGTCTCACTCTCTTCTCTTCCTATCCCTTCACTCACAAACTCCCACAACTTTTCCTTCGATAAGTGTTTCTTCCTAGCTATCTTAGAATCCCTGCCCCATTCAGTCATCAATGTAGATGTGAGAACTCGTAAGCCTACTCGAAAGGCTAACGAAACTACTTTATCTAACTAAATTTAACGAAAGGCGCCAATGGGTCTACAGCTAAACGTCCCATCCAACGGACGACGTTCTTACTCTAAGTGCTCTCCACAAAGCACCTCAAGTAGGAATAGGGATACCACTGAATATTATCTGCCGCCGCCAGGATTCGAACCCGGTCCCTCTGGGTGGGAAGCTAGTACGTTAGCCACCGTATCATCCTGTTTCCACCCTAAGCCTTCAAGTCTTACCTAAAGGTCTAAGAGAGGGTGGAAAGCTTAAGCGTTCTTAAATGTGATTGTCATTTTACGTGTTTTCTGTTAATTTTTATATTTTTGTGTTCCATTGGACCGGCCAAGTGTTATACTACCTTGATCAAAACGTTCCCGGAATTTATTCAGAAAATTAAAAATACAAGTTTATTCATCTAAATCTATATTGTCCCCTTCAAAGTAATCCCCATCGACTGCAACACACTTATGCCAGCGCTTGATCCAATCCTCGAAACATTTTTTATATTCGGTTTTCGGTATGTCCATCAGTGCTTCCTGCGATTTTTCCATTACTTCCTCTCGGCTGCTAAAACGCGTTCCCCGTAATGGTTTTTTAACTCGATTGAACAGAAAGAAGTCACAGGGAGCCAAATCAGGTGAATTCGGTGACTGTTGGATGGTATTTGTTGCATTTTTCGTCAAAAAATTACGAATAATGATAGCACTGTGCGACGGTCTCGACGCACTGTGCGACGATTTCTGGTCTCTTTCGGCGAATTGCTTCACGCAAACGTCTCATAACGCCCAAATAATACTCTTTGTTTACTGTCTGGCCTTCTGGCAAAAATTCATGATGCACTACACCGTTGTAATCCATGAAAACCGTCAGCATTGCCTTCTTTTTTGACTGAAAACGACGTGGTTTTTTTGATCTCGGCTCATTTGGTGAACGCCATTCACTTGCCTGATGTCTGGATTGCGTGTCGTACTCATAAACCCACGTCTCGTCTCCAGTAATGATCCTTTTGATGAATGTGGGATCGGATTCAACCTCGCAAATCATGTCTTTTGCGACGTCAACACGGTCTCTTTTTTGCATGGAATTGAGGTCTTTTGGCACCAACTTTGCTGCTACACGACGGAAACCCAAATCATTAACCACAATGTCTTGGGTGGATCCATAGGCAATGTTCAAGTCCTCCGCTATTTCTCTGATGGTTAATTTGCGGTTATTGACCAACATTTCTTTTACTTTATCAATTTTTTCACCGACTTTTGATGTCGATGGTCTGCCACTGCGTTCATCATCTTCGATTGACTCACGACCACTTCTGAACCGCTCGTGCCACTGGTAAACGACCGTTTTTTTTAGAGAATCGTTGCCGAAACACTTTTCCAACATTTCCAACGTCCGTGCGCCACTAAATCCGTTTTTTACGCAAAATTTAATACAAGTTCGTTGTTGCAAATTTAAATCCATTTCTGCAATTGTAAAAAATCGCCAACACACACAGAGATAGATGTACTCTTGGCTACGTAACTTTTGCAAATATCAAGTTATGACACTAAGATTTAAAGGGAATATCAACAACAGATGTACCAATTTAACAAAAAAAAACAGAACTCAAATCGGAGCGATGGGAGCGCCACACGGTGGTTATTCCGGGAACTTTTTGTTCAAGGTAGTATTACGAAATCACATACAGTAGTACTTTTTGACATATTATTTGTACGATGTCGTTCATCGTATTATGGCATCATCAGGTGCGAAGATTGAATATGGAGTCTCAACATCATATTGAAGGTGAATAAAAGAGTGTTGCTTCAGACAAGAATTTTTCCTTTATCAAGTGCCTTGATTACATTGCCAACAAAAAAATTGAATCAATACCATGTGATCAAATTTTAAAATTGCAAATTGCAGTCTAAATATCTAAAATTTTGAGTTAGAGAATAAACATGCTTAACTTCAATGAATCTCTTTGTATTAACGTTACAAAATTTGATGAAAATAAAAAAAAACCTTCCCCAACAGACAAGGTGTCTCGTGTTTGTTATAATTTTTCCATATTCTGTCACAAAAATTAAAACTACTATTTAAATAATACACATATTTCAGACCAATATATAGCATAAAAATTCTGCCTCGCTTGTCAATATTCTCTTGGAAACGAGTACCTAAGAATGCAATGCTAGTTTCATTTGACATAGACAATTGTTTTTACGTGAATTCCAACAGTTTTAGCTGTTTAAAGAGCTTAAGAGACACTAATAAAAACTGACATAGTGTCTGAATTAACACCCCTGAGAAAAACTTTGTCCGACAGCAGTAGGGTCACATTCGGGTCAAAATTAGTCTCGTCCGCTTTAACCCCCTGCCACACACCCTAGCGATGGCTTGCAGGGTTCTAAAATAAATAAATAAAATGGCGGTAAAATTATTTCAATCTAGTAAAACATATGGTGTATTGGTGAAGATAATTGGGTACCATCCTCTAATGAATTTAATATGGAATTTCACTCTATAAAATCAATCGCTTCCAATGATAACAAAAAGCAAGGCTCTTACAGCTAAGGGAATACAAATTAAAATCTATTATATGCTATGTTATGAAAATAGAGACTCCTCTCCTCCTTTGCCACACATACTCGTATTCTGCCTTGCTGCAAACGGAATTGTGACTTTATTTATTTAGTATCCTGCGAGCCACCTCTAGGGTGTGTGGTAGAAGCTGTTTACACGCCAGACTATCTTTGACCCAAAACTTTGACTTTATACCTCAAATACCTCAACCTGTTACCGTTCGGTATTAAGATGGACGAAGTCGGACAGATGAAAACTGTAATATCTTCCAATGATCCGAAAATCAATGTATGGAACCAGCAAATATACCCTTTCTCCACTACGCTCGGAAAAACTAAATTTGCGCAAACAGCAACCGCTCTCTATCTCCCACCCAATGCTATTCGAACATTCCCCCTTAATGGACACCCCTAATTACCTACCACTGTAATCCCTATTGCTTTCCAGTGAAAGATTACTCTAACCCCCCACTCAACTCGATGCTCTTCCACTCTGCTGTTACTGGCTGGACTTTTCAACAATTACACATGTATGTACCAATAAAATTTCAGCTATGTAAAATACCCCCACCGCCAATTTTATGTACCTATGTCCAAACTTCATGCTCAGTTTTTGTACTTGATGATGCCACAAACATTTGTGGAAATGTATTATTCCATTTTTTTTATTCGATCCCCAAAGAGAATTAAAATGAGATGAAATTCATGAAATGTTAGTCGTTCGTTATAGAGTGAGTGACAAGATTGATTTCAGTGATAGTGAATAGCAAAATTATTGAACAATAATCGATTTTGTATATCTTGATCGAATGTTCACGGAAGACGGTTAGACTTGAGTAAGCGATGAAAAGTCGTGCGAATGCTGGCAGAAAGGCTATTGGTATTATGTAGAATGTATACATTTACATTAATTTCGTGCCCACTGGTAAGATACATTTATTTACCGACGATGCAAAGAGATTCATAGTCCTGAAAAGGAAGCTGTACGTTCGATTAAATGTTTAGGTGTTACCCTCACTCACGACCTCTCCTAGGTGAAACATATTCGGGGAATAAGTGGGCAATTTAACAAAAAATGAGGATTTAATAGAAGGTGGCATGATAAATGTGAGGAAAAGGTCAAATAAAAATGTTATATGTCGTTGATCAGGCCTAATTAAAAATATTCTGCAAGTATATGGGATCCTCGGGAAGTTAAATTAATTGCCGTATAGGATCGCGTGCAGCGTAGAGGAGTTAGATTTGTAAAACGTTGTTATGATAAAGTTAGTAGCGTATCCAAAATATTATAGAAGCTAGTCTGGAAATCACTTATGAAGGGAAGATTAAAATACAGATTAAATCTCTTTCATGAATTGGAAGGACGTCTCTTTAGCAGTGATGTTGAAAATGTGTTGTTCCTCCCATCGTACTACGGTTGGAGAGACCATGTCAATAAAATTAGAGGGATTAAGTGTAGGATAGATTCATTTATGAAATAATTTTTTCACGAAAATTACGGAATCAGATTACCATTCTCCGACCGCGCTTGAGGGAAAGTATTTTGGGTCAAAAGTAGGCTGTGTAATCACCCCCTGCCACACACCATAGCGGTGCTTACAGAGAACTATTAATAAAAAAATATATATAAAATACGTTTGTTTCTCTGGCGTAAATAAATTTGCAGCAAATAAAAGGTTGCACCTCAAGGGGGCTCGAAATTTATTTTTTGTAGAGAGATACGGTGAGGAATGAGAGGGTCATGATGGAATTTGAAATGTTCGTGCTGAAACTAGAAAAGTCTTAAAGATGTATGCAACTCTGATTTGGTCATGTTGAATGATTGCATAAGATTTGAATCACCAAACGGACAATAATAAGGAGAAGGAGAATAAAAATAAGGAAATGAATTGTACTAGGGGAAAGGGGTTCCCCCAGAAAGTTATAGGTGAATAAAGTCGAAAAGACTCTTTAAGAGGAGGTTTTTTAGAAGTTTCATAAATAATAAATCAGGTAAACAGGAATGCATGAGTGTGTATGTACTTAATCAGTATTAAAATGGTAAAGGTGGGCGAAATAGTGTAGAAGTAGGCATATTTCCTTACTACTTTCCGAGTGGTCGATTCTTATTTTGCTATGCAGGGCGCGTCAACTGAATCTATTGGAGACAGTGACGGTGATCGAGTTAACGGGGATTGGCAGCAATCATATAAAGGGAATGCGGAGAGAAACTTTGCGTCGTCATTAGCTTTATTTCATTGGAAGGACACGAGCGGCATCCTTCCGTATCGAACTTTAAGTGCTCTCCAATTAGGGACCGAAAATCCCCTCACAACTCCACCGGTGGTCAAACCCGAGTACCTAGTGTGAAAAAAAGCATTAATTACTGCTCATCTTCCGTTTTTAAGGATCATAATCATCACGGGTTATCAATCTGAGGATTAATTTGTAGCAGCTCTCCACACTGGCCTGTCCTCTGCCAATCTCTTAATCCAATCATACAGGGTTCGTCCGGAAAATAAGTGTACTGAGCTCAGGAAAAAAAATTTATTACACTTTTACATATCTTAAACTAATATTCCTCAAAATAGGACCCTTGTGAGTCGATACACTTGTTCCAGCGGCGTTCCCATTCCTGGAACGCTCCCGCGAAGGCATCATCGGGAACCTTTCGAAGACACGTCGTCACAGCCTCTTTGACGGCGTCCAAAGTCCCGTATCGCGTTCCTTTCAAACTCCTCTTTATCTTCGGGAACAGAAACGTTCTCTAAAAAATGTGGATCATTTTTGCAGTGATCCGCAAGTTGTGTCGCGATTTCCAAACGATTGAGTCTTTGATCATCACTGAGCACTTTCGGCACCAACTTTGCACAAATTTTTCGCATCTGTAATTGGTCCCTAATAATCTCGTACACTATTGTTTTTGGCACATTGCACTGCTCTGCTATCACCCGAACACTAAGACGACGATCAGAGTTCAGTACATCGCGAACTTTTCGCACATTTTCGTCGGTGAGTGTCGTTGATGGGCGTCCAGGCCGTGGTTCGTCATCGACCTCTTCTCTGCTCTCCACGAACATCTTGTGCCACCGAAAGATCATGTTTCTGGACATGGCTGACTCCCGTAAGCCTGGTTAATCATACCGACAGTTTCGGTAGACGATTTCCCAAGCTTTACCGCAAATTTGATGGAATAACGCTGTTCCAAAAACTTTGGCATTGTGTTCCGTGACGTGGGTCGAGCGTGGAGGTTCGCGTTAACAGAGCTCCTCACTACACCACAGCTCAGAGCCGACTGTCTTTTTCAGCGTCACTTGTCAATATACCGCCCTCCAATCGCAGCCCGTCAGAGCGGTGCTGGGCGCGCCTGGAGCGGCGGGAAAAAATCAGTACACTTATTTTCTGGGCGAACCCTGTAGCTGTTTGAACCGACATTTTCTATCACCTGCTTGTCGTAATCATCTTAGTCTCTGTTTTCATTTCTATATATCCAATGAGTTAACTCTTCTACTTGTAAGATTCCACCACGTGCTTCTCTCTTCACTTACTCTTCAATGTGCCTCTGATTTTGTTACTCATATTTTCCTGTTGATCCTTCTTTTGTTTCGTTTGTGTGTTAAATTTTATTCTAAATGTTTATGTCCACGTTTGATAATGCAAGAGAATATATAGTTTCTCGGGGTTGCATTCCGGCAAACGAAGGCTTCTCAATACCCATCAGAATTATTTTATTAATATTGTAGGAATTAGGGATTAAAATTTCGAGGGCGTAGAATTAAAATTTCTTAACTGCTTCTCCAAAGCGAAAAAATATATTTAATATAAAAAATAGTTTAGGAGTTATGCAGTTTTAGTCATATTCTGCAGTCATTATTGGTATATATCTTCCTCCCCCATGCTGTACTAGTGTCAATAGACTGCATGTAGAAGAAGGCAACTTCAATGCTGCTGGGATGGTTTAGTCAAAGAGTCAACAGCGCAATTGGATGGAAACTCTGACCTGATTGGAAGCCGGGAACATTCCTTCCTACAGTATAGCAGCTGAAGCACAGACGCAGCGCACTCGGAGGGCAAACTTGGAACGCTCACTCTACACCCTTAACATCCAACTCCGTCGGACGGAACGAGTACGCACACTCCGCGATATATCCCCGCACTCTTTTTAATCAGCACTCATCATCTCGTCAGATGCCTGTTGAGTTTTGCGTCGACGCAAACGCGAGCGTGAGCAACCGACTTCCTCCCTCCCCTCCAACTTCCGCTCCCCTCTCCCGATCTCCGACATATCGTGCAGACAGAGGGCGGGAATGGGTGGTGGAAGAGCATAGGATGCGAAAAGGGAATTGGAAGGGAGGGAGCTAGGAGGGGTTTGGGTGCGAGAAGTGTCGGTTTATATTCGGGAGGCGACGTGGGAGGGCTGGGAGGTTTTTGGAACGAGACCGAAACGACGGGAGGAATGGGATTTCGAGTGCGGAGGGAGCGGAGTGAAGGAGGAAGCGGGAGGAAGAAAGGAAGAGAGTTGGCGTCGGAGCGGTGCCCTGCGGTACTCGTCCCTCGCCGTGCCCGCGCAATTATTACACTCCAGCCCTCGAGAGTCCTCTTTTGTCTCCCGCGCGCGCGCCGCTCCCGCCATGAATATTGAACGTCACGCGACGGTTTTGTTTGTTTGTTGGCGGGTAGGGAAAGCGAAGGGGGTGGAGGAGCCAAGGGGTGGAATAAGGGCAAGGGAAAGATTTTCTCCCTACCCCGGCAGCCCCTCTGCCTCCTCCCCAATCCTGGACGTTTCTCCTGACCTCCCTCCACGGCCCTTATCCTCTTTTCAGCTCAGGTGGACGCCCTCGATGGCCACTCTGACCGGTTATAAGGATTACGTTTGGACCCTTCGTTATACCCCGCTCCCCTTTGCCATGCTCCATCCTTCCCACATATGCATATATGCGTCTATGCACATATAATACATGTCTGTGCGCGCATATCACATTGCTCCTGCTCGTTTCCTTCGCGCTAGCGGCGCGCGTATTGTAACGGTCGTGTACTAGGACGATGGTTGCGTGAACTACAGTTACTATATTTCACTATCTCCATGGAGGATTATGGTTGAAATGGCTAGGCAGCCATATCGTGTCAGAAAGACACTGGACGTTAGAGATTCTCTCAGAGAAAAGCGTCTATTCATCATAAAAAGGGGTAATTCACCCGTGAAATCATGCATGCGTAGTCCAGCATTTTCAACATTCAAAAATATGTGATTTAATCTCGAGTAGCAATATCGGTAGGCTAAATTTACCAGATACTGATTTGAGGTGGCGACACCTCCCAAGTGATAGTAACAGGGGATTATTTGAATTGCAATTTTTGGAAACCTTTGAAAAGAAAGATCGTTCAACAAGGAAAAATACAACTTGTTGGTAAAATAATCACTTAATCTGCATTAATGAACGATGTTCTCGGGCCCTTTTTATGCCACATATTTTACGACCATCTCATACATGCACTGGGATGATATAAATACATGTACAATGTTATGGGGCATAGTTAAAACATCAAAATCATTACCGCTTTGAAAACTCACATTTTCCCTTTTTCTTACGAAGCATGAATAATTTTTAAATGAACTTATTGGCATATATTTCAAAGATATGACTTTATGGGTAAACATTGTGGGACAAAAAATGACAACAAATGTGGACAAGGGAGGATCATTCGACTAAAACTTATACAGCAATCGAACTACTGGGCAAAAAATCATTTATGTAGGGTTTAGTTGCATTTTTCCAAATATTTACGTCTTTGGTAATTTGAAAATATCCATTAAATCACGACAAAAATCTCTATTCACCATTTAGAAAGATATATTTTTGGCGCAGAGATCAGTCGTCACATTTACCTTGGTACATTTTGTACAAGTTTACCTTATTTCTTCTAAGTAACCTAACAGAGGAGAACGAGATATAGGATTTATGATCCATCCCTCAAGAATTGTTATGAACATAGTTTACAGATATTTTGGCTATTTCTGAGTTTTATTTTGTCTTGCTGTATGCAGAAATTAGCTTTAGATTGTGCATGAGGGTAGCCTTTGAATTGATGGCCTTATATTTATCAATGTAATTTTCAAGGTCCTTTGAATAAATTCAATAGAAGAGTTCTGTTTTGATTTCTCTTTGAGAAATTATGTTTTTATATTTGAATGGTATTTATGTGTCATTTCCAAAGATCAGGAAGAGAAGAATATTCTTTTTCTCCCTACTAAAAGCACGAAGAATTCGTTATCATAGCTCATTATGTCTTCGCAGCCAAATCTCATCCTCATGAGTAATCGACAAGAATGGCAGGGTGCCTGGGTTGCATTCCGGATAGCTGCGATGCTTTGAGGTAGGAATCCTTCCCATGTCTTTCAATAGGCAAGAAAAAACCACCCTGATGCTCGGAAAATGGAATAACAATGAACTTTAACAATTGGCATTCTGTTATACCACTGCGTTTTGGCCTTTTATAATTATCACCTTCTACCTTTAAGATTTTACGTGAAATGTTCGGTTCCTTTCCTTTTAGAAGTCAAAACTGATGAAGCATTTGGTTTTCTACTGTGTTTTATGAATCCAGTCACGGAAACTTAAGGCACTATTGATGACAATATTCAGAAAAAATTCCCGAGTTTAAATATACATTGCGTCATTGTAAATTCCAAGTCTGGTGCCAAAAGTAAATGACTGGAATATCGCTCAAATACATGCCGAAATAATACCAGTCGCTTTCATTATTTTCGCTGATTCCAGAATCGCGTACCCGCATGGGAACGACTGCGCTCGATGTGGAGGACGCAGCGGATTATATTATTCGACCCCTCGGACGAGACAGCTCGTGTGCGGCAGCCCCGGGAAGGACGAACGTGCACTCGCATGGGACGTTGTTTCAGAGGAATGGGAAGGGCGAGCCACGCGAGAGCCCACCCCCCCCCCCCCCGGGCGAGGGCTGACGCGGCCCTGCAACATGACGCGGTGCTAGTTACCCGTCCTCCACCAATTTATTTTTTTATTTACTCGGAATGCATTGCGCCGGGCGCGAGCCGGGGCACGTGCTAGATTTCCAACACACACACACACACACACGCCCCTTCACGTCCTCATTTCCACCCCTCGTGCCGACGGCTTCAAAATAAAAAAGAACAAAAATATCCCTTCGACCCTCCTCGGCCCCTCCCTTCTCCAAAACCATACACGCAAAAGTGGGGTTGGGGGGAGGAGGGAAGGCCGACCCGACCGACCCTAATTGGTTGAGGATATGAAACGCGTGTCCGCTGCTGCCCCCACATACGAACGGCATCGAGGGGGGGGGAGATATGGGCTGGGGGACGTGCGTTCGATCTGGTGCCACTTATGGGGCATGAAAAAAGTATGTATTCATGCGTGTGGGTATATATATGTATATATACACATATATATATATACACACACATGATTACGTATGTAATTACATGCATACATATATTACTAATAAATATCTGTGACGGAGAGAGAACTTTTGGAAAGCTGCGAAGTTGTAGGAATAGGATGGGTATGTTAGACGGAACGAAGGGAGGAGGAAAATTTGCCGAATTGAAGAAGACTTCATTGTAGTATCGGATATCAAGCTAGTTTTTGTAAGAAGAGGTAAATGAGTGAATTGTTGTAAGGTGGCATAGCCTGCGTTCATCCAAAAACGGCCTTAAATGGTAGATTATCGACGCCACTAAGGAAACCTAATTTACAATGAGATCGTGTGAGTGTTCCTATTATGTGTTGCAATCAAAGTTTTTTTATTTTACACTTCCGTATTACTTCGAAGAAATCATCTGTTTATATATATATATATATATATACAGACATGCCAACTCTCCCGATTTAAGCGGGAGACCCCCGATTTTTCCTTCTTACTCCCGATATCCCGATCGTAAGGACTTATCTCCCGATTTTCAGAGCAGTTTCGGTAATATTCTCGTATTATTTGAAAATCCCGCGCCTTCTATATATCGATAGACGACGAGGTAATCGATAGTCGTTCCAAGCGAAGCGATAGCGTTGTTCTGGCGTTGGTTCACGTTGGTTGTTCACGAGACCATTGTGTATTGTGTGCTCGTTTCCGCTACATCGTGTGTGTATTGTGTAACCAACTGTAGTGCTTGTTGGCTGTGTATCCCGTAGGCCGTGACTATTTTTCGACCAAAATGTCGAAGAAATACAACGCAGTGTTTAGAAGCGTGTACAAGGAAGAGTTTCCGTGTTTAAGTGAGTCGAGGAAGGGACAGACTTATGGATTTTGCAATATATGTAGATGTGACTTTTCAGTGTCTCATGGCGGGAAAAGCGACATTCTTAAACATGTACAAACAAAAAAA
This sequence comes from Hetaerina titia, assembly GCA_037158775.1. NCBI lineage: Eukaryota > Metazoa > Arthropoda > Insecta > Odonata > Calopterygidae > Hetaerina > Hetaerina titia. The sequence continues at coordinate 40,716,437 of CM073776.1, read as the reverse complement.
CACAAGGAGAGTCTCCAGTGTGTAGAAAGCAACCAGAAACTGAGCTACTTGTGTAAATCTCAAAGTGTAGATGCGGTTACCAATGCCGAAGCTTTATTTACGTCTTTTATTGTGGAGCATAACTTGCCTACAAACTGTGCCGACCACGCGGGGCCTTTGTTTCGCAAAATGTTTCCCGATTCGGAAATTGCCAAGCGATATGGGTGTGCCAGAACTAAAACAACGGCTATTATTACAGAAATGTGCATGGAAGAAAGAACGAAAGTTATTACGTACATACAGGAGAATCCATTCTCTATTGCTACCGATGGTAGTAACAAAACAGACTTTAAGTTATATCCTATTGTTGTTACGTTCTTCAGCCCTGAGCTCCGTGAAATTCAAAACTGCCTCCTTTCTGTGCCTAATTTAGAAGGGGATGCTACTGGCGTTAATATTGCTGACCTCCTGCTTTCAACGTTACGGGAATTCCATATTCCGCTAAAATACTGTCTGGCGTTTGGTGCCGATAATGCTCCCGTAATGGTAGGGCAAAAAAAGGGTGTGGCAGCATGTTTGAAACAGGAAATCGGCAACCTAATCATTGTAGGCTGTCCTTGTCATCTGATTAATCTTGCTGCAGAGAAAGGGGCGGCATGTTTACCCTTAAATGTTGACGAAAATATTATCGACATTTTTTATTATTTGGAAAGAAGTGCAAAGAGGAAAGAAAAATTTAGAAAATTTCAAACTTTACATGACACTGAAGTGAGGAAAATTCTGAAACATGTGCCTACTCGATGGCTATCATTGAAAAGATGTTTGGATAGGATTTTAGATCAGTGGAACCCTTTACTTAGTTTGTTCAAGGATGAAATTGTGAGCAACGATTCTGGAGAGGGCACTTTGAAGAATTATAAAATTCCAAAACACATTCAAAATGCAGATGTGTCTAATTCAGAACCCAAGTCTAAGCACTATGATACGAGTTCGGCACACTCCTCACTTAAAAGGAAAACACCATCAGCATCAGCTTTACGGAAAACCATTGAAGCTACAGGTGACAGTACGAGCCATGTTTTGTCACGTGAGGAACGGCTGTACATGTTTCTCTCATCAGATTTATATAAATCTTTCTGCCTTTTTCTGTCAAGTTTTATGCCTGTCTTTGAGGGACCAAATGTGGTTCTTCAGTCAGGCGTTCCACATATCCACTTATTGAGGACAATTTTAGAGAAACTTTTGAAGAATGTGATGGCAAGATTTGTGAAACCAGTTGCTATTAATACCTCCAGCTCTCTTACTGGTGTAGATTATCACACTCTTGCAAATCAAAAGGATGATTGTGATCTTCTGATAGGAAATGCTACATTTGCTTTGGTGACCACTTTGAAGCCTGAGGAAAAGAGTGTATTCTTCAAGTCTGTAAGGAAATGTTTTTCCTCCTCATGTGATTACATGATACACAAATTTCCATTCAAGGATGAAGTTCTCATACATGCTGAGGTGGCAGATATTTCTAATATTGGCAAGGCATCATTTTCCAGCCTTAGATTTTTCATTAATAGATTTCCTGACATTCTGACTAGAGAAATGGAACAATTAGATGCAGAAGTTGATATTCTGCACTCTCAATTCTGCAACTTTCAGCTACAGGAAACCAACATCACAGCAGAGAGAATTGATGTTCAATGGGCATTGATAGGTCAGATGAAATCAGCTGATGGTGTTCTCAAGTATGATAGACTTGCTAAGGTGATGCTAGCTATTTTATCAATTCCACATAGTAATGCAGAATGTGAAAGAATTTTTAGCACAGTAACGAAGACAAAAACTCAGTTCAGGTCCATGCTTTCAGAAACATCTTTGGAGAAATTTTAATCTTAAAAACCGTTCAGAAAGGTAAGTGCTTCGAGCAGAAATTTAGTCCAGAGTTTTTGAAGAAGGCTAAATCAGCTACTACGAATGTGCTAAACAATTAACAATTTTAACAAAGAAGTATTGCAACGTTATGAGTAGGCTATGTAGCCAACAACATAAACATAGCCTAGCTACCTACAAAAATAAAGTGATGTTTCTTCTGTTAATCAGATATATTCAAACTGATGAACTGTTCAAATTGTGTACTTAGCTTAACATGTTAATAAAGTGTGACATTCATTAAAAATTGGCAAAGTGTCATAAAGGGATTAAGGTGCCATGCAAATATTGTGGTAATTAAAAGTGATTACTTCGTGATACACTTCTAAAAATCTCCCGATTTTTCATTTTTGAAAGTTGGCATGTCTGTATATATATAGAAAAAATAAGATATAAAAAATATATATTTATATAAAATATATACATATTATATATATATATTATTATTATTATTAGGTAATCTACCGGTTAAGGTAGGTTTTTGGATGGACACAACTATCAAATAAACATTTTGTGACTCCCCACCTAGCAAACTAATCTATATCAGGTCCCTCTTCATCTCGGTGTACTTCTTTCCTCCCTTCATCCCGTCCAACATCCCTATCCTGTTCCTACCCTTTCCTCGCCTGCCCAACATTCTCCCCTCTATTACCCTCTTCAACATTCCACTACCGCTCAATACGCCTTTCATCCATTTTTCCTGCCTCCATAGAATTTCTCTCAACAAACCCCTCTCCTCTCCCACCATTTCTAGTACTTCCTCATTTGTTTTCCTTTCGGTCCATTTCACCGTCTCCATTCTTCTCCACACCCACATTTCAAAAGCCTCCAATCTACGTCTATCCTCCTGCTTCAGCGACCACGTTTCCGCGCCGTACATAGCTACGCTCCATATCAGAGTTTTAACGAGTCTTGTCTTAACATCCCTACTCAACGTCCCCGTCATCAACTCCCTCCTCCTTGAGAAAGCCTCCTTGCCTAGCGCAATTCTTCTCCTTACGTCCTTAGTTTAGGTTGCTGGATTGTGTTTTGTTTGGAGTTACAAAATGTTTATTTGATAGTTGTGTCCACCCAAATACCTACCTTAACTGGTAGATTACCTAATAATAATATATATATATATATATATATATATATATATATATATATATATACTCACACTGTAGATGATTTAAGCTTTCGGCCTACTCCGAGGCCTTCTTCAGGTCAGACTGTCAATCTGTTCAGTCTGACCTGAAGAAGGCCTCGGAGTGGGTCGAAAGCTCAAATCATCTACAGTGTGAGTGTCCTTTTACGTGTTATCTGTTTTATTCTGTGTTCTATTGAGCCGTCCAAAAGTTATATATATATATATATATATATATATATATATATATATATATATATATATATATATATATACACACACACACAGGGAAAGGAACTGGGCCCCCTACCCTGATGTATGATTTTCACACGTCTTCGGGCTGAGTACTGGGTGAACTCTACCATCACCAACCCAACCGATCTTCGGGTTGAATACTGTGTTTATATAGTAGAAATAATATATGTGTGTTTGTGTATGCTTTCCAATCCAATACAAGCCTCCAATATACGTCTATCATCCTGTTTCGACGAACATGTTCCCACTTTGCAACAAGTAACACTTTATATCAAAGTTTTAATTAGCCTTTTCTAAGCATCCTTACTCAACGCCTCTATCATCAATTCCCTCTCCCATATGAATATTCTTTGCCTAATGCAATTCTTCTTTGTTTGCTCCTGCTGCCATGGCTATTTCGATGCAAGCACTTCCGAGATAAGTAGAATTCTCGACCTGTTCTAGTTGATGCACTCATATTTTTGTTAATAATAGTATTGATCTTCCCTTTCTCGCAAATCGCAAAACTTTTGCTTTTTCTACATTTCCATTCGATACTTGTCACTTGTGACTTTCCCAAGCGTTAAGCACTGCTTCCGATCCCTTGACTGACTGACAAACTAAGGCTTGATAGTGAGAAAACCTAACTGATTTAATTAATTCTCCACCGATCTAAACTCCTATTACCAGTTTTTTCCATATCTCTTTCATGACTTTCTCCACGTTGAAATTGAGTGAAGAAGAGGGGTAAACACGTGTCTAACCTGATTAATCCGCCACTCGCTCTTTAGTAGTCTGAGGCATACAAATGTTACAAGTACAGGTACCTGTAAGTGGCTAATCCTTCCAATCAACTCATATTTTCTGCATCACATTAAAATACCTCTATGATTACTAGTATGTCCATCTCCAAGGCTGTATTATGTTTCGTTTCCCTTAATGCCCTTTCTATATCGCCATCAACATGCTGTGACATAGGTTATGCACATCTACAGGCCTGTAAGTCATTATCTCTACATAAAAGTTTCCTGATCTAACGTCTTTAACAGTATGTCCGCTATACGTTTATTATTTCCATCTCTGTTGGATATTCTCGAGTTCTATTAGTAGTTTTCGTGAATTAACTTTGACTGTTTTCTAGAATATTTCGTACTAACTTCATGAAATATATATAGATGATGTGAAGGTACTCATGAGAGCAATACCTGTATAACATTTGGACGCACAATAGAACACAGAATAAAATAGATAACACATAAAAGAACACTCATATTGTAGATTGTTTGAGCTTTCGGCCTCCTCCGAGGCCTTCTTCAGGTCAGACTCAGAGTCTGATCTGAAGAAGGCCTCGGAGGAGGCCGAAAGCTCAAACAATCTACAATATGAGTGTTCTTTTATGTGTTATCTATTTTATTCTGTGGTCTATTGTGCCGTCCACATGTTATATATATATATATATATATATATATATATATACTCGTATGTGTGTGTGCATAAATATGTATGCATATATGCGTGTATATATGGCGTCACCGCTGTCTGGGGAGAGGGTTGGGGATAGGACGGCATGAGGTTCCGTCTACGAGGGGAACGGGGACGTCCCATGGGGTGATTTCGGGACCCCCAGTGTGGGGAGGGAAAGGGGAGGAGCGCGGCGACCTCCCTTCTCTGTCTCTCTCTCCGTCCGTGTCTCGTTACGCATTTCGGGGGTATCCTTCGACGCTTCATCGGGTCTGCTTTTATGGGACTACTGGGGGAAAGACGGGCAGTATGGGGGAGGGGTGAAACTCTTCGGGATCCGGTGCGGGAATTCGACGATTAGCGAGGGCCATTTGCGTCATGGAAAACGATCCTGCGGCGTATCGGAGGGTGGGAAAGGGGTAGCGGGAGCTGCTTCAATGAGAAGTGATTTGAAGTTCGGAAGCACATCCAGTTGCTCACACTATCTCCAGGATAATTACGGGAATCCATATATTCAAGCACGTTTATATATTTTTGTTAAAATAGTCTGAAATCAATACTGGATCTAATACATTTGGTGCATAACAATCGGAAGCACGTGGTGGTGCGATGGATGGAGTATTCATCCGTCGACTGAGAAGTTCCGGTTCTAATCCTAGTGCCATCCATGGAGACAATGGAAAGGGCTCAAGCTTTGTGATATTCTATCTGTAAAGCCATCGGTGGGACAGAGAAAGGAATGGCTAGTCTACCTCTTTCCATAAAGCTTGATTTTCATGCGCCTCTTTTCTTTGTGTGAGATGAAGCTCAAACCAATCTCTCGGTTTATGACTTCGGTTGAACAATAGGAAATTAAGGATTGATAACAAAAGAGACATAAAGCGCTACCGTATGATGTTAAATGCATTATGTTTGGCTATTCAAAGTTCATCAATGACATGTTTTCAATTTAAATTGACATTTACTTGATAGCTAGAGACATGAAAAAGTTTTATTTGGCCTATTTTCATCGCTGATATTTATAATCGTTTTTAAGAAACGTTTGCTCTCGGCACATATCATAACATAGTCTCCTTTCTAGTCAGCACCAACCTATGATATTAAAACTGTCCTCAGTTTTGTTTCATTTTAAAACTTTGCTTCCCACTAGTCTGATGGTCCACCAATATAATATTAATCGGATAAACCTTCTCTTGAATATTATATAGATTCCAAAGGTCCCGAGTCATCCAAGTGTACATCATCTCTACCTGAAACGGGACTTGGACCTTTGACTTTTGGCTTAGTACTTGAACACAGTAATCACTACATTTACATGACAAATGTAAAATATTTTTAGATATAATTCGTTATGTAGGGTTATTAAAAATGCCAGTTAAATTTTCCTAATTTATGAAGAACAAAATGGTAGTGTAAAAGCATTAAATCATTAAAAGATTAATTGAAAGAGCGAAAATATATCTACAGGAGACGGATATGCTGGAGATAAATATTGTGTCTAAAATATTTATTATGCAACTCATTTTTTCATGCCATAGAAATCATTCAAATCTCATTTCAAGCTATCATTGAGGTAAATCGATTGGTGCATAAATTATTGCGAAAATTCGTTTTCGCCTCCAAAAACTTGTGACTTCAACCAAATGAATAAGTTCAAACTTGATGGTATCTATAAAGTAAATACATAACAAAATAGTAGACATAGATTGTGAATTTTACGGAAAAAGATAAGGCAATTAAACATTTCAGGTTTAAACTAGATACTGACTATATACTATTTGTATAGAACTAGAGAAGCACGTGGCGGAATTTACATTAAATTGTGAGGACCAAGAAAATTAAATACAGAATGAAGACAAAAGAATGAGGAAAAAGGGAGATTATGAAAATCAAAGGAGAAACGATGAGAATGTACTTAGATCAGGAGTACCCAAGACATAGTATCTAATAGTAAAATGGAAACTGTTTTTTAAAAAACAAATGAAAACTAAAACAATTAAAAAAAGAAAGATAAACTAATTGTAATGAATTGGAAAAACGAGGGAATGTTGAGAAAAGCAAATTGTAGCGGATCAAGTGGATCTCACTCACTTGGGAGGATATACAGGGAAGATCTGTATGATATGCGTGGAAGAGAGAGAGAGAGTTCTGAGGATCCAAGGACGTGGATGGGTGTTGAGGTCAAGTCAGACCCGGGTTGAGGGCGTTGATTTGGGGGAGTTTCCCCACCCAACCTCCCCCTTCCCCTCAGTCCCGCACCGATCCCTCCCTCGAAAGAATCGGGAGAGCTGCGAGGGGGCCGAGATCTCTGGAGATCTCGTTAGGGAGAGGTGACGTCATCCCCTTCCCTTCATCAGAACCCGTCTTATTTGACATCCCCCTGATCCCTCTTTCCCTTCAGCACCACCTTCCAACCTCACCCTTCCCCCTTGGGCACAACCCCCTCCTGCTCAAAATGCCGCCTCCTCCCGTATCTCGTCATTGTAATGTGGCCGACCGTCCCCTTGTTACAGATGACCGAGCCTGCATATCTACGCAGTACGTGCGCCGACCTCAAGATTCTATGATTTTTCTTTTCGAAAGCTGTCTATTCCGACCTTTGTTGTTTTGCAAACCTGAAAACAGTCTCATTTTAGTATTCTTTTCTCTCGTATTTTCTAAATTTCACCCCAACCATGGTTCCTCATGCTAACGGTAAATCAGGTACCATTTTAGGAACATTGGTTTGCTTTAACTCTATTGAGTGTGAGTAAATATACATGTGTAGTGCAGCATGTCTGTGGATATTCGATTTTAATTTCTTGTTGCTCAGCCACATAACGACCTAATTCATGAAAATAATTGTGTATGTGATCAGGATGAGGTTGTGTTATGAGTTTTGTAGTTTCAATGTTGAATCAACTACGGATCAACTCATGATTGTTTCGCCTACCTTGCAAGAGAGCCAAAACCGAACAACACTATGTCTTTTTCGGTGAAGTTTATAACCAACTATAGGACCTTCTAACGTTTGCTTTATATATGTAGAGGTTCTCTCGCAGATGAAGATTTGCTTAAGTCACATGTCCTAGGCTAAGAACAAGTTAAGATTCTAAAATTAAGGTTAAATGTCAACTTAATTTTTTCATATATACATATGCGCTCACACATTTGACCAATTAATATATATATATATATATATATATATATATATGTCTGTGTGCGCGCACGCGTGAATGTGTATGTATGTGTGAACCGTATAATGTACTCTTTTTAGGACACTCCAAAAGTCAACTCAGGAGAAAAACCTTTTTGGAATGTCCATTCCCTGTGCTTCTATGCTTAAAATGCACTACTACGTGCAAAATACTCTAAGATCATTTCATTGAATTAAATCAAGACTCATGTTGGAGTTACACATGGCTCAATCTCACCAATCTCAAAGCATGGTCGTGACTGTGCCTCATACTTTCTTACTCGACGGGCGTTATCTCGAAAATGTTCGGAACGATCCCCTTACATCCCTCGCACTTTCCCCGGGAATCCACCGATCTCTCCCCTCACAGCCAGCCCAGCCCGCCTTCGATAACTTCGCCGGTCGACGCGCTGTGTCGTTCCCCGCGCGGTGCTCCCAAATCGCCGTGGCTCCGATTCGTGGCGACTCAGATGGCGCGACGTCTCCTTCCGTCTCCACTCGCCCTCACGCCCCGCGTTGCCTCCGTCACTTCGCCTTCCCCCGGCATATCCGGCGCCCGGTTCCCCCTGGTCACAAACAAATCTCCCCTCCGTGCCTCCTGGTCCCCCACTCTCCCTTAATCCCTCGCCAATCCGACCCCCACGTGCGCGTCCCCTCGTCCCCGCCCCCTCTCCTCTCACTCAACTACGCCACCCGAACCATCCATAATCCGAATCCTCCGTCTCCTCCCACCACCCCTCTCCTCCCCGTCTCTAGCTCCGTTCAACAAGCCTCCTCCCCTCCCCTCTCTATATCTCTCCCTCCCCCTTCCAACACGAATCCGGTATCTCACGTGGTGGTGGTGGGGGCGAAGGATGCTGATGACACCGAGGGCCCGTGCCGGCTCCCTTGTGTGTTCCTCCCGCTGCTGCTACAAACCGGTGGGTCGGGACGGATGGTGGCGGAGGGGAGGGGCGGTGGCGGGGGCAGGAGAGTGAGGAGGTGAGAGGTGGGTGGAGGGAGGCTCTCTCGACGGCGTCCGGCGTCGCAGATGTTACCCCGGGGAGAAACGGGGGGAGCAAGGGTAAGGGGTGGGCTGTATTTGTGTGCTCGGGGGGCGACGGGGTGGAGAAGAGATCGCCGTCACCCTCCCATTCTGTTTGCGATATCCGAGTCGAAATCCGGGGGCGAGGGGAGATTTCTCTCCCCCCCCCACCCCCGCAATGAGTTGTTGGGAACGAGCGGAATGAATGGGTCGTTCGGTAGAGTTTGGAAGCGGTGGAGGGAGCCCGTTTGTGCGTGGGAGTGTCACTGGCACGGCGGCTCCTTTGCTCGGGGCGGCTTCGAGTCGCTAACTCGCGAGGGGAGCGAGTGGTGCACTTCGGAGGGTCGGTAGGGTGGCTGGAAGGGATGGGGCTAGGTTGATACCGCGAATGGTAAGACTTTGTCAAGATGGTGTCGAGGTGCCAGGGGGAGGATTCTGACGGTTTGAGGGGGGAACGGGGGTGAATTAATAGCAATTAGGGAACTCAGTTCCACCTACGTGAACACGAAAAGTTTTCCCTTCGTTATCTCGGGTGGCCTGATGGGTGTTAACAGGCCACTCTCGACCCAGTCCAGAACCCTACCGCCTTACACGAGACCGTTCTTGAGGCACTTTCCTCTGTGTCCAGGTGTGTGGAAATACACGTCGAGTTTCAGTGGTAATTTGTGCGAGACAGCTGAAATAATCTGCGCCGCAAAGGTAGGAATAGAAAGTCTCCGGCGGTGGTTTTATGGAGAAATTTTGGAGTTTGCATGGTGTCGAAAAAATCATGGAGGCAAATCGTTAAATGATCAAGTGGATAACCGTTGTACTAAAAAAGAAGCGATTCTTTACATTTGATTATAATACTATATTTATGACAAATAACTAATAACTTTAGTAATCATGTCCAAACCATGTGTATGAGTTGACTCATGTCTCATTGTCAAGAAGTTTGAATTGCAGATACCCGTTTAAAGTGATAAAGTCGTATATCGTTTGTAAAATCTCAGAGGAAGAAGAAATCGGAACAAGAATCAATCAGAATGGATTAAATATCTTGGTGGCTTATCATCCTATTGCTTAATCTTTCTGACAGCCATGGCAGAAAGAAGAAAGGTAAAGGATATCGATTTTTAAGGAATTTATGTCCTGCAGTCACAATATTTCTAACAACAACGAGGGTTGTATGCAAAAGCAGTTGGTTATCACTTAAAAGGAAGGTGAAGCGACTTAAGGTGTACATAAGGAGCTATTCAAATTAATATTTATATTTTAGATTTTACTACAGTGAAACCTTAAAAGTACAAATTTCAAGATGACGAGGTTTGCATTGAGCTACATGTACTTTTATTTGTTAATTTTCTCTTTATAAAAACTTTTGATACCCTCTAATTATTCATTAATTTTAATTTTTCGCATTAAATATGTTAAAATGTGATTAGTATATTTTTCTTACAATTAAAGAACCAGAAAAATAAATTGATTAGGCTATGATGAAGCCATTTTAATGATAGTAGCTCCTAAAAAAGAAACGCATGCGATTATTTTACCTGGTTTTGGTAAAGTAATGCTTTTAGTTTTGGTAAAATAATGCTTTTAGTTTTGAAGAGTTAAGTTCCAACCGTAAATAAAAAAATATTAATTCAGTTTTTCTCGCAGTCTTTGCCTAATAAATCGCAGTTATTTTCATACCCCTAGACGACTCTCATTAAGGACCAATTTTTCCATACCCTAGAAAAGTGTAGGATAATTACTCATCCTGGAATAATTTCGGTAGACAAAATTTCTGGGAAAATTAAACACAGAATCCCTTCTTATTTTTTTTATTACGCCGCCTTCGGAAATAGAGGAGAGAGAGAGTAAATACTCCGGGGGCATCTGTAATTGAGCGCAAACCTCACGCACATAAAAGCGCACGCACACATGCGCGCATTTCTACGAGAGCGCCGGCGAGTTCTTGCTCGCGTCGCATAAATTTTGTCGCATTTCACCCGTCTTCTTCACCCGGTGACGTCATCGCAATAAAAAAACAAACGAGAGACGGGCGGCGTCGTCTCACCGCGCGCGAAATGCAGCCACCGCCGCCGCAGCGTCGGCACCGCGCTGTAATTCTCGGGGAGACTTAATACCGCGTGGGAGTCGTCGTTCCGCGGCCTGTGCACCCGGCAAGTGGTGCAGACAGCGACCCCCGGATCGCCCCCACCCTCCAGAGCGATGAAAAATACAACCGAGCTCCCCTGGTGGGGAAAAAACGAAAAACATTGTGACTGGAAGAACGGACGGCGTGGTGTATAATCGGATACGAGGAGCGGAGGGAACAGGGAGCGAGCGAGAGAGAGGGAGGGGGAGAAATGTAAGATTTAGCCGGACGGTGGTGCCTTAAATAGGCCGAGGCCCCGCCGCCGAAATCGGTAATCTCCCTCGAGGAGGCAGAGCTGTCACGAAGCCTCCATATTTTCATGCGAGGTCTAATGATTGAGGATTATGAAAATGACGTCGGCCGCCAGGCATAGCTCCCACTCCGAAAATTACTTTATGTTGCCCACGCCATTCCTGCGTTTATATCTATAACATACTTCTTCTCAACCCTGACTGAAAAGGAGTGTGTTGTCGCGGACGTGTCGGATACTTGAAACTTAATGACACCGAAGAAAACTATTTCCCTAGATTGATCATAGTATTTTTGGTCAATAGTTAAAAATGAATTTTAAAAAAATATGACCGTGATATTCTCCTCGACGATACAAAGGGAAGGTATATTATCCTATTCAAATGACTGTATTTCAGATCTCATTCACGTATGAGATAAAATGTACGTGTTGGTAGTCATAAATCTGGCAAACAGTCAAATCCATGACATGTAGACTGAAAGAACATCAAAGGATAAACTAAAAGGAACAGTTTTACCCGTCAAATGGGTTTGAACGTGCATATTCAGACCCAGAACACTAAATTAATTTGAATACACTAAATTAACAGTGAAACAAGACAATACTACAGCAGAGTCACTGACTGACTTCAACTGGTAAAGAGTCGTTGGAGAACCGTTAAGCAATCAGAATGAATGGAAAGGATTATTACGACGATCAGCCAATCAGACAGTTTCTATACTAACATTATTAATAAGTACTATTTGTTAGTTCACAGTTTAAGGAATATTTTGATCGGCCATATTTTGAACACGCCTTCATTTCTCAGCCTCGCCTAACAAAACACTAACCTAACATCTCACTAATAGGAATCCATTAATTTCACATACACTTGGGCTCCTTCCCGTCCAATATGTCTACTCCTTTCCTCCCCTACCTCAATTGTCTACGTGCTCCCCTCTATGCCCTACGAAAACGCCCTGCAGGTCAATTTGACCTAAAGGGGCTTGCAGGAGAGGGAGCGAAACTGTTTGCATCTGAAACAACGTACGAGACGACAACCAAGGAAGAAGTATGGATTTATAAACGAGAGGTCTCAGGAGCCTACATATCAACAGTGCTTGGATTATTGGTGCTCAGGTGGCGGAAGAAATATGGCACAATTGTCTTGTCAACAATGCCGCACCATATATGCCCGAAGGGGTAAACTCGGACTCGCGGCGCTCGCGAAGAGTCGGAGCACACCATCTACTCGGCTAACCGAGTATGCCCTAGTTATATATTACAAATTTTTATAGTGTTTCATGGAAAATGCGATTTTGCTGCCTTTCCATTATCTAAAAGAATGTCGCAGAGGGAATGCATTTGTCGAAATCACATCGCCTTGTAAAGTTTTTAAATTACGGTAGTATGTAACCTTACATATCGGAAGAATAATCGATAGTTCTTTGACCATTTTATTATTGGGATTTTTATCTTCCGTGGCGAATGATGCTGGGGAAGCTCAGGAGTTTTACTTCGATTGGATACTTTTATTGATCTGGAGACCCTTCCATAATGCAGACCTCGTCTTTTCCTGTGCGAGAGTGAGCAACTTGCTCCTGAAAACACTCCTCAACGCAGGAGACAAGAAGTGGAGGGAACTACCTAAAGTTCCGCACTAACCAAGACTCGAAGCTTCTGCAGCATTCCTTTCCCATTGCAGTGAAAAGAGGAAAACCTCGTCACATAAGCCATCGAAGGACACGTGTCCATCAGTGCCAATCACTTTGAGAATAACCAAGTTATGAACTCTTTAGTGACGACGTTGAATATGCAAAAGCTTTGGCAATGTGATGTATCATGACCACGATTTTACCATGGAAACAACAGGTAGCACAAGAATGGACACTGCAGTGAATAGCCGACTTCATGCGCCTTATTGCTGACTTTTTCATGAGATACTGAAATAGCAACGAACGATTCAGTTGTTTACTATGGGTTTCAGAGTTGTTTTATACAACATTTTGTCCTCTGGGGCGTCAGCAGCGGTTTTGTGGTTTTATCGGTCCAATTTTTGCTCCTATTTCATTCCAAACATCTCTCCTGCATGAAGAATGATTTGAACCAGGGCAGAATTAGGCCATACAAATTCTACTTCAGATTTTGAATAACTTCAAAGACTAGTTCAAGATATGCCATCTAGATTTTACCACCGCGCTTTCAAAGTGCTAATACAATTCGTCCCAAATTACGACTACTTAAAAAAAAAACAGGACTGTGAAAGAGCGAGCCCCGCACGAATTGACCTCCTTGGAAGAGAAGGGAGTCTCTGGAAAGAACGCAATCATTACCGAGCGATGTTAGGACTTACACTCGAAGAACCTCGTCGTGGGTAGGGAGACAAATTACGGTCGGGGACGGGATTCTGCGTGGAAATTTTTTTTCTTGAGAGAAAAAAAACGAATCACTTAATGCACACAGTGCTTGGATGCGTCTCCTAGGTGCGGAATGGAAGAAGGCGGCCGGGAGAGGGGGCGGAGGGACGAGTGGGAGGATCTGAACGGACAAAGATTGAGTAGTGCGGTGGTGGGAAGCGGTCTAGGGGCCTCGGCAACGCAATGCCCCGGCTATCGTCCTTTATTTATTTCATTCGCCGACAGTGCAAGAGGGCGCGCAGCGGCGCCGTGAATCCTTCACCGCGGCTCGCGCGCGAGAGGCGGGCTGAGCGGAGAAGAGGTTGGGTCAGGAGGAAGGGCGAAGGGGAGGCGGTGGCGAGGCGAGTCACGTTCCTCGAGGGTCCCTAGGGATGGGCTGGGGGTGGAGAAGGGTTGGCGGAGACAATGCATCACCCCGGCTCCCTCGCGGAACTGAAAACCACTGCCGCCCATCCCTCTCATCTCTCCTCTCCCCGTCTCTTCTCCTCCCTCCCCCACCCTTCTCCTCCCCTCATCCCCAGGAAGAAGAAGGCCTTCGGTGCGCGATTCTCTGTTCTTCTCGCGTCCTCTCGTTTCCTATCCGTGCCATCTGCGGTGCTCGCGCCGGCACTGCGTACGTTTATTTTTTAATTCGCCGGCATTCGGGAAGACATCCGTCCACGACTGAGACTTGTATAAAATATTCATGCAGACCTGGGAAACTAAAGATTTTCTGCGATGGGAAGTTGACGTCATCCAGGGTTACTACTTGAAGTTTTATATATTTTCTCATCCATCTCCAAAGGACGTTAACACCTTTTTGGTGTTAACTCTGGCCGTGAGAATGTAAAAAGTCTTGGAATATGTTGAATTTTATTGTTTTTTTTTTATTAAATGCAGATGAATTGTTTCAGCTAAATGGCGTTTTTGAATGTACTCCACGTTCATATATTTGACAACGTTAGTTATTTAATATTCATTAGCTAGCTTTGGATTATGTCTTATGTTCTCTGCGTCCAGTCCCTGTGCTTAGCAGTATAACTGCTGATCGAAGTGTTACTTCAAGAACCTAACTGTATCCAAAAGAAGTCACATTCTTTAAGAGACTTATTCTCCAAACATATCCTTATTAGGTATATCTTACATCCTGTTGGTGATCTAATTTTTAACTGTTCTTTCTGAAATTAAGCCCCATATAACTACCGGTGTCCTCTCGTGGATTTTACTCACTTTCTCAGTTCGAATAATACCACTTTCAGCTTGTGAAAAAAGAGGTGTTATGGAAAAAGCAGATGAACTTTATTTATTGCGAATCATGGTATTACAATAATTATTGGTATTAAATTTAAGATAGAGGTTTTGGATTGAGATAGACAGAACAAGGACACATTTCATTCTCTCTACTAACAAAACAAAACTTGATATCCGACACGGCAATAAACACTTCTTCAATACCGCGTACTCCTTTCCACCCGTCCGTTCCATCCAACATGCCTATCCAATTCCTACCTATTCCTCGTTTTCCTAACGTTTTCCCTTTCACAGTCTTCATCATCCCATCACAAATCGAAACACCGCGTATCCAACTTTCCTGTCTCTTTTGGATGTCAACCGACAATCTCCTCCCCTTCCCATCATGCCTAGCACTTCCTCGTTTGTTTTTCTAAAGGTCTAGTGCATCTTTTCCATCCTTCTCTACTACTGCATTTCAAAAACCTCTGCCTATCGTCTTGCTTCCACGACCGTGTTTCTGTGTCTTAAAAAATTTACCTATCGACATTGGACATGGAAACTGGAGGAGACTTCTTAAGCTCTCATGCTGTTTGAAAACCTCACTTCTGGAAAAAATCATACTTTTGTAGAAATCCGTTAATAACTACATAGTGGTTAGGGTCATTGAGAAGGCTATATTTTTGATGAATGTTTCAAAAGTTTTATATTTAGTGCGTAATAATAACAAGTGTTGGCCTCCGATCAATAAATGCTAAGGTTCACCAGTTCCAATCCCTTGCCGGTGATGTAATGCTATTTGATGTTCCTTAAGATATTTCCTTGTATATTTTACGAAATTACGTGCGTTTTACTACAGATATTACGAAATACCTGTAGCAAAATGCATAAAATGCATTAATTAATATCTCGAGCAACTCAGCTTTAAAGTTCAAAATTTATAGGGCATAACTTATAGTTTCATATCCTCAAATTTCATCGCGTATGCATTTCTCTTTCAATTTTTTTTATTGGTAATATTTTCCCACAATTTCTTTCATATCTGGCAGAATGCGTATGCCATTGAGATGCATCAAAGGGAGGCTGGAGGAGTTAATTGTTTTCCTCCGATTTTGCATTGCATTTCACATTCAGGTCGTCGTAGACGCTGAAATATGGCGGAAAAGTCTCATATTCAAGGGGCAGAGGGAGAGGTAGAAGGAATGGTATCAAACGGGAAAACGTTGGGGGATGCACATGGGGAAAGCGATGAGAACGAAAAAAATAGAAAGATATTCAAGGCATTCATGCCTTTGAATCGTAAAATAGAAAAGCGTCCGCTATTTTTCTCGTTCGATAAAAAATATTTCTCGTGATTTTACTGTTTTCGGTTAAGCATTCTTTCCTTACTCTCTTCTTCCCCCGAGGGAGGGAGAGAAAAAAATGAATTACCGAACGTTGAGGTAAAAGAGCACCGTTTTCATTTGCGGCAAAAAAGAACTACTGACTATACATTTTTTTCTTGCCGCACTGGGTTGAATAATGCGTGAAAAGAATGAGTCGTTTTTTTATTCTAGAGACCGTGGGAGCTAGGATTTTTATGGCTGTGTCATTTCCTGTTCTCTAGATGTATGTGCGCCTGTTAGTGTGTCTGCAGGAATTATGCATTTGTGTGTTTTTATGTATATAATCTGTATGCGTATATATACATAATGAGTAAATTTATATATATATATATATATATATATATATATATATATATATATATATATATATATATGATAGGATCCCTTTGTGTGTAAATATATAAATACACACACACACGTACACATACGTGTATGAGGATTTTATTTTTTCATAAATAGGCAAACTCTACTGGGGCGTATATTGTTCAATGCTCATGTGTTTATGAGTTTTTCTGCATTTAAACTTCAATAAAAGATGCATGACATCATAGTTTAGGGACAATTGCTATATATTTGACAAGCAATTTGAACCGTGGAGAGATTTACGATTTATCATGGATTTTGAGGTTGTATCCAGGAAAATCATTTGTAAACATTCGTGAATATTATTATTATTAGGTAATCTACCGGTTAAGGTAGGTTTTTGGATGGACACAACTATCAAATAAACATTTTGTAACTCCCCACCTAGCAAACTAATCTATATCAGGTCCCTCTTCATCTCGGTGTACTTCTTTCCTCCCTTCATCCCGTCCAACATCCCTATCCTGTTCCTACCCTTACCACGCTTGCCCAACATTCTCCCCTCTATTACCCTCTTCAACATTCCACTACCGCTCAATACGCCTTTCATCCATTTTTCCTGCCTCCATAGGATTTCTCTCAACAAACCCCTCTCCTCCCCCACCATTTCTAGTACTTCCTCATTTGTTTTCCTTTCGGTCCATTTCACCTTCTCCATTCTTCTCCATACCCACATTTCAAAAGCCTCCAATCTACGTCTATCCTCCTGCTTCAGCGACCACGTTTCCACGCCGTACATAGCTACGCTCCATATCAGAGTTTTTACGAGTCTTGTCTTAACATCCCTACTCAACGTCCCCGTCATCAACTCCCTCCTCCTTGAGAAAGCCTCCTTGCCTAGCGCAATTCTTCTCCTTACTTCCCTACCACTTTGACCGTGTTGGTCCAAAACACTTCCGAGATATGTTAACTGCTCTACCTGCTCTATTCTTTCCCCGCCTATTTTAATATTTAGCTTAGCCTTTTTCTTTCTAGAAAATCGCATAACCTTTGTTTTATTAATATTGATTCTCATCCCATATTTATCGCACTGAACCTCCAATTCACTCAACAATGCTTGCAACCCCTTGGCTGACTGAGCAACTAATGCTTGGTCATCAGCAAACCTAACCGATTTTACGAATTCCCCTCCGACTTTCATTCCTACATCCAGTTCTTCCCATGCCTCTTTAATCATTTCCTCTACATATACGTTGAACAGTACCGGTGACAATGGGCAACCCTGCCTTACACCTCTTCCTAACACTGCCCATCCGGACTCTCCGTTCCCCACTCGCACCTGAGCAGTCTGAGACATGTACAGGTTGCGGATCAGTCTCCTGTCCCTCCAATCCATTCCTATTTTCTGCAATACACGCATTAATTTTTCCCAATTCACTCTATCAAACGCTTTTGCGAAATCTACAAAACAGGCAAAAACGTCCTGATTGTATTCTATATTTCTCTCGACTAGTGATCTCATTACTGCAATGGCATCACGCGTACCTCTTCCTTTCCTGAACCCAAACTGATCATCCCCTAAGTAATCATTTGCCTTACTCTCTATCCTTTTGTTGATGATCCTGAGAATAACTTTAGCTGCGTGGGATATCAAACTTATTGTTCTGTAATCCTCACATGACGAAGCCTTTGCCTTTTTTGGAATAGGAACTAACACCGATCTCACAAAATCTTCCGGCCAGATTCCTTCCTCATAGATACTACGAATCAGTCCATATATGGCCTTCTTCCCACCTTTCCCTAACCATTTCAACATTTCTACAGGAATATTGTCCACCCCCACAGCCTTGTTTGCTTTCATCTCCTTTAATGCCCTTTCTATTTCATCGTCGAGTATGCCTGGACCTAAGCTATCTTCTTCTACGTCATGTTCCTTTTCTATGTCTAACCTTGTCGGCCTAAGTTCTTTACCATACAGTGTTTCTATATATTCCTTCCATCTCTCTTGGATTTTTCCTGGTTCAACTATTATCTTACCCCATTTATCTTTAACTGTTAGCACAGATCTTGCCTTCTTACTTCCCGATAATAACTTAACCTTGCTGTATAGAGCACCAATTTCACCTTTCTTCTGTAGACTTTCCATATCCTCGCATTGCGTTTTCCACCATTCTTCTTTTGCTTTATTTGTGGCCCTTCTCAATTTATTGTTTAACTCTTTGTACTTCATTTTGCCTAACTCTGTGTTTACATTTTTCCATCTTCTTCTCTCGTCCATCTTTGCAATCATCTCATCCGTTACCCATGGTTTCCTTATCCTTTTCCCGTTAACGGTTCCTATAGTGTCTTTAGCGGCTTCCAATATCCCTTTCTTGATACAATCCCATTTTTCTTCGATAGCACTCAGTTCTTTACCGTCATCCATCATTTTCTCTACAGCCTCCTGATACTCCTTCTTCGTTAATTCATTTACTGCTTCTAAATTCCATTTTTTAACCCGCCGCCCTTGCCTTATCTTCTTGAAACGAACATTACATTTAATAACAACTAAATTGTGGTCAGAGTCCGCGTCCGCTCCTGGGAAACTGTGCGAATTTATCACACTGTTCCTAAACCTGTGCCTAACCATAATATAATCTAACTGATACCTTTCTGAGTCACCTGGCATTTTCCATGTATACCTACGCCTTTTGTGGTGTCTAAACCATGTGTTAGTGATGACTAACCCCTGTCTCCTGCAGAATTCAATTGCTTTCTCTCCGCGTTCATTCCTCGTGCCTAACCCATAGTCCCCCACCTCACCACCATTTCTTCCTTCGTGAATATTGTGTTAGTAATTTTGACGTGACTAAGCTTAATAAAATAATATTAGGTTTCTTGTATTGCACAAAATTTTCTTCTCTCATTCGCTCTAACCACACCGCATTTTAAACTGTCAGTAGGAGATTGGAATTCCCACAATAACACATGTATATTTTGCAAGCGTTTGAATTATACCCACCATTTTTCGTATTTGACAGGATTTTCACACAGAATAAATGGGGGTCTTTTCTGTAATTCTGTCATATTATTTACATGTGATTTTGAAAGGACTTCTTATTATAGATCAGAAATTGTAAGAAATAAAATATTATTGTTCTTGGAAGTTTTGAGGAGTCGGGTAGTATATGTAAACGCAAGAAATGACTTGGAAGCTGCAGAAAAATACATACGTAAAATTTTCATCACGTTTAGTTACGTGACACACACAACTTATTTTTGACGCCGAATAGCAAAGGAAGATATTGTTTAGATATTATATAATAGATAAACAATATATTATATAATATAGAAACAATATATAAACGATATAATTCCCCTGTGATTAAAATCGTCAAACCTAAATAAATGGTGGATTTAGGTTAATTTATGACAGCAGATAATACGAGTATTTTTCATAGTATGAATTGGGAAAAACTTTCAATGAACATTGTAATGTACTGCCAAGGTGTGTCGTTTTGATCACTAAAAATTTGACAATATTTTTACGCATTAATTTCTTAAAAAATAATTAAATTTTTCTTGTACAACATTTCAAGAAGGTTATAATGATAACAATAAACCGTGACAGTTTCGAAAACCAAAGAAATGAGTTAAATTTCCTATCATTATTCTTGTACATGCCAGATTTTTTACATAATTTTAGAGATAACAATTTCTTCATTTAAGTTTGCAATAATGAAAACTGATTCAAAAATAATAGTTAAAGTTAACTGTTTGAAGCTCATCAATACGAAAATTCATTGATCATTTTCATTCTTCAACTTAAGAGTAAACAACTTAGCGTGGAAGGAGATAGCAGAGTTTCTTTTGCAATTGAGAC
The DNA here is from genome assembly GCA_037158775.1 of Hetaerina titia. Lineage (NCBI taxonomy): Eukaryota > Metazoa > Arthropoda > Insecta > Odonata > Calopterygidae > Hetaerina > Hetaerina titia. The sequence continues at coordinate 40,695,991 of CM073776.1, read as the reverse complement.
TTTTCTCAAGAATCAGTACAGTAATGAAAACGAATTACTAATGGATGAATAATTTTAGCACAATTTTCACATTTCTCCTCAATTTCGGCCGTGCGTTGAAAGATTCTTCCGGTAAGTGGGTTGCGTAGCCAAATAGAACAAAGGAAGATATTCGTGCGAGCAGTGAGAGGGTATAGGTTTTATTATTGACTTGTCTATTTATTCTTACCCTTGATGTAGATAGTTGGGGGGTTAGGAGGTTGGAAAAATAAATTTCATCGACGCAGTATTTTACTGGATACGAAGGGAGGGGTTTGTGCGAGGAGAATGAAGGAGAGCAAACGGGAGGGAGGGGGGTAATATTGGAGGAGCACTTCGTGAGTAGCGATGGAATTTTCCGTGGAGTGAAGGGTGAGGTTTGGGATGGGGTGGCATATCTCCCCTTCACCCACACACCAGGCCAACTCCTCCAAAACGAGAGCCTCGCTCGCGCCCAGAAATTTAAGAATGGCTCGGGGAATTCTCTCTCCCTCCTTTCCACCTTCTCTCCCTCCCCCCATCTCACTCGTCCAGGCTCACGCCCGTATCTTCCCGCTTTCCCCTCACCCTTTCCTCCCAATCCTCCCACGCCCTTCTCCCTCTACGCGCAGCGAGATACCGAAGCGGAGATCTCGCCCGGAAAATATATGGGCCGGGAGGGCGCAGTCGCCCCTAAAGCTCCGCGGGGTAGGAGGAATAAGCATCTCCTCTTCCGCCATCCAGTGACATTCTTCTCCGAGCCGCCGCATTCCCTTGCTTCCTCCCTCTCCTCATTTCCCTTCTCCCTCTCTCCCCATTTCTTTGTATATTTTTTCTCTTTGCCATCCCACTCCTCTTCTTTCCCACTCATCTTACACTCGAGTGTTGTGCTCCCCTCCTCCTCCCCCTTCTCGGTCTTCTCCTTCCGCTACGGGTCATCCGGAACCAGGAGGCTTCTAATTCCCCGAGTCGCGAGCCGTAAAAGCGGCCCCGCATGCAGTCAGTCAACGCCCCGAGCGAGAGGGCCAGGAAACACGCCGGACTGAAGCATTGCTCTCCAACTCCTCACAATCCCTTTGAACTATATAAACTATATACTTATATCTATATACAAAAATATTTAGTTAAAGGGGGTATAATATATATATATATATATATATATATATTATATAACACCCCGTTTAACTGTATTATGTATATATATATATATATATTCATTCACATAGAAATAGAGATAAGGAAATGGGAAAGGAACACACATAAAGGACGACCACAAAAAAGGTGGGGAAGGCGGATTTGAGCAGATCACAAGTGTAAATTTATATATATATATATTCACTTTCCCGAAAAAGCCACGAACGTGCACAATGAAACTCACTAAATAGTCACAGCAAACACAGAAACCAAAACACACAAAAGAGGGACTCACTAGTTCTCGAATTTTCGGTGGTGCAACCACCTTTCTCAAGAGGAATTAGGAACAGAACTCAGTTCTGCACCACCGAAAATTCGAGAACTATTGAGTCCCTCTTTTGTGTGTTCTGGTTTCTGTGTTTGCTGTGACTATTTAGTGAGTTTCATTATATATATATATATATATATATATATGCGGGTCGCGGTGGTCTAGCGGGTAGAGCGTTGGACTACTGACCGGAGGGTCCCGGGTTCGATTCCCGGGCAAGGCACTTTGGGCACCTGCAGCTCCACCCAAGCTAGTTGATTTTCCGGGTACCAGATCTTCCTGGGAAACCATAACCGGCACAGGGAAAGGAACTGGCCCCCCTACCCTGATGTGTGAATATTCACACGCCGTTGGGCTTGGTACACGGGTGAGCTCTACCATCACCTACTAAACCGACCTTCGGGTTGATTACTGTGTTTATGGTTATATATATATATATATATATATATATATATACATTCACATTGAAATAGAGATAAGGAAATGGGAAATATATACATGTATAAAAATTACTGTACAGTACTGGTTGAACTAAACCATCACCTACTAAACCGACCTTCGGATTGATTACTGTATTTTTGGTTTTATATATTTTTATAAGGTAATCTACCGGTTAAGGTAGGTTTTTGGATGGGCACAACTACCAAATAAATATTTTGTGACTCCTAACAAAACACAAACCAGCAACCTGCTTACTCTACATGAGGTCCCTCTTCATCTCGGTGTTCTTCCTTCCTCCCTTCATCCTATCCAACATCCTGTTCCTGCCCTTTCCTCGTTTGCCCAACACTCTCCCCTCTATCATAGTCTTCATCAACCCACTGCCTATCAATACGCCATTCATCCATTTTTCCTGCCTCCATAGAATTTCTCTCAACAAACCCCTCTCCTCACCCACCATCTCTTCCTCATTTGTTTTCCTTTCGGTCCATTTCACCTTCTCCATTCTTCTCCACACCCACATTTCAAAAGCCTCCAATCTACGTCTATCCTCGTGCTTCAGCGACTACGTTTCTTCTACTAGTCACAGATATATATATATATATATATATATATATATATATATATATATATATATTTCAAATATTGATTTGATTCTTGTGTCCATCCAAAAACCTACCTTAACCGGTAGATTACCAAATAATAATATATATTTCCTTAGCCGGGATTTGAACACCGGACCTTCCACTTGCCGGGCGGATGTGCTCTACCAACTACACCACCAAGGAAGCCTAATTTACACTGAGATCTGCGATGTTTTTAAAACGCCCAAGTGCTCCGAATCGTTTGCCAAAGGAAGGCTTTAGGGAGCTGTTCCACCCACCAAAGGAGAAATCGACAATACACACAAGAAGAGGGGACAGTTGGTTAGAAAGCATATAGTATCATAGAGAATAGGAACAGTACGTTTCATGGCACGCATAGCCAGAAGAAGAGATGAGCCACATTGGCCAGATACACATTCAAATACGAAGTCCCGCCATACGGCGCACAAATATTCATTCAAACATAGGAATAGGTTAAAGGGAAGGGGATAGGAAAACACATAAAAGGCGAACACAGGACATGTGGGGAAGGCGGTTTTTGAGCAGATAGCGAATGTAAAAATATTTCCTTAGCCGGGATTTGAACACCGCACCTTCCGTATGGCGGGATTTCGTATTTGATTGTATGTATATATATACATACAATCCGAAAATTCGAAGATTGTATGTATATATATATATATATATATATATATATATATATACATACAATCCGAAAAACATCCGAAAATTCGAGAACCAGTGAGTCCCTCTTTTGTGTGTTTTGGTTTCTGTGTTTGTTATGACTATTAGTGAATTTACATTATATATATATATATATATATACACACACACATGTATGTGTATTTATGTGTGTGTGTGTGTTTGTAACCTTTATCCACAGCGCCATCACTGTATACCACTAGGGTAGAATTCATTTGAAATCTCCATGTCGAAATAAAAGTGCGGATTTGATGACGTCGGATTTGAGTTATAAGTATAAATATTTATTGAGTCGTTTTTCGTCGTGATGAGCAGTATTTTGTAGAAAATATCAGACGAAAAGAGTAATATTTAAAAAATTTTTGGGTGTGATGCAAGTCTGATGAAAATGTGATTGGTCACCGATATTTTTTAAAATTTTAGACAGAATAGGCTGCTTTCCTAGATATCATAACCTTCGCATAACCCTCGCTTGTCGAACTGAACATCGTAAAATTTTGCTATTGATTAAATAGCCTGCAAATTGAGACCTTTTATCTAGTTTATGTAGAGTACACGAGAGTCTATGGACGTGAGTACTTGGACTTTGGATTTGGTGGTCGGGAGAGATGAACACGATCACTCCCTGGGGGAATTATCCAACCCAGTACTGACAGATACCATATCGTACACTTTTTGCATTTGATTAAACTTTCTGTTCCGAGGATAGGCTGAATTATTACATCTTATTAGAATTTTCCCCTCTCCTACCATGCGATCCCTCTGAAAATAGCATACACAGATTGAAGGCTCGCAAACCCTTCCTACTTGACGATAATCAACCGACACGTTATGCCTATGGCTGCCCAACTGTATGATTCTGTAAAAAAACGAATAGTCAGTAAAAAACTTTAAATTTGTTATCCATTGATTTTTATTTACGAGATCACGTAAGTGATATTAGTATATTTCAGGCTATGAGTAATAAGTAATTAACTGCGTAAAGCTATTTCATTTTAAAATGCACCTCGTTTCATGAATTATTTATTTACGTTTTCTTTACATAAAGTCCAGTGAATTCTTTGATGTGAATTTTACCTTACAACTTTAACTAACATTCCATAAACCATGTAAAATCACTCTGATATTTAATTACTTGTTGCCTAATTGCAGGAACATGAAATTTCAGATCTTTCATGAAATGCAGGTACATGAAATTTCAGAAAATCTTCATATTGACAATTGAAAATTAAACAGAAAAAGGAAAAGCCAAGTTGTTTAATTTTCAAATACCAATATGAAATTTCAGATATTTTAACAAGTGAATAAAATAATAATTCTAATTATTAACTCATAATTTATTCGAATAATGAGTTTCGATGTAAATCACATCATTAAGACATGGAAGAGGTCCTAAATTTCTGCCTGATGGTGACGCGAGTGACGTCAAAACATGTTGTGTCACTATTAAGGTTATTTATCCAGTTCGTTGGAGCGTAAATAAAACGGTAATGCATTATATGTCTTCTAGTTAAAGCTTTAGTTTTGGTCGTCACACATCACTCACAAAAATAATTTAACCAATTAAAAAGCGCTGAATTACAAAAAAGCCTTTTTGCTTGGGGCATGATTGAAGCCCTGTATCTTCGGGATGATCCGGAGGAAGTTTTGCTCTCCAGAATAAAATTGTCCGCACACAATAATTATGTATGTATTTCAATTTCAGGAGGTTCTCAATTCAATTACACGTCTCATTTTAAGCTAGACAGCTGCTTTTATTACTTCATAACCATCATAAATTTGTATTCTGAATAATTATTTTGTCGCTGCTCTCCAAGCTGTATCTTTACTCCCAGACTTTTCATTGTTTCATAATTCTCTTCTCTGATGTCTTTAATCATTTGTGCATCGTAAATTATCTTTGTTATTTTTATAAATATCCTGCTTTATGATTCCTTCCCAATTCATTTCCCTCTTATCTTGTCTTCAATGTACTTCTCACTTCACCACCGCAGAATATCTTCATCATTTGTTCTTTTGCCAATCAATTTAATTTAAATTATTCCACTATGGCTCCGAATTAACTCAGTACTATCATTATTGCTCTTGGCTTCTTCAAACATCCATACCATGTAGTTAAAAAACTAAACTCCATATAGAAACTTTAATTGACCGCTTACTAATAATTTGACTTGTATTTCTTACTATGAATAGTGTTTTCTTCTTATAAAAATCTTTGTCACTCTTCCTTGTTGATATTACTATATCCTTCTTGCTTCTTTTAACGCTGGTAATCTTGTTGCCTAAATATCAGGAGTTTTCAGTTTATTCAGTTTTCCTTCCCTGATCTTATTTAGAAGCAACCTTCGTAACTTTGACTGCAGATTTTATATATGACTGCACATACCTAAGATTTTTTCATTTTTTTCTTGGGTTGTACTTCTTTTCCATATCCACCCGAGCTATCATCCTTATAAAGACTCCTTAAGGCTTATAGTCTTCTTGGCAGGTATAAATACAAGGTCTGTCCCACAAGTAGTTGAACTGAGTCGATTAAAAACATTTATTGCCAGAATTGATGTATTCACTCAAAAGTGTTCAATATAGCATCCTTATGCGCTCACACACGGCTGCCAGCGGGTTTTCCACGCCTCGTACGCCTTCTGGAATACTGCTAATCTCCCTAGTTATGGTTTGTTGTAACACTTTCACCCAGCCGTAGTGACGTCCTTTCAGCACGGATTTGAGACGTGGGAAGGGGAAGAAGTCTGGTGGGGTAACGTCAGGGCTCTAGGGTGGCTAAGGCAGGCCCTCACATGGTCGAGAAGCTCTTGGCAGATCCGCGTGCGAGTTTCCTTTCGTTCGGCGGAGAGCACTCGCGTCACCAACTTCGCACACACCTTTCTCATGCCCATGTTTTCGGTCCTTAGTCGATACACATCACTTTTTGGAATGTCAAGTTTATCAGAAACCATGCGAACACTTAATCTGCGATCCCTGTCCAACAAAGCCTCCACTCTTGCAAGATTTTAGTCACTTTTTGAGGTCGAAGGGCGTTATGAACGTTCGGTGTCTTCAATATCTTCTATACTCTACCGAAACCATTAGCGTCACTCAAAAAACCAGATTTACCCATGGCGGAATCACCATAAGCAGCCTTGAGCATGCCATGAGTCTCTTTCCCCGTTTTTTTCCAGTTTCACGCAAATTTTGATGGCGTAACGCTGTTCCAATAACTGGTTCATGACGCAGTGTAACGAGGTAACGTTATAGAGGTTTCGCAAACGAACGATCCGTACTCCGCAAAGGCTATTACTCAACTACCACCAGCCTCCAGCCTATCCTGAGACTCCCCTCCCTCGAACCCAGCCTGAGAAACCGTTGGCCGTCTGTCCCAATCTATCCGTGAAAAAAGACGTGCTTCTGCCTTTGGGACAGACGTTGTATGTCGTCCGCAACTCCCCGTATACATTATCCTTGTATACGTATCTCAGCTTTAATCAAAACTTTGATCTGGCTAATTGGCACCACAGCTTACCAATCTTTCTGTTGATTTACATTTTATACTTACTCAGCTGCGCAGTCAGCGGTCGTTTGCAGTTTGAGGCGAGAGCATAGAAGTAAAGGCGAAGCCGACGACACCACTCCGAGTAATCGTGCTGCCCCTTTCCAGCCAAGACGGCGAGATGGTGTGGCGTCCTTCGAAAATCCCGAGTTGGGGTAAAATCTCTCTCTCCGACGGAACTTACCCACCAGGTCACTCGGAAGCGCGGGGACGGACCCGGAACCCTTAAGATTAATCCTTCCCAATATCTCTCTACCGCTCTCACCCGCCTTCCTTAATCTCCTTCCTCCCTCCACGTCTTGTGAGGATCATCTACTCTAGCTCCCCTCCCTTCCCCTTCGCGCGTCCCTCGGAGGCGCCTTCCTTGCTGACTCGTGTGCAGCGGGAGGAAGTCATCTCCCCTCCCACATCTCCCGCCCCGGAGGCATAACTCACACAGGGTTCCCTCCATTCCCTGAAAATACTCTCTGTCTCCCATTGGTTGCCTCCGAGTGGCGCGCTGCAAAATATTTGTCCTCCGCACGACGGAAATTAGGAAAGATTTCTTAAACCGTGGCGACGCCTTTTTTTTAGCGAATGTGGGAAGCTTAACAATTTCAGCAGAAATGATTTCATGAAAAACAGTGAGGGACACTAACGATGTTGGGTGTGAAATGAGCACTTGTAAAATTAATTTTCATGAAACTTGATACTTGCTTCGGTTTACTTTGGGTAGTTTTCAGACATTCAACATACTAATGTCGATGGGTTATTATTGTCTCTTTTCCACATACAGAGCTTAGGTTGAATAATACTTTTTGCTCCGTTTAAGACTGATAAAATCGTTTATGATTTATTTAACAAAATTGAAAAATACCTTTCCTAATTTTCTCTCTGGATGCTCTTAAATAAACAAGAATGCCTTTTAAAACTTAAGTTACGTAATATTGACTAAATTGAAATGAAATATTCCTATCATGATGAAACATATTCCCTACCCTTATTTAATATGGTATTGTCATATATAATTTTATATTTCCCACTCTCCTCAATAATACGCCGTGAGGTTCAAGAGTGACTAGATGTTACGTTTATAGTGACTTAATTTAAATATTATTATAAAAGTAAACCATAAAATGGTAACATCATTTAAAACAACACATCGTATTGATAGCTTTAACAGTCAGATGACAATTTACAGGCAAAAATAATAACTGTTAGGGCAAAAAGTATTTATCTGTTCAACTTGTCTTGTTCATAGAAAGATGCACGTATTTCGCAGTAAGCATTTTAAATTGGAATTTAACGCAGAAATTCAGGGTTGTTTAAATGAGTTCAAAAACTCAGTTTTGGTTATAGAATAAATATGGAAATAAATAAATTTAATGAAGTTTCACAAGATTAGGCAATTTTTCTTGATGACAGAACGGTAACAATGTTAAAATAAGTAATTAAAATTGTATAAAGAAATAAGCTAAGTATATTTATTATTTATCAATACACCTATTTAGAGGAAATAAATATGATTTTACTAATTTTTATTTTATAATTTACTATCATTACCGGAATGGATTTGATGATGATACTGTTCATTGAAACAATGCTAGAGAAATGAAAAAAGTCTGCAATCAATTTAACCCAAATTTGACAATAATTTATGGTGGAAGACTCCGATTAATTTACGAAGGAAAAGGAAAAACACGGGAACTATCGTTTCGGGTATTCAGAGTGCAGCTAATAAATGAATGCCGAATGGATTCGTCGTGTTCACTGTTTCTTTAAAGACCCCGGTGTTTGCATTGCCACCTCTTGGCCGTGGTACGCCTCGCTTCATGTCGTCATGTGAGGAAGGGAATTGAGGGAGCGCAGGTAGTGGGGGTAGTCAGGGTCGTTCCTCGGTCATCGCTGAAGGTCCTGTGGTTCGATCCCGGGTCTCTCCCCAGTCGTCCCTGAAAGAGAGGTCCGACGGGCGTCTTGGGGGGTGGGTCGCTCTCTCTCCCTCTCGACCTCCTCCCCTCGTCATGCGCACTGGACCCTCCCCTCACCCTTCGCCTGCCCTCTCTTCCCCCTTCCCCTTTTTCTGGTCCTCCATCGACCGACCGTCGGACCGTCGGAATGGGACGTGTAGGATGGGGAGGGGGGGAAAGGAGGTGGTTGTGTGGGGGAGGGTTAGGGGACCGGGCGACACTTTGGTATCTCCTTAGAGGAGGCTTTCCCCCCTTCACAGAGACCCCTCGGGCCCTCCTCCCGTCGAAGCACTCATCTTCTGGTCCGCCCTCCTCGCACTCGGTCAAAACCTTCACGGACGCCCCACACCCTCCCACCCACTCACGCCAGCCGAGGGCGCTGCGATATTGCGATCTATCGATGGGCGACGCGACGCGCGTGCAATGTGGTATTACATCGTCGACCAGGCAAGGAATGCAATGCATTTATCTGAAGGACTCTGCAATATATCGCTCCCCAATATAAAACATGTTAAAGTGCAGCTATCTGGCGAGAGTATACTTTTTCTTTTACTAAGAGAGACATTAAGTGGCTCTCCAACCTTCACTTTTCTGTAAATCCCTTTTTATTTTCTTCCTATTAGTCTTCCTTACCACTGGATAAATCCTCCTCTGAGCATGACAATTCCTGTGAACGTGAGTTTAGTGATCAATATCGGAAAAATGAGATTCGATATATCTTTCACGAGGTACCGATGTGTAATCTCGCTGCCTGTCAAAAAAATATTTTCACAAAAATTTTAACATAAGTTATATTATTATAAATTATAAAGAGTTATTATATATTTATTGCACGGAAGTGACGTATATAAGAAAGGACACATTGAAATTTCATTGATCATATGAATGCTAACAAGACCGTGGCAGAGAAAACCAAAACACTAGACGAAATTCGACCAGCAATACGCGGCTTAACAACTCTACATACATGTACTATATATCCCATTCCCACCGAAACCTTCAAATCGCGTAGCCATAAAGTAAAGGCCATGTAGTGTCGTCCGTTTACATCAGTATCGATGAATTGACACTTTTACGATACTCAATTTCCATCTCGCTGGGATTTTCGGCAACAAACTACCTTGCTACCACCCCTTGAAGAAGTCGTAGCAAGGTAGTTCGTTTTTGACGTTCCCCAACATCATTCACGGGGATTTCGACGCGGTACTGACTTCTCATCTTTCTTCTACTCGGACTTCTACACTCTCAACCCTGCCTCCTTTTCTCCTTTCTCGTCAATCGGGGACGGCACAACTTACTGTTTTTTCCTTTACATTCCTTCGTCTAGAAGGACAAAATTCACTTCGGAGGGTGACAGGGCTGGGTCGCACACGGCACTGTAAATTATGTGTGTATCTTCTCGTGGTGCACTTAGACCCGAATTTGGGCTTGAATTTTCAAATAGATGAGTATATTCTTACATATTTATCTTTTAGAGGTAATTGCAAGAACAAATTATTTATTTGAAGCTAATGAACTATCAAAAGCTCATAGTATTTTTGTGCATAGCATTGTTCTGACCTTTTTATATCGCGTAGAGGCTGGTTTTAGCCAATGCATTAAGGTGAGTATATGTACGATAACAATTCCTGTGTTTGTCTTTTATGCGTATTCCTATCCCTTTTCCTTATCTCTCTATCCATATGAATGAATATGAGTTCGCTATTTGGTGGGCTTTCATGTTTGGATGTACTAGGAGCAGTCAAATGAAAACCGACTACCCGCCGTAACACACAGTCCGCTAGAAGCTTGCTTTTTACGTATCAGTAATGCCATCGCTGGGCAACTGCTTAGTGATAACTCATACATGCACGCAGTTTTTGGGTAATGTGCTTGTAGGTTCCCGGACTGGTTGTTGTAGCGGTTGTTCGGTTTTCATTTGGTTCCACCCATTTTATTTTTTATGCAAGTATATAAACGTGTATATGTAATATGTGTCTATGTGTGTTTTATGCATATATATATATATATGTGTATATATATATATATATATATGTATATATATATATATATATATATATATACACATACATTCAAACAGGAAATCCCGCCATACGGCGAACAAATATTCATTCACATAGAAATAGAGATAAGGAAATGGGAAAGGAACACACATAAAGGACGAACACAAGAGAGGTGGGGAAGGCGGATTTGAGCAGATCACAAATGTAAAAATATTTTCCTCGACCGAGACTTGAACACCGGATCTCTCCACTTGCCGGGCGGATGCTCTCTCTCTCTCTCTCTCTCTCTATATATATATATATATATATATATATATATATATATATATATATATAGCAGCTCCCTAACGCCATCTGGCCAAAGAATCGGGGCATATGGTTGCATAAATCCTTCGCAGTTTTCAGTGTAAATTACATTTTCTTCGATAGCTCAAGTGGTTCGAGCATCCGCCCGGCAAGTCGAAAGATCCGGTTTTCAAGTTCCGTTCAAGGAAATATTTTTGCACTTGTGATCTGCTCGATTCCGCCTTCCCCATCTCTCCTGTATCCGTCTTTTCATCCATCTGGATCATACTTGTTTTACCATCCAGATGGAGTTATCCGCTTCCCCGAGGGAAATGGATATGCCCCTACGCGTCTATGCTGAACAAAGAAAATAAAACTACACTCACAGACTGTAATACACGCACTGGAGGGCGCTGCCGGTCCCTCAATTTCAAGTGTCCATGCCCTGCTGTGTTCGTCCTTTATATGTGTTCCTATCCCTTTTTGCTTTATCGTTTTCCGGAGCGGAATCCTCGCGTAAATTATGCTCATTATCCTCAAATGTCACTGGGCACTTCTTGCCCGTTCAAGCGACACTGCTGCCCTGGCTGTGTGCGTTTCGTTCTTGCCGTGACCCGCGTAATGTGGAACGGTCGTCATGGTGAGCTGTTTAGCTCGCCGATTATTGCTCCCCCAGTCAAAAGCCAACAGCGGCTATTAAGTGCAGCGGAGTTGGGAGCGCGGGAGACGCATGACTAAAAATTTGGTCGTCGGGGTCTCGTCGACTCGTTAAGCCATGTTGGAAAGCATCCATTTGAGTCCATTCGTAAGGGCTGGATGTATCTCTCCGGAGGTCTAGAGAATTTCTTGATAACATTTTAATACTTAGGGGAGGTGATTAGTAGAACTCTCGACTCTTTGCGAGTATCTAAAATAAGTACTTTCTTTCTCAGTTGTCTATTAATGTTGTACTTAACGGTAAAATCAAATAAGGGATAGCAACCATTAGTTGCGATTAAAAGTTGGAGAACAATTATTTCTGTCACTCATAGCCAATGTCCAACCATCAGATTTTTCGTCACATATCTTTAAATTTTTACTTTGTTTATATCTTTGTATATATACCTGTGTGTCGTAGAATGCGTCTGCTGCTGTCGAAAGGGTCGCTTCCTGGCCCCAAAATATTCACCGTCCCTGAATATCAAAACATTCTTTCTTTTCCTCTTTTAGATACTTATTTTAAATAAACGTTTATTATGTATAACATTTAAGGTCACATTTATGTGAAATTATTTGCACAAAACATAAAAATTACTTGGTCATACATTTGCATTCTTTAATTGCATATCCATAGAGAAGTAAGTGTAATTTGTACTCTCAAACCGTATCAAATCTTCTATTAAAGAAGGAAAAAACTATTCTGAAATATCGTATGCTATATGGGACGACGGTTAATTATGAAAAATGTTTTTTTATTGATATTAAACAATCTATGTTTTTTGTGTACAATCTTTGAAAACATTATCCTCGTTCCATAGTATATATCTTGTCTAGTGACTCCATGAAGATATTGATATCGAAGATTTCTATTAATTTAAATATAATAAATTACTTATATATCTACGTTATATTCACACAAGATTATGTAAGTCGCCGTAAGGGTGTGTGGTGGGGGATGTTAGAGCGCCAGCCATAGATTCAGAATTATTAGTTTGTACATACGTACACTTGGAATAACGAGAAATTCGGATCCTACGATGGACTATCCTGCAGCAATGGTGAGAGGTAGCAGTCTCAACTCATGGTACTGATGGCGCAGAGCAAGAAGATTGGTCCGGTATCAAATGGGCGGGAGTGAAAGTCACGG